>JAXQQM020093293.1:0-104769 GCA_034641835.2 Pinus albicaulis | reverse complement strand
TTAAGTTAGTCATTTTTAGGTCAGTCACATAAATTTTCTCAAATTTAGCAGTAATTCACTTGAAATAATTGCGGTGACTAACATTTTTAGTCACCTAGTCATTAATTTCATCATTTTTTACTAGTGATCAATTTGCTAACCATAAGCCACATATCCCTCCTTCATATCATGAAGAAATTTTCGAATTTGATCTTTGGGAGCCACATAAGAGGGCCTTGGAAGCTTCCGATGAACCTACAAATGTCACAAAACTCTTTCCACTTTTAAGGTATAAGTATATGCATATTATTTCCTAACTTTCGATCACAAATTAACTTTAAAATACTAGAAATTAATAATGTTTGGAAAGCACAAGGGTAACCCAAATAATGATGAAAGTGAGATGAATGTAGCACTTGGTAGTGATATGGAGGTGATATAATGGACATGATGGTGAAAGTGGATATCTTTTTAAGGAAAATTCTGAGACCCAACAATTATAAAAGCACTATCAAATAAAATTCAGAATTAGCGCAGCAGCAAGAAATTATGGGTTCAAGCGCGAGGGATATGACACCAATGGATTAATTTGATGACTAGATGATTGTTGCTTACATGTTTTTGTTATTCTTTTATTATGATGTCAGCTAGCTTTCACTTTAGAAGCATATGTTACAGTAGATATAATATGATATTAGATAGTATGGGATCTAAAAATCGGTTAAACATGCTCAAAACATTCAAATTTTGGATGTCGTTTAATGCAGACCGGTGGCAAAAAGCCTGGTTTTCTTCAGGCGGGTTGAGGTCATCAGGAACACATACTTTTTGTAACCTTCCTTTTCGAAAATTAATAGAGAAGTATTTCCAAGTTCATTTAAAAAAAAAATTAGCAAATGGAAGGTTATGGAAGTGATGGCGAATGTATGCAATGCTAGGGTTCTCCTCGACTCTCTTTAGGTTGAAGCCTAGGAGCCACATATTGTAGCTTTCCCCTCCCAGGGATTCAAGGCTCGGGGAAGATGAGCCCATGATGCTGGTGAAGTACGCGGGGCTATTTTCTCATTGTAGGGATGAAACAATCAATTTTCCATATGATATAAACATTGGATATGGAGGGGAAATAGATCAAACGGCTGTTGAGTTAATTATCCTCCACGCCAAAAAATATGGTTTTCCTGAACCAATTCACGTGGTGGAAATAAATCTCCTATGACTCGAAGGAATAATGCATTCAAAGGGCGTCACAACCATGTATTCAAAGGGGGTCGAATGATCCTGTAGTGAAGACGATGATCACTTGGTTTTTCTTTCCCACAACTCGATCCAAATGATGCGGTATTGCACAATTTCTCCACACTTATTAGTTTGACGTATGGGGGTATATGTTGCTTGACTCTCTTGATACTCAATACTTATTAGTCTGCTACCTCTAGATCATAGTTAATTTGATGATTTTTTTTTCCCCCACTCGTTAGGGTTGGTAGGGGGATTAAAATAACATATCCAACCCCAATGAGTTTCAGAGTGTGGATCCAGTCTTGCATTCCCATATCTTCTTGTTCCCCCACCTCATGGAACCCAGATCCATGCAAATTTTATTACACATTCATATCAGAAGCATGGATTTTGCATAAAGGAGGAGAGAACATTCCATATTTTCATAAAAAATCTGGATGAAAGTTCCATATTGATTTGGTTCAATGATGAAGACTTATTTGAGAACTTCAAATTAAGATAGAACATCAAGAGGGACTCCCATCAGTTCAGTTGAGAAAAATCTCATCTCAGAAGGAAAGATTTTACAAGACAAGAAGACCCTCAAAGAATACAAAATAAGAAAAGGTTCCACTCTATCCTTGGTATTTATTTTACTCAAAGGATCGGGACCCGACCCTTCAGCCTCTTATAAAGAGGTGATCAAAGAGAATGAAAAACATGTAAAGGCCACAACTACAACTAGGACATTTCCTAGGACTTACATTGTGGAAGAGATGAGAAAACACCCACATGTTAGAATCCATAACTCACAAATAAATAACATGTTCTCATATTTTCATAAAGAAGTTGTTATTTATAGATTTAACGATTACTAGCCCAAACCTAAGGATATATACCTATGGATCCACAAAAAATGGACTACGGATTATGACATCTACTTATGCTCGAAGGGGTTCCGTGTACACCCGTCATCAAAAGAAGATTACCATAATTTTTTTTGAGAAAGGACCGTGGTTTTGGGGAGGAGCTGGGTTATTCACCACCCCCTAGCTCCTAGATTTTAACCCATCAACAATGGAAGTAACAAAAATTCCTATCTAGGTTTGCTTTCTTAATATACTACCCCATTTTTGGCATCATTTAGTTCTTGAATACATTGGAAACACACTAGGAGTTTTTATCAAAGTAGATAGTGAGATAATAACAAAGGGGCTCTTCACATACGCCCACATATGTGTGGAGATTACCCTTAGCAAGGGGCTACCAGATTGTATCTAGCTAAAAAATGGATACTTCCAGTGGACACAGAGCCTAGATTACAAAAAAAAGGTTTTCAGATGCCATGTATGTAACCAAATTAGACATATACTAGATAATTGTCCTCTTTCCAAAACACTAGAAAATAAGAGGAAAGGGAAGAGGTGTTAAAAAAAGAATTGGAAACCCCACGGGCCTCCTCCTTTTGAAGATGAGGAAGAGGTGGACGAAAGAGGTCCCCCGAGTAAATAAAATGAGAAAATGATAGAAATAATGACATAGGAGGATACCTCTCCACAACCAACAAATATAAACCATAACACAGAGATGGTAGTCGCACCAACTCCTATAGTACATGAAGGAGCAACCATAAAGAACGAGATGATACCAGGTGTTATCACTCATAATTTTGTGAGTCATTACTTGACATGGTCATACAGTTCACTCCTAAAAAGGGTAAGAACTCCTTAAGCCTTTTTCAAATTGGCATAGGAAATTTCATTTTTTCATATTTAACCTATCCTAAGTTTCAATACCACCCTCATTTCATCTCAAAATCACCTCCATATAGGTCACAACATGTCTCATCAGTCATAATTTGTTGTTAGTTTTCATTTCCCAAGAATTTAAGTCCGAACAAGTCATTTTAGACAATAATCCCTACTTTCGTAGCAAATTCAGTGTAAAATAGGCAAAAAACGCTACAAAACTGCTGAAAGTTGCGTAGCGAATATGAAGCATTTCTCTGTTTTCTGACTTTGAGCATTCCAATTCAAGGGCAGTTTCTGGGTAAACAAAGAAGTATTTTAAGAAACGGAGAGACATAATTTTCAATAACATATCAAGTAACAATAACCACTTTCACTTTTCTCAAAGGTGCTACAAATTGGGATATACAGGGAAGTCTTTCAGCCTTATTTTTAGAATGTAGAATATTCCTTTTTTATACATGTTTTTAGAATGCATATTATGGACAGTTGGAGATGTGTTTCAAAAATCCAGGAGAGGTTTTTCTTCAAGACATATTGAAATACAAAAACCTCCTTCGTTATTTCAATATATATCAAGGATAGGGAGAAAAGAGCTCATCTCTGAACCCTATGTTTTCAGGAAAAAAAAAAAAAAAAACCTGAGTCATAAGTTAGTGATGAAAAGACTTGCTAAAGGTGAAAAAGATGTTTTTTGAAGAAGAAACACCTCAAGACTCTTAGGTTGAGTTGGTTTATGTTTTGAAAGGTCAATGGAATGTTGAAAAAAAATTTACAGCTAGAAGGTTCCTTTTTTAAACAAGGAAAAAATCTGGAAAAAACATAGCTTTCAACAGTTTCGTAGCGTGCCTGGGCTTAAAGAACAGCAAAACACTACGAAACTACTGTAGCTTTATTTTTTCTTTTTGAATTAGTTTTGGGAGCTTTCAAGAGGTGAAATTTGTATGGGATATGTATCAAGGCAGAATGAACACCATGTAGAAAGAAAGAATAAAAAAGGATGATGACAAAAGGCATTTTTTGCAGTGCTACAAAAGTATGCTACGAAGTTGTCTTACTTTCGTAGCGTACTATGTTGGAGCTTTTAAGCAGGTTTTTGGGCATATTTGGACAGTTGGATATTATCCAAGTGTTAAAGGACCATGAAAACAATTATTCAACACTTAAAGACCACGAAATGAATACAAACTACCAGCCAAACCATTCGTTGAAGATGAAGACCAGTTTTCCTAAAAAACAGGGTTTATTTCTAGTTTTAGAGGAGGTCAATTAAAATATCATGTAGTGATGATTCCCATCACACCCTATTCGAATATGTGAAAGCATAGTTGTTAATATGTAATTGTTTTTAGGAGATAAGGCTTTTAATGTGATAATGAACAATTTGAGTCCTATTAGGAAAATGACTGTCAAGTAGGATAACTGTCATTTTCTCATTAAATAGATGTTTTATGGTTATGCAATGTGTCATTAGGAAAATATTCGATGAATCTAGCGAGGAGGCAAATCATCTCATCATGTAACATGTCTATTAAAGGGTAGAGAGTCGAATTTGTGACGGGTTGGAGACTTTTTGGAAAAACTGCAGCTTTATGTAATTGACTTTTTTCAGTAATACAGAGACTTGTTTCTTGACCAACCTGAGATTCTGATTGAGTTTTTAGTGCATATCTTATATATATCTTTTATGTGTCCCATTTGTAGTGGTTTTCATCTTTAATACTCAGAATTCATTCATGTAATGCTCTGACTTCCTTTATAGATGAATTGATTGTGTTATTTCCTGTTTCATGTGTGTGAACTTCTGCTAAAAACTCATACCTGCCTCAGCTTCCATGTCAAGTGAACTATCTACTGAATTATTTCTTTTTTGACTCCATAAGCCTAATGTTTGCATGCTGATGTTCTTTTCAACCTATACTTATCATAAAAAAATCATTTTCCAAGTAGAGTTAGCCATCTAGTTTATCGTTATCAAATATAATTAACCCTTTTTGAGAGAGCGCTCTCAGACTGAAGAGGCTAAGCTTCAGTGAAAAGCTGGTTTGAAACAGTTACTCCAAATTGACCATTGAATCATCCCAAGAGGACTCAATTTGGTGATAACACCAGGAACTAAAAGATCTTGTGTATCTGAGAGATCCCAAATAGAAAAGGAGCTCACCCTTATAGAAAATCCAAGGGATTCAACTTTAGCTATCATACAACTTGCCACAGGGGTCTGGAAGGAAGTAAAAAGAAGAAGGGAAATAAAGGAAAAGTGGATGACTTCTATAATTATACAAGTCGTTAGGAAAGGTAAATATTTTTTCTTTATGCTAAGTTATGAAGGATTTAAGCCATTTTTATGATAGATCCATGCGATCCTTTATCTATGAATACATGTTGGCCATGTATTTGTAAAATGTAATTCTATTTAAATTGATAATACAGTTACGTTTTTTTCAAGGAAAAAAAATCAAATTAAAAAAATTAGAAATGAGAAATAAATTTTCTAGTGCAATACCTCTAAATCAGACATCTCAAAGAAATTTTCAAAATAATAATAATATACCCAACAAAAATCCTAACATACTTTTCAGAAATCAAAGTCCTATCAAAAACCTTTTAGTCAAATTTTGTAGATAGGTCAAAGCCTCCCATTCAACCTACATTACAAAATCACGCTAATATTATAGAATAATATGATGATGAGAAAACTAGTAAACAAATGATACCTAACGATTAGGATTACCTCGAAATAAATTGTTTTGACCAATGTTAGGATCAACATAATGAAAATTATAATCTAGATCATATTCATTATATTGAACAAGGATTTTGGACTCTTGAACTCGAGCGTTTCATTGAGATTTTAGATGCTCAAATGAAAAAATAAATATGGTCTACGACCTAAAAAAGATAATAGGAAGATAAAAACATCTAACCGCAAATAAGTTAAGACAAAAAAGATAAACAAAGAAGATCAAATTAATGGGAAAAATGAAACCCCTTGGTAAATAGAACAAGAGGAAAATGTAGCAATAAATTCTCAGAAGTTTGACCTAAATAATGAATTGGCTAAGGTAAAAATTCACGTCTCATTAACTGAAATTGTAAAAAAAAACCCACATATAAGAATGAAACAAATTTATACAAATTTATACATAAGGATACCAATAATGATAAAAAAAAGACAATATTATTACTTACACTATTAATATTCGAGAAGACTCCCCAAATATTAGTATTGGGCCTCATATATAAAAGGACGAAAACTTAATTCCTCCCTCTTATATTAGTTTAAATATTCCTGATGTGACACTTCATAACTATATGTTAGATTTCTGGTGCATTGCATAATTTCATGCCCAAGGAAACAATGGATAAATTGGGTATGAATATTACATGGGAGTAAAAATATTTATATTCTTTCGATTCTAGAAGAGCCAAATGTTTAGGGATGATACAAGACTTGTAATTTTGTTAGCACAAGTGCTGGTCAAAAGTGTAGTAATGGGCGTGGTGGTAGTTGGCGTGCCCCCCGATTATATCGAGATCGTGGGGAGATAAATTAGGGGGAAAATTCAACTATATTTATCATATGCTATCATCCCTATATTCTAGGAACAAACAAGTAGGTTAGATCGAGAGTCTCGATTAGCGTAAAGTTTGAGCTTCGAAAAGAATCCGAACAATTTTCATGTCTATGCTTTTGATGATAATATTGAGAATTTTGTTCTAACAACATCAAATAAAGAGAAAAATTTGATTAATAAAAAAGTGAAACCAAAAAACAATGTTTATAGTGTAAATATAATTTGGAAGATTGTTATATTGGAATAATTTCTCTGGTAAACAAGAGTGCTCTCCTTAGATTTCCAACAAAACCTAGTAACAAGTAGATAATTGAACTACTTTTTCTTTGAGTCTATCTTTACTCGAATCATAAAATAGAAAGGACGGAAATGGAATCCATACCTTTTTACGACATGCTTGATGAAGATCCTTTCTATGCCTCGATGCAACTCCTCAATGCTTGAAATAGACCTGCACACATAGAAACCTTAGGATAAAAGGCATATGCAACATAGATGATTCAATAACTCAAACTAATGATCAAGGAGATTAATAAATAGCATAATTTCAATGGACAAATATAAATAATATAAACCATTCATCAAATCCATAAAATAATGTAGTGGGAAAAAGAGTTCAATTGTATTAATTTAGGAATGTATAAGAGTCTCACAACCTTTGCCTTGATGAGGTGAATCTCCTCACGTAAGTATCCTTTCCTTGGATGGTAAGCTCTCCAACCTAATTTGACCAGAATAATTATACCTTCTGCAACCTCCCTCAACCCTCTAGCATGTAGTTGATTAATAGGTCAAGAGGAGAAAGTTTCAGATCCATATCTCAAGGATGGGATCCACTAAAGATGGGATTAGGGTTCCTTGAAAAATGGAAATTAGCTCCATGATGGGAGGGGCTCGGCTCGAATAAGCATGATCTCAAATATTTTAGGTGGGATAAATTCACCCAACAAGGCTTCTAGAATTAAATTTTTATTTTTACTTTTTGTTGATTCATGTGCGCAGTCTATAGTAGAATACATACCACAATTATGCATAGGAAACAATGATAGAAATTTTGAATATGAAAAATTGGCTAGAAAAGTGTGTAGGTAACTAAAAAGTATGTTTTTGGCCTTATTACCCAAAATTATTTCTTTCTTCAAGGTGTTTAATTTGTTGACTTGCAAGGGAGTGATTTGGGACAAATTTATTAGATAGAAAATGATCCATTTTAACGGTTAGTTGTCATGGTGACAAAATGATGTGTAATATATTTCCCCCTAAAGTGCGAAGTCAAAAAGTATATTTAAGGACTGGAGTGCTTTATCATGCCAGATATTGGATCGGAGACCATGGTTGGAGGCTTGCAACAATAAAAAAAAGTGCTACAACGTAATATATAATCATCACTGAGGTAGGCATTCCCATACTTAGAGTAAACATAACTCAATGAACTAGTAGGGAAATACACTAAGAATTATGTCAACAGTAGACGTAGTATGGTCGCAACCATCAAATATGATTCTATTTGTACAATCATGAATACATAGCTCCTCGTATCTTGGATGGATGAAAATAGATCCAGGGTCTTGATCTCCATCTCTATCGATCTATATTATGAATCTAACCATGTGAGTAAATGTATTGAAGTCAAACATGGTAGAGACCACTTGATTACCGGTCAATGGTGTGAACCGTAAACAAGTGAAAGAGAAATGGTCGTTAATGTCAATGGTCCTCAAGGTGCTCCTAGTACAATCTATGGAGTGTGAAAAGATGTCTTGAAGTCGAACACTCATGGAATTGTTCTATCGAAGGTCAATGATAAGAAATTGTTGTCGAAGGTGAGAAACCTGCCATTAAGGCATGTAGGCCTCAAGGTATTGAAGAGGGTTTCTAGATAAAATTCCTAGATACTGATTTGAAGTCAATAGGGAACAATTTTTCGTAAGAGGGCCTATTACATGAAACTCATGTAAAGTTTTGAAGAACAATTTTCTAGGACTGACTCAGGGATGGTCGACGCGATTGAAGGCAACAAATTGCAAGGTAATTTGAACTGAGGTTGGAATTCTCTTGAACATATTGGTGACATGAAACTTAGACTTGGCAACATTTGACTCAACGATAATACCCAAAACCAGTTGAAGACCTTCAATGAGGTTCGATTAACTATGAGATAAATGGATTTCCTAACTTAGACACATATGTGACATAGTGTTATGTTCAAGAGCAACACACTGCCATAAATGAAATACAAAAAATGAATGCTTATTCCCAATTCCTTGATCATAGGCTCAGTATTTAGCTCAAAAATGAAAGTGCTTAGAAATGCTTCAAACTAGAGCGACTAGATAGAGCTCATCACTAGGATTCCAACACAACTCGTTTTGTCAAAATCTAAGTTCGTATAGTAAGTTATGATATGTTGTCCATTTTCTCAAACAAGTAAAAAATGTGCAGAACAGTGACAGACTGATGACTTGGCAGTCCAGTCAGCACCTCAAGAATTTCTAGGGAATATTCTTCATTTTTCAGCCAATGACACTGTGACAAGTGTCACAGTCAGATTCGCCAACGTTGCTTGGGGAAATTGATATTTTTCTTCCCATTCTAAGGTTTAAATTTGAATTATATGGGTGCATTATTATTTTCATTCTGGTGAAATTTGAACCAATGGAGAAGGGCCACGTGGATTAGCCAGAGGCTGCCACATGACCTCGCCCATGGAAATGGTATGGCACAATACATATCTCATAAACCAAAGTCGAATGCAAAGTCAATGGGCACATTATTTATATCCAAGGTTCAAATAAAAGGTTCATTGCAATGTTCTATTCAACAAAAATTAATGACCAGGGAGGGGCGGAGGTCAACGTTGACCCTATGACCTCCCCCAAGCTAGCGCCCACACCAACCAACATACCATACAATGCTTCTTAATAGCTATGGAAGCCCGCTTGTATTTGAAGTTTATATGCGCCATGGTTGGGGGTTCGAAGGGGGCCAACCCCCTCCCATATGCTCGAGAGCGGAGAACCATGGGCGGGGCACTGTTCACTGGTGGGAATTACAATGGATAACCCATATTAATTACCACTAATTTGGGATTAGCCACTATAACCTGCAGTTAAGTGATAAACGTGCTTAGCGTTAACTACATATTAAACTCCACTTAATACGTGCTTATCTAAAGTTAATGTACAGTTAGACTGGCGGCATAGTTGGTGGAGTCCACCAAATGCAGTAGAGATCCAATTTTAGTGGAGCTATTTGACCAGATTCCAGATTTAGTGGTGAAATTTTAGGAAACAATGATTTTGCCATAACTGAGGCAATTTTTGACCAATTTTGGCTCAAGAAGAGTCATTCTTGGTAGATTTATATGGTTTGGAGCCATTGGCGCGGGTTACAGAGGCAACAGAAGACTAAAAATATCAATTTTTCACAATTGAAGCTAATACAAAGGCCCATGACATGGAAGCTGGACCAAGGAGATGTAGCCCAGGAGGGGTCAACTCCTTCATCAAAACCATGTGTATTTGACTCAGTTGTCTATGTTTTCTATGTTTTTATATGATTTTGTTCAGAATTTAGTTTCCATGCTTTTATGTTCATGAATTACACTTAATCTCATCAAGTTTATTGATTTATCAATCATAAGCACATGTATAAACCCTTGTACAAGAAGCAAATCTAAGAATTTTCATTATATTAAATCTGAAAATGATATTAGCATTAACTAACAATCAATTTCAGATCAAGTTGGTACCAGAGAAAATGTTATTTGCTTTCTGTTGTGGAGGTAAATCCCCTCTGCGGACAGAGGCGATCCCTACTAGCCCAGACTAGGTCTAGCAACAATCATTCACACTATAGTGTAGGTTCCTAATTGCAAATAAACCGACTAGCGACGAAGGCTTACCTGGAATCCAACGTTGTTGTTTGTAGAAGAGGTGGCGCTCCCATTCCTTAGCTCCGGCAGATCACGATACCCACGATCTCCGTGATAGGACACCTGCACACGCGAGAAACAAAACAAACGCAAGTGTAAAATCCAGTAGTTGCAACTATATGTCAGTCAGAAAGGACACAACTCATCATCTTAAATAACAACAAGAGTGGAACCATAACCAATAGTCGTTAATTAATAATCAATCAAAGGAAAATTACAACCATAGTTCTGACGCTGAATTCTCCTTCGGCAGGTCGCCAGCAGAACACGTCTCGAAAAGCCTGTCAGGGATAGGACAAACCTCTCTCTTCGGATCTTGACGATAGTCTCCTTGCTTGAAATTGGCCTTAAGGGAATTATGGAGGCTCTTGCAGCATAAGGCTCTTGGAAATTTGGGGACTTGAAGACTAGCTTGCAATGGAGATGGGCAAGCTTTTATAGATGGAGGAAGGGGAGTTGGGATCCCTATAATCATGGGATTGGCCCTATCCTCAAGGAAGCTTCCATGAGAGGTGGCAAACCACTTCCTCTACATGGAAATCCGGAGCCAAACCTCCCAAATCAAGATAGATACCAGTTCATGAATTGGTTAGGATGAAACTTCCGCCATTTATTTTTAAAAAACACTCCTTAAATTGGCTGGTGCGAGTGCGACTCTGGGACAGAGCACCAATTGGCGCGACCTCTTTGAAGGATTTTCCCCATTGGCACGGGTAATGAACTGGCTACCTGCGCCAATGCAAAAAGGGCCATTTTTAGGGTTTTTCACAAGGAGATGTCTTCAGGGCAATGAAAGCTCTTGTTCAGAGGGATGTCATGAAAGTGGTTTCAAGCCATGTCACTGCTCACAGGTCACAAAATGAGCCCTCCAATGTGCGGGACGGGGATTGCAGGGATGGTGACAAATTACTGTGTAACAAATGCCCCCTAAAGCATGAGGCCCACGAGAGAGAGAGTGGTGAAATGCTTTACGAGAACGTGTCCAACTGAAAACTCCGCCGTCGAAAAACCTGCGTGGAGAAATACAACTGATATCTCAAGTACATGATATATACGTGGTATGGGCGAAGCCATCCATAACAGAGTATACAATAATCCAGATCCAAGGCATGGATGCAGCCATCCAGTGAGGATCGATAAATAGACTCAGGTATGGTCACAGCCATCCAGTAAGTGAGTCATGTAACAAATCATAATAATCCACAAAATCGTAGCCTGGATTATAACAGACACAATCCAGGGTCTTGCGCTCCATCTCGACCCGAACACAGTACAAGTTCAAGCATGCGAATAAATGAACTGAAGTCGAACATGCAAGAACATCGTCTGATTACCAGCCAATGATGAAAGTTGTTAACAGACACGAGAGGTACCACCAATAATGACGATGGCCCTCAAGGTACTACAGGTACAATCTACGGCATGTGAATCAATGAGCTGGCATCGAACACCCGTAGAATCACTCGATCGGAGGCCAATGATGAAAACCTCGCGTCGAATGCGAAGAACCTGCCATTGAGGCATGCAGGCTCCAAGGCACCAGAAGGGAGTCTCTAGATCATCTTCCCGGATAATGAGCTGAAGTCGACAGGAAGTGACCTTGATCGAAGGTGGGCCATAATGTTTCCCACATCATCGACACGAGACAGAGGAACATAATGTTTTTGTGAATCACGATCAGATGAGAATCAGAGGGAGGTTGATATTTGCAGAGGTCAACTTCTCTTGAACATATAAACGGCACGACAGTGGACTTGGCAGTATTTGACATCAAAAGATCAGAGGTCATAGTGACGAGGCAAAGAGCAGATGAGAGGTCAAAAGGGATTATCCAAACCCACGGAGGCAAGTGAAAAACGAGATGAGATGTCCCCAACCCGACACGAATGCAAACAAGTGCCATGTTCAAGAGCGACATACTGCCGACATGACAATGATGCTGGTTCCATTTTTTCCCCGCCATTTCTGGTGAGTACCCTAATTATTTTTGATAACAAGCTTGAAGGGGATAGCATATGCTTGTGATATAAGTCCATCCTATTACATTTAACGAGCCCTAGGAAGGAGCGACTCGAATAACGTCATTTCAACTGAATCCGATGTCATCAGGGTTTAACGAGTCTGACAAAGAAGAACTCGGCGTCTTTTCATGTTTAGAGAGTTTGAAAAGACAGCTGAAAATTAAACTCCAGAGGTCCCTTTTCTTAAATAGTTCCTCAGATCCGAAAAGGTAGAAAACTATGTATAAGAAAACCTCCTAGTCGCGATAGGCTAGGGTATTCCTTTTTCGTAAATAATCCATCCCAGCCCGAAAAAGGGGTAAACGTATACTGGGTAGATGTCGATTCGTGTCCACTTTAACGAGATCGAAACGACAAGGGCCTTAGCAATCTTTTCATATTTAGAGAGTCAGAAAAGAGCCGAAAGATGACTCCAAGGTGACTTTTTCGTGTTTTTATCGAGTCCGAAAAGGTATAAAATACAACTCGTTTCACCGTTTAAGTCGCGAAGAAACCTATTGCTGCACACAGAGGCAAGTGTAAAATCCATTTTCGACAAAATATATTAAAATATTAATAAAAAATGACTTTTAAAACCTAATGAGATTTCAAAAAGTTATAAATAAGTCTCAAATGGTAAAAACAAAATTAATTTTACTATTTACCTCATTGGAGAGCAACAGTGGTCCGTTTGGTGTGCAAATTTTTGACGGCGATTGCGACCGATCCGGGCAACCATTCAGATTCCCATTCGTTCCAGGTAAGAAGCACTTCCCTGTACTCCATTTTAATCCATTTTTTCATAGTTCCCATTGCTCATTAGATCCCTATGGAGGGATTTTAAAAATTTAGGGCTCCGCCCATTGGCGCGGGTATCGGGCACGGACCCGCGCCAATGGGCTTTTATATACACAGGGCACGCGCCAACGGCGGAACCGAATTTTTCACCCAAAATTTCTGAATTGTGAGTAATTTAAGTGAATTTTTAAGCATAACAGAGATCTAATCAAGGGTTTTGATCATGTTGATGCAGGCAACCGAGAAAAATGGTGATTGAATGGAGAGAGCGGGAGCATGGGGAAGAGGATGAATTAGCCATGGAGAATGAAACTTGTATGAATGCTCTCCGAAATTGTGGGCTTAAGAAATTCTTCCTGACACCTTGCTTACGAGCTCAACCTGAGCTTCTACAGTCCCTGATCAGTATTTGGGATGTAGATGAACAAGTGTTCAAGCTGCGGGATCAGGTATTGGAACTGGAGGTTTCTGACGTATACTTCATAACCGGACTGTCGCGCAGAGGTCCGGTGCCCATATTGATAGGGAGTAGACCATCGGGTGAAAAGATGGAGCAGGTAATGGCGAGGGTGTGCCCAGGGGCACAAACCGGATCTGGAAGCGGAAAGGTAGACATTCACACTGTTGAGGATCTAGCACTCAGAGTAGTGCTACACACCATTACGCGGGCTGCAGGAGCGCAGGCCCCACATGAAGCCACCAAAGCCCAACTCATACTCGCCTCTGAGTGTATGAGTCCTACACTATTTGATTGGGCCACAGCAGTGACAGTCAACATGAAGAGGCAGCTGGAAAAATGCAAGCAAGCCAAACTGAAACAGTTTGGCTATGGTTCTATCCTGGTATCATTCATCCTGGAATGACTACAAATCTTCCAGAGCCAAGGGGCCATAGTAGCTGAGCCGATACCACGAGAGCCGAGAATGGCTCGCTGGGAAGCACTGATGCCCAGAGCGGGAGGAGGCCAACAGATGTCCTGGAGGCTGGAGTTTTTTGGATGGCTACAGCGTCAGTTGATCGTAGTCGAAGACT
Source organism: Pinus albicaulis (assembly GCA_034641835.2). NCBI lineage: Eukaryota > Viridiplantae > Streptophyta > Pinopsida > Pinales > Pinaceae > Pinus > Pinus albicaulis. The sequence goes on along the minus strand of JAXQQM020093293.1, from coordinate 90,482 downwards.
GGGCATATGCAAGAACCGATTTCACTGGTGATCCAGATCTTCCACTCCCGGAGGGAGATGATTGGGATGAGGAGTTGGGTAAGATCATCTTTTTATTTTATGTATTTATGATTTTTTTGGTAATACATGTTCGTTCTAAAGAAAGTTGTTATGTGTATGCAGATGTCGGCCCAGAGAGACTTGCCGGAATGTCTCCTATCTCACGGAGAGCTCAGCCCGCAACTGACCCTCAGGCGGAGGGTGCTGAGGGGGGAGAGTTGATCCAGAACCTCGAGGGAATTTCCCGGGGGATTCCAAATTACGCTCGACTGGCAGATGTCCCACTAGCATACCAGAGACATACGGTGGGAGTGCCTAGTCGCCTCCATCGTATCCTGAGACGGCTAGTGCGTGCGGTGACTTGTTATCATGAGCACCACGCAGATTAGACACCTAGGGCTTATTTCATGCATATTTTTTGAGAGACATGTCGTTTCCAGATGTATTAAGGCGAACATGTATATTTTTTGATTTTATGCGACACACACTATGTAAACATTTCGATATCTATATATATACATATCTATTTCTGGATGGACCTTTCTTTTTACATGTGATGTTATTTTAAAAATTGCGCAAATGCCTATCTAGCACCAAATTAGCTACTGCATCTGTTAATGTATTCATATGCCTGGGTATATGTTGATATGTAATATAGTCAAAATTTCTTTCCAGTAAATGAATACGCAGATACAGACGTAAAATGGATGGGTTTCTGACTGAATAATGACCATTAAGCTGTAATACTACAAGTTGTGAGCCTAGATACACAAGTAATTCACGGATACCAAGGTTTACAACCTCAGTTAATAATTCTAATACAACACTATATTCCGTGATGTTATTTGTAGCACGTCCCAGACATACACCTTGCAGGTTGACCAACTCACTAGCAGGATCGTAGATTACCCAAGCTGCCGAAGAAAGATTCCTGGTACTGCGGGAGGCACCATCCGCAAAACCAACAAACGGATTGATGGACATTTGCACAATCAGGAATACCTGATCAGCAGAAAGACATTTACATCGCACACTACACCACACATGCACACAAATGAAAAACACACACCTATGTACACACACCACACCAAAAATCACTTCAGGCGTAGTATTTTTTGAGGTACAACCCATTTCTGGGCTGCGCTAGCGGAACTCCTTCATAATCTATAAGCTCATAAGCCCCATTTTTCAAAACGCGTTTTACTATGTAGGGCCCATGCCAAATAGGTTGGAACTTACCAACCCCAAGCTTTTCATGCGCTTGATCTTATAGGAGGACGAGGTCCCCTTCAATAAAGGAACGCGGAGAAACTGTTCGATCAAAGTGAGTTTTGACCCGCTTCTTTTGTGCTTCAATGACTAAAGCAGCTAAACGGTGGGTTTCATCTAACCGTTCCAAATACAAAAGACGCTCTTCCTCAGCAGAAGTATCGGGTAGAAGTTCCACAGTTAATTTCAAAGAAGGAATCTCGCATTCAACCGGAAGAGTTGCTTCCAGACCGTACACCAATTGAAATGGTGTGAATCCAGTTGCACTCTTTGCAGACATCCGGTATGCCCATAGAGCTGAGAATAGTTGGAGGTGCCAATTGGATTTGTGAATACCAACTGTTCGTTGAAGCATAGTAACCAGAACCTTGTTCACTGCTTCAACCTGGCCATTTTCCTGAGGGTAATATGGCGTTGAGATATCGTGGCGTAAGCCCAATCTTGAAGTCAGCTCGGCCATCATATAATCTCGGAAATGAGTACCATGGTCAGTAACGATGGCTTGAGGGACCCCGAAACGTGCAATGATGTGGTTGAAGATGAATTGGGCAGTTGTCTTACCATCGACAGCTAGTGTAGGCATCGATTCGGCCCACTTGGTGAAGTAGTCGACAACGACGATTATATACGCATGCCCCCTGGCCGAATGAGGGTTACACGTCATAAAATCCACGCCCCATTTCACAAAAGGGCCGACAGTAATAACAGGATGCAAAGGGAGAGGCGGCGCGCGCATCTTGCGTTGAAACACCTAGCATGCGTGACATTTACGGACTGCAACGATACAGTCTTTGAATATGGACGACCAGAAGTAACCTGCTCGCAGAATTTTCTGGGCAGTGGCATATCCGGACATATGTCCACCACAGGCGCCACTGTGGCAGTCATTTAGGACCCTTTCAGCCTCTTCCAAGGTTAGGCACTGACGGAGCACCGAATCTACTCCAACGCGGTATAAGGTATCTCCTACGATGCGGTAGGGTTGAGACTGATGCCGAATTCGACATCGGGCATCTTTAGTCAACTCAGACCGAAATGTGGAGGTCTGAGGATACACAATTATGTCACCGTACCAAGGGTTGTGAGTATTGATGAGGAAAAGAGTTTCGTCCGGGATATGATCCTCGGAATGTGGAGGAGTGGAGTCTATCAGGAGAGAGCATATAAGATCCGCGAAAATGAGTGATTTGGTTGACTTAGCAGTAGTGAAATCTAAGTCAAACTCCTGTAGGATAACGATCCATTTGGAGTATTTTCCCCCTAGTAATTGTCAAGAGAGAATATATGTCATGGGGTTGCAATCCGAAACCACTGTTATCGTACGCAACAGGATGTAGTGGCGAAAACGCTGCACAGCGTGTACTGCGGCTAACGCCAACTTCTCGATGTGAGAATAACGCATTTCTGTGTCGAGAAGGTTCCGTGATAGATAATAAACAACATTCTCATTACCATCATCGTCATCCTGCACCAGAACCATGGCTATGGTGCTAAATGCGGCGGCGAGATACAAAGTGAAATCACGGTGGTAGTCCAGAGGACGAAGCAAAGGAGCATTAACGAGTAAAGTCTTTAGCTTCTTAAAGGATTGTTGAGCAATTTTGTCCCAATGGAAGGGAACGTTTTGCTTTAATAGGCGCGTGAATCCTTTGGCCACCTCAGCGTAGTTCGGGATAAAGCGTCAAAGGAAGTTCGCTTTTCCCTGCAGACTCTGCAACTGATATAACGAGGAGGGTGATGGGAGATTGATGATAGCCTTGAACTTTAAAGGGTCAAGGTGAATCCCGTATTTGGAGACTATGAATCCCAAAAGATGGCCAGAATCCATGCAAAAGATGCATTTATGAGGATTAAGCCTAATATTGTAGCGCCTGCAGCGAAGGAAAATCTGGCGGAGGTGTTCAGGGTGGTCCTCTCGCCTAGCTGAATGAGCTGGCAAGTCGTCCAGATAAGGCTGAACGATATGGCATATGTCATGGAAAGCGTAAGACATCGCACGCTGGAAAGTGGCTCCAGCGTTCTTCAAGCCGAACAAGAGCTTTTTATAAGCGAAAGTGCCCCACAGACAGATGAATGCAATCTTGTGTTGATCCTCAGGTAAAATATTGATCTGATTATACCTCGAGAAACCGTCCATCAAGGAATAAATCTCACTTCCGACACATTCGTCGATGATTTGGTCTATGAACGGAGTGGGATAGTTATCCTTCGGACAGGCGCGATTGATGTCGCGGTAATCAACATAGACCCTAATAGTACCCTGCTTTTCATCGACAGGGACAATGTTGGAAACCCATTTTGTGAGGGGGATGGGATAAATAAAGCCCGCGTTTAGAAGTTTTTCAACTTCTGCCTTAATTGCAGTGGCTTTGCGAGGATGCACAGGGCGTAAGCGTTGGCGCATGGGCTTCGCACCAAGGTAGGTTGGAATCTCATGCACTACGCTATTGGGATCAATCCCAGGAATTTCCTCGTAGGACCAGGTGAACACATATCTGAATTCTTTAAAAAGATCAGTATAGACTTGAATCTCATCAGGAGAACAAGTCACTCTCACTTGTATATTCTCAACGATCCCCGGTTTAACGGAGATGTTGATCGGGATGGTTTGAGTGATATTACTCAGGTTTCCCTCCGAAAGAACCTCGTGCGTCAAGATGGGCATTTGGAGAGGGGGAGTGGGAACCTGAGATGAAAAACGCTCTAGACAATCCGACATTGCCCCCAGGCCAAGCATAAAAGAGGAACGATAATGTCCATCGCTCCATGGCAGCTCCTCCAGAGACATGGTTTCAACAATGGATTCATCAGAAGGAAAAGTCTCTTTGATAGGATCATGCGAATCGGCCTGACCGAGCCAGGGGGATTGAGAATAGATGTCGAGAGCCATGCTCGAAGGAGCATGCTGAGGGGGAGGATCAGATGCAGCAACAATTTCACAGTAGCTAATCTCTACTGGAGTCAAGGGCATTGATTCTCCAAACTCAAGCACCTACTCAGGCGTAGGATTGAGCCAGGGGTCATCAGACCTGGAGATCATATTAACTTGAGTGGTGTGCGGTGGTGGCGCGGGAAAAATACCCATGAGGACGGGGTCTTTGAAAAGACCGGGCCCTACACTGTCAGGGGTATTTGGGATCTGATCCACATACGGAACGTTGTTCTCGGAGGTAGAGGTGAAGAAAGACAACTGATCCACTGTAATGATTTTGCCCTCGTGAGGGAACTTAAGAAGTCGAAAGAGGGTGGATGGCACGCATAGCATGGCATGATTCCAGCTGCGGCTGAGAAGTATATTGTAGTTGAGCTTGGCGTCAACCACTTCCACTCCTACATTGACTGTCTTCCCCTGTAAAGTAATCGCTAGACTCTCGAGAACACCTAGGGGTTTGGATTCCTGACCATCAAATGCCTCTAGGGCATTGGGAGATGATGAAAGGGCTGGAGAGCCAATGGCCTTCCAACAAGTGGACGACATGACACAGGTAGAGGCACCTTCATCCACAATGGCCCTATGGATGTTAAAGTCGATCTGATGTGGAAGTCGGGGGGTGAAATTCTCTAAGTCGAAGGTGAGAAGACTTGAATCAGCAGGGTCAATGCCACCGATTGCAGACAACAAAGCCTTCCGTTGCAAGGGACAACTCTGAATAACTTCTAGTGCAGACATAGCAGAAGGCGCCTGTGCTGAATCCTCAACAATACTATAGTGTTGAGCGGCACGGGCATTCGGATTATAAGAAGATCTTCGTAAAACACCTTTAGAAGGTGGCTTCACAATAGGTTCAGGAGTAGGCTTCTTGATTTCCAACGAACCGGAGAGAGGTGGGGGAGGTGGTCCATCCGCAACTGCCTTCCCAGGTGCCTGCCGCGATTCGTTGTAATCCTTCGAATGCGTAGCAATAGAAATGGGTGTCGTACCATTCATCATAAAGACTTGGGACCCAAATGGTGCAGATGGTGATGGCTGTTCAACCTTCTGGGTCTGCTGAGATGGGAATGGTTCTTTAAGAACTGTCGAAGTCCGTTTGGAGCCTTTTAGAAGTTGACTAACTTCATATCGTCGTGGACAATCCTTGGTATAATGGTCTCCTTCACAAATGAGGCAGGGATACTTCGGTTTACGTTGAGAACCATTCTCAGTGTGAGGTTTGGATTCTGGCTTTGGGGCGTCGGATTTGGATTTACCTTTGCCCTTCTTTTTCCCTTTGGAGGCCTTGTCCGTAGGATTGGCCTGAACGACGTTAACCTCTGTAGTTTTGCCAGAATCGGTAGGGGCGGGAGGAGCAGAATTATTGGATGAGTTGGACTTCTGCTTCCCATTCGAAGATTTCTTCGAATTCTGAGATACGGAACCAATAACACCATCCACCGCCAGAGTAGGTGGAGCTTTAGAGGTTCCCGACCGTGGAGCATCAGGCAAGATATCGTATAGCATGCCGGACTGTGAGTATACTAGATCTAGATATTGAGCATGCGCTATGACTTGTTCTTCAGTCACACACGCTCCCATAGCAATATCTTGGGCGATTTTGTTAACAAAGGAGGTGGTGAACCAATGAGTTAATATCTGATCAGGTATATGAAACTTGATCAGCCTATGACGACGTCGCCACTCATGAATGTGATTAGAAATGTGGGTGGCTTTGTCCTGCTTCAAAGAAGTCAGGAGGTGCGTCCCGGCTTCATAGCGAACCGGTAACTAAAAATGAGTCAGAAAATCCATGGTTAACATATTGAAATCTTGAAAGATGCCACGGGATAATTCGATATACCACTTAGCTGCAGCGCTAGTCAAAGTGCGCTGGAAGAGGCGTAGACGAACTGAATCATCCACCCAAGATTTGGACGAACACCAAAGATGGTAGGTCATCACATGAGCTTGGGGGTCCTACCTGGAGTCGCCAATTTGTTGTGGAGGAAAATCCCCTCTGCAGACAGAGGCGATCCCTACTAGCCCATACCGGGTCTAGCAATAATCATTCACGCTATAGTGCAGGTTCCTAATTGCAAATAAACCTACTAGCGATGAAGGCTTACCTAGAATCGAATGTTGTTGCTTGTAAAAGAGGTGGCGCTCCCGTTCCTTAGCTCTGGCAAATCACGATCCCCACGATCTCCGTGATAGGACACCTGCACAAGCGAGAAAAAAAACAAACGCAAGCGTAAAATCCAGTAGATTCAACTATACGCCAGTCAGAAAGGACATAACTCATCATCATAAATAACAACAAGAGTGGAACCATAACCAATAGTCGTTCATTAATAATCAATCAAAGGAAAATTACAATCATAGTTCTGATGCTGAATTCTCCTTCGGCGGGTCACTAGCAGAACATGTATCGAAAAGCCTGTCAAGGATGGGACAAACCTCTCTCTTCGGATCTTGACGATAGTCTCCTTGCTTGAAATTGGCCTTAAGGGAATTATGGAGGCTCTTGCAGCATAAGGCTCTTGTAAATTTTGGAACTTGAAGACTAGCTTGCAATGGAGATGGGCAAGCTTTTATAGATGGAGAAGGGGAGTTGGGATCCCTATAATCATAGGATTCGCCCTATCCTCAAGGAAGCTTCCATGAGAGGTGCCAAACCACTTCCTCTCTATGGAAACCCGTAGCCAAACCTCCCAACTCAAGATAGATATTAGTTCCTAGATCAATTAGGACGAAACTTCCGCCATTTATTTTTAAAAAACACTCCTTAAATTGGCTAGCACGAGTGCGACTCTGGGACAGAGTGCCAACTGGCATGGCCTCTTTGCATGATTTTCCCCATTAGCGCGGGTACTGAACTCCCTGCTCGCGCCAATGCAAAAAGGGCCATTTTTAGGGTTTTTCACAAGGAGACGTCTTCAGGGCAATGAAAGCTCTTGTTCAGAGGGATGTCATGAAAGTGGTTTCAAGCCATGTCACTGCTCACAGGTCACTAAATGAGCCCTCCAATGTGCGGGATGGGGATTGCAGGGACGGTGAAAAATTACTGTGTAACAGATGCCCCCTAAAGCATGAGGCCCGAGAGAGAGAGAGGGGTGAAATGCTTTACGAGAACGTGCCCAACTGAAAACTCCGCCGTTGGAAAACCTGCGTGGAGAAATACAATTGATATCTCAAGTACATGATACACATGTGGTATGGGCGCAACCATCCATAACAGAGTATACAATAATCCAGATCCAAGGCATGGGCACAGCCATCCAGTGAGGATTGATAAATAGACTCAGGTATGGTCGCAACCATCTAGTAAGTGAGTCATGTAACTAATCATGATAATCCACAAAATCGCAGCCTGGATCGTAACAAACAGGAATCCAGGGTCTTGCGCTCCATCTTGACCCGAACAAAGTACAAGTTCAAGCATGCGAATATGTGAGCTAAAGTCGAACATGCAAGAACATTGTCTGATTACCAGTCAATGATTATAGTTGTTAACAGACGCAAGAGGTACCACCAATAATGAAAATGGCCCTCAAGGTACTACAGGTATAGTCTACGATATGTGAATCAATGAGCTAGCGTCGAACACCCATAGAATCACTCGATCAGAGGCCAATGATAAAAACCTCGCGTCGAATGCGAAGAACTTGCCATTGAGGCATGCAGGCTCCAAGGCACCAAAAGGGAGTCTCTAGATCAACTTCCCGGATAATAAGCTGAAGTCGACAGGAAGTGACCTTGATCGAAGGTGGGCCATAGTGTTTCCCACATCATCGACACGCGACAGAGGAGCATAATTTTTTTTTGAATCACGATCAGATGAGAATCAGAGGAAGGTTGGTACTCACAGAGGTCAACTTCTCATGAACATATTGACGGCACGATAGTGGATTTGGCAGTATTTGACTTCAAAATATCAGAGGTCATAGTGACGAGGAAAAGAGCAGATGAGAGGTCAAAAGGGATTACCCAAACCCACAGAGGCAAGTGAAAAAAAAAAAAACGAGATGAGATGTCCTCAACCCGACACAATGCGCACAAGTGCCATGTTCAAGAGCGACATACTGCCGACATGACAATGATGCTGGTTCCATTTTTTCCCCGCCATTTCTGGCGAGTACCCCAATTATTTTTTATAACAAGCTTGAAGGGGATAGCATATGCTTGTGATATAAGTCCATCGTAGTACATTTAACGAGCCCTAGGAAGGAGTGACTCGAATAACGTCATTTCGACTGAATCCGATGTCATCAGGGTTTAACGATTATGACAAAGGAAGAACTCGGCATCTTTTCACGTTTAGAGAGTTTGAAAAGACAACTGAAAAATAAACTCCAGAGGTCCCTTTTCGTAAATAGTTCCTCAGATCCGAAAAGGTAGAAAACTATGTTTGAGAAAACCTCCTAGTCGCGATAGGCTAGGGTATTCCTTTTTCGTAAATAATCCATCCCAGCCCAAAAAAGGGGTAAACGTATACTGGGTAGATGTCGATTCGTGTCCACTTTAACGAGATCGAAACGACAAGGGCCTCGACAATCTTTTCATATTTAGAGAGTCAAAAAAGAGCTGAAAGATGACTCCAAGGTGACTTTTTCATTTTTTTATCAAGTCCGAAAAATTATAAAATACAACTCGTTTCACCGTTTAAGTCGCGAAGAAACCTGTTGCTGCACACAGAGGCAAGTGTAAAATCCATTTTCGACAAAATATATTAAAATATTAATAAAAAATTACTTTTAAAACCTAATGAGATTTCAAAAAGTTATAAATAAGTCTCAAATGGTAAAAACAAAATTACTTTTACTATTTACCTCATTGGAGAGCAACAGTGGTCTGTTTGGTGTGCAAACTTCTGACGACGATTGCGACCGATCCGGGCAACCATTCAGATTCCCATTCATTCCAGGTAAGAGGCACTTCCCTGTACTCCATTTTAATCCATTTTTTCATAGTTCCCATTGCTCATTAGATCCTTGTGGAAGGATTTTAAAAATTTAGGGCTTCGCCCATTGGCGCGGGTATCGGGCACGGACCCGCGCCAATGGGCTTTTATATACATAGGGCCCGCGCCAACTCTAAAATAGTCGCGCCAACGCCAGAACCGAATTTTTCGCCCAAAATTTCTGAATTGTGAGTAATTTAAGTGAATTTTTAAGCATAACAGAGATCTAATCAAGGGTTTTGATCATGTTGATGCAGGAAACCGAGAAAAATGGTGATTGAATGGAGAGAGCGGGAGCATGGGGAAGAGGATGAATTAGCCATGGAGAATGAAACTTGTATGAATGCTCTCAGAAATTGTGGGCTTAAGAAATTCTTCTTGACACATTGCTTACGAGCTCAACCTGAGCTTCTACAGTACCTGATCAGTATTTGGGATGTAGATGAACAAGTGTTCAAGCTGTGGGATCAGGTATTGGAACTGGAGGTTTCTAACGTATACTTCATAACCGGACTGTCGCGCAGAGGTCCGGTGCCCATATTGATAGGGAGCAGACCATCGGGTGAAAATATGGAGCAGGTAATGGCGAGGGTGTGCCCAGGGGCACAAACCAGATCTGGAAGCGGAAAGGTAGACATTCACACTGTTGAGGATCTAGCACTCAGAGTAGTGCTACACACTATTACGCGGGCTGCAGAAGCGCAGGCCCCGCATGAAGCCACCAAAGCCCAACTCATACTCGCCTCTGAGTGTATGAGTCCTACACTGTTTGATTGGGCCACAGGAGTGACAATCAACATGAAGAGGCAGCTGACAAAATGCAAGCAAGCCAAACTGAAACAATTTGGCTACGATTTTATCCTGGTATCATTCATCTTGGAACGACTACCAATCTTCTAGGGCCAAGGGGCCATAGTAGCTGAGCCGATACCACGAGAGCCGAGAATGGCTCGCTGGGCAGCACTGATGCCCAGAGCGGGAGGAGGCCAACAGATGTCCTAGAGGCCGGAGTTTTTTGGGTGGCTACGGCGTCAATTGATCGTAGTCGAAGACTGGCCATATGCAGGAACCGATTTCACTAATCCCCAGTATGGTCACCAATTTGTTGTGGAGGTAAATCCCCTTTGCGGACAAAGGCGATCCCTACTAGCCTAGACTGGGTCTAGCAACAATCATTCACGCTATAGTGCAGGTTCCTAATTGCAAATAAACCGACTAGCGATGAAGGCTTACCTAGAATCCAACGCTGTTGCTTGTAGAAGAGGTGGCGCTCTCGTTCCTTAGCTCTGGCAGATCACGATCCCCCCGATCTACGTGATAAGACACCTGCACACGCGAGAAAAAAAACAAACGCAAGCGTAAAATCCAGTAGATGCAACTATATGTCAGTCAGAAAGGACACAACTCATCATCATAAATAACAACAAGAGTGGAACCATAACCAATAGTCGTTCATTAATAATCAATTAAAGGAAAATTACAACCATAGTTCTGACGCTGAATTCTCCTTTGGCGGGTCGCCAGCAGAACACGTCTCGAAAAGCCTGTCAGGGATAGGACAAACCTCTCTCTTCGGATCTTGACAATAGTCTCCTTGCTTGAAATTGGCCTTAAGGGAATTATGGAGGCTCTTGCAGCATAAGGCTCTTGGAAATTTGGGAACTTGAAGACTAGCTTGCAATAGAGATGGGAAAGATTTTATAGATGGAGGAAGGGGAGTTGGGATCCCTATAATCATGTGATTGTCCCGATCCTCAAATAAGCTTCCATGAGAGGTGGCAAACCACTTCCTCTCTATGGAAACCCGTAGCCAAACCTCCCAACTCAAGATAGATATCAGTTCCTGGATCAGTTAGGACGAAACTTCCGCCATTTATTTTTAAAAAACACTCCTTAAATTGGCTGGCGTGAGTGCGACTCTGGGACAGAGTGCCAACTGGCGCGGCCTCTTTGAATTATTTTCCCCATTGGCGTGGGTACTGAACTGCCTGCTCGCGCCAATGCAAAAAGGGCCATTTTTAGGGTTTTTCACAAGGAGATGTCTTCAGGGAAATGAAAGCTCTTGTTCAAAGGGATGTCATGAAAGTGGTTTCAAGCCATGTCACTGCTCACAGGTCACAAAATGAGCCCTCAAATGTGCGGGACGGGGATTGCAGGGACGGTGACAAATTACTGTGTAACACTTTCTTTTCTTGAGATTATGCAAGAAGGGTTTTGATAGTTGCAATTTTAGATGCTTGCAAGGTTGAAGTTGTAGAGAGGAGAAGGGAAGCTATTGGTTGATAGTCCTAAGCTTAGGACAAGAAGAAAGAGAGCTGAGAGAGCATCATCTTCACCCAAATTTCCACTCATATCTGCACTTGAAGCACCTCAAGTTCTATCTCCAGCAGTTGAGATTGAAGATGTACAAATTGCACAAGAAGATGAGGTGATTGAAAATTACAAGCATCAGAAGTTGAGCTTGAATCCTTAGCCATTATGTCAGGTGTTGGAGAGACTCAAGGACATTTAGAAGAGGAAGATGTCAAGAGATACTTCAAGGACATTCAGAGAATGGTTAAAATCATGTTTGATGCATTCACTACAGAAAGAGCAGGATAAGGTTCTAAGCCTCCACATGGAGAAGGAATTTCAGATGTTAAGAAAGATGAAGAGAAGTGTTCTAAAGGTAGTGGAGGAAATCCACCTCCATCTCCACCATACTCATCCTCATCATCTTCATCAGCATCATCTTACACTTCAACTATAAAAACCACCCACACTCATTCAAAAATACCAAAGGGAAAAACTCCATTACTCAATTTGGACATAAAGTTTGAAATTCCCATGTATAATGGTGAAGTAAATGCAGAGAAGTTAGAAAATTGGATCTGTCAATTGGAAGTATACTATAGAATTTAGAATCTACAAGAGGAAAACATAAAGATCCAGATGGCTTCATTAAGGCTAGAAGGAGCAGCACTAGTTTGGTGGGAGGAAAAGAATCAAGAGGAAATGTGAATCCATGGTAAGATATCCATTTCTCGGGTTGAATTCATTTATTCCATTAAAAGAAAAAATTATCTTTTAGCCTATATGCAAAAATCAATTATGAGTTGGAAAAACTTTAGGCAACTCAAAGGTCAAACTGTTCAAGAGTATTACACTCAGGAGTTTAAAAAGAGGGTTTTGTTGTTAGGAGTAAACTTGAATTCCCAAGACACACTCTTGAAATACATTGGGGGTTTACATTCCTATTTTAAACATATTGTCCTTATGTTTAACCCAAACAACTTAGATGAAGTATGCGTGCAAGCCACACATCTTGAATCAAGGGGAAATAAAATTCAAGAAGAGGGTAGTAAGAAGAACCCATTCAAGGGTAAGGGAAAAGAGAAAGGAGGAAAATGTAAGGGAAAGAAGAATGCAAACATCAAGAAAGAAGGGGAGAAAACTACATGCAAACATTGTTCCAAAGAGGAGCGTGATGAAGCCCAATGTTGGAAACTACATCTCAAACTAAGGCCTAAGAAACCAAATAACAAGGGGAAAAAAAGGTGACTGCCCCCACACAACAGATCTTGGATCCAATTCCGAAGATGAGACCAAGACCGTAGACATGGTCAACTAGGGAAAGGAATCCATATCAAGTACTAGTTCCTCAAATAGTCACAACATCACTCCAAATGAAGACACAAGGATAGAATTGTTCCATGTTAGAGTGATTTCAAATCATACAAATATTGATGCATTGTTTGATAGTGGGTCACAAGTAAACCTGATTTTAGAATACTTGGTCAAAAAGCTTAACCTTGAAACCATACCACATCATAAACCATACACGTTGGGTTGGATAATTAATAATTCCAATTTACAAGTTACATGGAAATGCATATTTCGATTTTCTATTACTGCAAACTATGTTGATGAAGTTGAGTTAGATGTGGTTCGACTTAAAATTTCGGGGATTATCTTGGGAAGTCCATATTTATATGATAGTAAAGTGGTGTTTTATTGCCATGAGAAAACATATCATTTTCTTAAGGATGGGGTGGAGTATATTGTGAGAGCTCATTGCAAAAATATGAATATTTCTTTAGTTAATGCAGGGAAAATGAAGAGGTTAGTTAATACAAGTAAAAATTTTGTGCTTCTCATGATCAAGAAAAAGGATGATGCTGACTATGAATATTTTGAAGGATGTGATGACAAATTAAAATATGATTTGTTTTATGTGGTAAGTCAGGATGGTGAGATGTTTCAAGAACCAAGTGGGTTATCTCCCAAGAGGGGAATTCAACATGAGATTCAGCTCCATCAAGATGTTCCACTTCCAAACATTGGTATGTATCACATGTCAATTGTGGAGAGTTTGGAAATCAAGAAGAAAATCCAAGAATTTCTAAACAAAGGTATCATACGCCCATCTACTTCGCCATGTGTTTCACCAATTGTTTTGTTACCAAAGAAGGATGAGACTTGGCGCATGTGCATAGATTTCTGTGCACTAAATAAAATCACAGTAAAGAATCGCTACCCACTCCCACACATTGATGATTTGCTGGATCAGTTAAAATATGCAAATTATTTCACTAAGCTAGACTTAAGAAGTGGTTATCATCAAGTTAGAATAGTTGAAGAGGACATTTGGAAAACTGCATTTAAAACTAAACAAAGATTGTTTGAGTGGCTAGATATGCCATTCAGTCTAACAAATGCTCCAGCTACTTTCATGAGAGTTATGAATCATGTACTAAGACCATTTCTAGATGACTTCTTCATTGTTTAATTACATGATATTTTGATATTCAAAATATCAAAAGATGAACATGTCATGCATGTGAACAAGGTACTTGATGTCTTGAAAAAAGAGAAGTTATTTTTAAAGATGTCGAAGTGTGTGTTTGGGCTTCAAAATTTCATGCAAATATCACTCATTACCATACATTTTTCACCGATGCTTCCATTATATCACTCATTATTCACCACCTTGTCACTCCATTTTCCCTATTATTCACCATTAATGGGTCTCATTTATATCTTCCGAATGTTATTTATTTTTAAGCATTTTTAAGAGAAATTCTTGATTAAATATTAGAAAATAATATATTTTACTTCATATATGGAAAGTGGATTGTTTTTGTGACATGTGTAGGTGTCAAGGAAGCTTCTAAGACACCTTTATGTGGCCTTGAATGATCAAATTCGAATTTGAGAAGATAAACCTCATGGAGAAGATCAAGGACAAAAGGGGGTTATGTGTCTAGATGGTTGAGAGATGTATGGAACTAAAGAGAGATTAGTGGATGATCATTATGAGTTTGTTACTCATTCCATTGTATAAATAGGAGTACAATCTCCTCCATTTGTAATCTTGAAGTTTTTGTAATCTTAGAATTTTGGAGTATGTAATCTTAGAAGCTTAGAGTTGTAACCTTAGAATTGATTTGTAATGGAGATTTTGAAATAAAGAATCATACTTCGATTTTGCTTCTACATCCGAGTCTCCTTTGAAGTGGTGTGCTTGTGGAGTTATGGAGGGCCCCCATGGCCTCACTTGCATGCTTATCTGCTTATTTTAGGTATAACTTAATTTATGTTTTTGTTTGATTTCAGCTTTTAATTTTTGTTAAATGTTCTAATATTGGAAGGATCTTATTTGAAAGTGTTTTTGTAAGAGAACCATAAGATCTCAGACAATTATTAGATCTAAGTTTATTTCATTTCAGCTTTTAAGTTCTTATCAGATCTTCTAATGTTGGAAGAGATCTTGTAGAATATGTTCTTGTAAGAGAACCATATATCTCAAACAATTATTAGATCTAGGTTTGTTTAGTTATTGGAAGAGATTTTGTCGAATATGTTCTTGTAAGAGAATCAAAGATCTCGGACAAATTAAGAATATTTCTAGACCTATAGGTGGCACTTCTAAGTTTACCTTCCCGGGTTGACATTAAATGAACTCTAATTGACATCATCAACTAGAACCAAACATTTTGGTGTCGTTGCCGAGGAAGTGCAACTAGAAGGATTTAGTAATTATTTTATGTATTTGTTTTTATGGACTAATTTGTGGAACTTGGTGACAACAAGTTCATAAAGGAGTTCAAAGTTTGGAGCATTTTTATTTTTGCAAATAGTTATTTTAAATTCAATTTTTATTTTAAACCCCCCATTTCTTACTAATCCATCTACGGATGAGGAATTTGACAATGTTGAACAGGTACTTCTTGGAGAGCAAGGACAATCACCTTCAGCCAACTCTAAGACAGGATTCTCACATACTTGTAAAACATAACATAAAATTTTTAAATCTTGATGTGAGCATGTTCGAACTTTTAATCCGTAGATGGCTTCAATGGAAGCATTATTTTACTTAGAAAATAAAACATCTTTCAAGTTAATGTAGACTAGCTTAAAAATAAAAAATAAAACGAGATCTCGTACAATTTCGTCATAGAATTTTCTCGTAGAATTTCCTTGTAGAATTTTCTTTTAGTCTTGTTTTTTTTTTAAATCATCATGAATAAATGAATAAATTCACATTTCTATGTCTTGTTTCTGTATCACAGGTGAGCCAGGAGCTTGATTGTCGGAAAGCTTTGTCTTCCGTGAATCTAAACGCCCCCGCGACATTGCAGAAAGAGTATAGATAATGCAAAGTTTTGTCGCAAATTTTAATTATGTTTTATCCATCCACGCTAACCTGCATAAATAAAAAAATCAAGAGATTAGTATGCTCTCTTCCTGCGCTTCGTGCGATCGGGAAGATCAAAAAATCTATTGATTTATTTTCAAAATTAAATAAAAACACTCTTTCTCAGAATTTGCACAAAATCATTAAAACTACAATGTTTTCAATACTAATAAATCATATCAAAGGTATTTCCATTTTGTTTGATTACACAATGTATTACATCGATGGAAAACATGGGTTTTGCACACAACAAATGAAAATGAATATGCCCAATAAGGAATTGGAAATATATGGAAAATGCCAATGGCTATACTTCTGTGCTGCCAAAGTGTAGTGTAGATTCTGTTGGCCACTAGAAAGGGTCTCATTTATTTGTATGTATGACTTTTACCATTGTTGAATCATATTTCCCTACTATAAGACTGGTGCTTCCCATAGACTTTCACTGATTCCAGGTCTCAATCTGACAACGAAACCTCCACACTATGCTGAACAAGCATACTACATGGTAAATCAAATCAATGCAAAACAGATTTGCAAAAATAAAAATGATAAATCTGGCTACATATAAATCGAAAAAATAATAGCAAACCACTGTATGACTTGCTATATTCCTGCGTGGCTCTGCTTTACGATTTTGGATGTACAGATCCATACGAAACTATACACAATTGCTGCACTGTATTCTCACTCTCTCTCTCTCTTGCTCTTCTACTCTTCTAAAATGGAAGGTACATCCATATGAATAACTACTTTATCCAGTCATTAGGCAACAGAAAAATGCAACCTCTGCAAAAACGTCAATTTTAAAAAGCCGTTTCTGATCGAACCAAGGTAAATTTGAAAAAAACGAAGATATGGGTTTCTGCTGGAACTGAATGAATTACATAACCCAGAAATCCTTTCCTTTGAGTCTTAACGGTTTGAGAGGAAATCACGGTTCTTCGGGACCCTGTTTTGGTGACAGCGTGAAGAAAAAAAAAAAAACTCTTCCTCTTGTGAGCTAGCTGATCCGCCTTCGCCATTCTCACCCCAATAAACCAAGGTAGCTAAAAAAAGCAGAGCAAAGCTTAGCTAATTAAAACAAATACAACACCGATATAGTATATCGTATTTGAGTTGTTGTTATTGCTGCATAAGGTGGGCCGAGAGACTACAGTGTTTGTTGACTGCTGCAGTTCGAGCGTGAGTGCTATGAATAGCCAAGCGCTGAACGCTGCCATGGAAGCTTCAACCATGCGATTATGAAAAATCTTCTCATAGCAAGCAGCTGCATGATGAAAAATCCTCACATTTTTTGTTTTCCAATTCTTTTGGGTTTGTTTTCCAATTTTAGTTTTAATTTGTTTTTATTTATTTTTGTATTTAGTTATAATTTATTATTATAGTTAGTTTTTGTTATGTTATATTAATATATTAATTGTATTAATTAACATATTAATATGTAGATATAATTGTATTAATTGTAATTTGTTATTATTTATTATATTTTTAATTGTAATATTTAATATTTGTTATGTTGTATTAATAGAGTTTTAATTTATTGTAATTTGTTGTATATATAATGTTTGTTATGTTGTTTTATAATGTTAGATTATGATTGTTATTCTTATGTTATGTTTGTTATTATTTTTTAAAAAATAATAAAAATAAATAAATAAAAATTTTATTATGTGTTTTGTGATTGTTTTGAAGGATTTAAAAGGTAAATATTGGCATGTGAAGGATATTGGTATTAAAAAAACTTTGGTGATATGAAAATTGAGAGAATCATGAGAATTACAGAATTGGTTGAAATTGCAAGATTTGGTACAAGTGCAAAATTAAAAAAATTAAAAAAAATTCCACAAAATTCACGCAGGTCTGAAAATAAATAATGGAACACTTGGAAACAAATTTCGAGGATCGATTTATCAAACATTTGGAGGATTATATAGATGATGATTATCTTGTTTTGATAGCTTCAAGTTGGCATTAAACTCATAACATCTCTCTGTTGAATGCTTTTATGTGACATACTAATATGCAGAACACAACAGATCTTTCTAATGCCAATCTTTTTGCCGAGCACATTTCATGAGTTATCTGACACAAACAGGGAGTATTACTTTTCATGGTTATTTTTAAAAATGGATTGATATTAATATCATGATTGAGTCAATTTCAACAATTTGATTTTCCTTAATTTGTTTTATTTGGTATGAAATTTTTGCGTAAGAATCATGAAGGAAATGTGCATTCCTTCTTGAACACACTTATGTTTCTTTCTGCCAAGTTTTTTTTACAGGTTACAGGATAATCAAGTGATCATTAAGGAGATTACATTGTGACGACAATTAGTCTTCCAAGGACTAAATTCATGAAAAATTCTAAAGACAAATCCATGTCCACAACGATTACCATACACCTACCTTTTTGCAAAAGATTTTGAATTCCACCAATTGTCAATCCATAAAGCATACCATTTCCGTGTCCATTTTTCAAAGCAATAGTTCTTGTTCATTCACCATGCATTTCCTTTCATCCATTCCTAACCCACAAAATAAAACCAACAAGCTCACTTACAAACTTATTGTCATTCTAATTTTCCTTGTCATTTCCTTTCCCTTTCATTTCCGCCAATAAAACACTGCTTCTATGTATATCATAGAGTCAAAGTCCTAGAGTCTAAGTATCTTTGTAAAAAAACCTAGAGGATTGCATGCCTTAATGGCAAGTACTCTTGCCAATGAAAAATGGGAGTACATTAATATCCCTTGTTCGTTGGATCTTGTAGGTGACTCGACCACAACAAACTTATTCGTACCTACAAAGATGTGTTAGGCATCTTGACTCCCATTGGAATCAATGGTGGGAGCTCTTGTGTTGGCTAGTGGCATTCATTAATGGCCACTAAGTCAACAACTTCTTTTTATGTTCGACAACAAGATATTTATTCACATAGCAAGATTTGTGCCATCCAGCGTTGAAGACTTGAAGACCTATATTTTGTAGCAGATGAAGCAGATTTCCTTTCATTGTTTTTCAGTTTGTCATGACTTGAGGACAAGTCAATAAATAAGGCTGGGGGGAGGGAAATGTAACTTCTATATTTTTTATACCTTCCAAGACTTATACATTTTCAGCCATATTCAGCAGACTCATCAGATTCATCAGACTGTCCAGCAAAAGATCCAGCAGCAGATACGACAATACAGATCCATCTTTCATCCACAACTTACAGAAGAAGCTTCAGATCAGAATTGCAACAGCTGAACATGCACGATTCATCCACTTATGTAGGTAAGTAAGGTATGATGTTTTCTAACCTTTAATCTTGAAATTCTTTTTAGATGCTAAAATGATGATATTTGGAAAATATTCCACTATTTCACTATTCTCTTTCTCTTTAAAAATTGCCAAAAACCATCAGTTGGGGGGGGGGAATTTCACACTTCATTTTTTCTCTCATTCATATTACATCTTAACCCACATAGTCTTCCCACAATAAAAACTACTACAAAATGATGAGCATATTAAATGACTTCTTAAAAATGATTGATCTCAACAAAGTAAATAATGATTGTAACACAAGAACCAATCATTAAAAGATGCAAATGCTTTGCAAAAATAAAAGTTATCCAAAGATGTGCAAAGTTAAAAGGAAGTCCATGATTGAAAGATGCTTGTTACACAAGAACCAAACATCTTGTAAAATGAAGCTCATCTAAGAATTAAATCAAATAAGTCATTGTAGTAGCTTGCATGAGGACATGCAAGAGCTTCAGTTGGGGAGTATGTTTGGGTTTCAAAATGTCATACAAATATCACTCATTACCATACATTTTTCACCTATGCTTCCATTATATCACTCATTATTCACCACCATGTCACTTCATTTTCCCTATTGTTCACCATTAATGGGTCTCATTTATATTTTCCAAATATTATTTATTTTTAAGCATTTTTAAGAGAAATTCTTGATTAAATATTAGAAAATAATATATTTTACTTCATATATGGAAAGTGGATTGTTTTTGTGACATGTGTAGGTGCCAAGGAAGCTTCTAAGACACCTTTATGTGGCCTTGAATGATCAAATTCGAATTTGGGAAGATAAACCTCATGGAGAAGATCAAGGACAAAAGGGGGTTATGTGTCTAGATGGTTGAGAGATGTGTTAGTACCCAATCTGAACCTCGGGCTGAAGAAGGAAAATCAGGGTAACAACTAAACCACGCTCAGCCTTGTAGCTAGCCCTACAAGGACAGGAGAGGGCTCTCTCCGTAGAATAGATATTCAATAACACAATAATGAACTGATTTTAGGCTAGGTATATAAATGTGAAAGGGGTTTTGATAAATGACTGAATTTTCAGGGATGTATGGGAAAAAGGACAGTATGAACCAAGGAATTAAATCAAAGACACAGATTATTTCATGGGGCAAGATAGGCAGGAGGTTTAGCAATCAAAGCTGAAATAAGATGGCATGGAAAGACTGTTGAGAAGCTGAAAAGGGAATAATAAATGAATCATTTTCAAACAGAAGAAAACACACAGAGCATGAATGATTTCCCAAGGCAAAGCATATAAAATGGATTCTACCTTTCTAACTTGAAAACATTCAACTGGAAATGTTTATGAACGAATGTTGCAACATAAAAATGTACATATGAAACACAACGGAGAGACGTATGCTAAAACTCATACCACATGAATCCCACAAATCAGAGCTGCATCACTTTATTAATTCCCTGCCAAACTGTACAACGGAGCACAAAGCTCACTACCACACTTTTCCCCTACTTCTGAGTTTTCAGACCTTAGACTATCCGCCTTTACAAATAATTAGAATTTACAATAAATAGACAGATTTTCAGGAATACAAATCGATGGGAAGAGGAGGAATCACAACTGAATATGGAAGGCCAAAAGCCAACAGTCTCTCAGTAAAGGGAGAGCTGTGTTACATTATTTCATTTGAAATTTTCGGAGGAGGGGATGCGATTCATTGTGGGCCATCCGATCGGCGGGGGTAATCAACGGTAGGATGGGAATCGGGAGTCACAATCGGAGGATCAGGGAAAGGACTTGCGATTGAGTCAATCAAAGCAATGGTGCGATCGGCGGATCGGAGGTAAGTTGCGATTGCGATGATCGGAGTTAAGTGCGATCAATCGCATCGCAAGTGTTTGCGATGAACTGATCGAAACTCTTCATATAAATGTTGCGATTGAAAATTTTTTGCGATTGCGATTTATAACAAAGAAATTTAAACTTTATATTATAAAGTTTCTATTATATGTGTGGTGGGGAAGTGGTTTACACGGCGGGGGGGTTATAATATGATATAACTTTGCTATAAAGTCTATGGGTATGGAAAAGGGAAAGTGGTTTTAATTAAATCGCATATGTATTCAAAGTTTTATAATGCGATTTTATAATCGGAAAGGGGAGAAAAGGGGTTCTTAAAGGGAATTGAACATGTTAAACACCATGTTAAGGCACACACATGGTGTATGAGAAGAATGAACACACACACAAGAGACTCAACACACAATGAAAGATAAGCGTGAGGCTTTCTTATTTTTCCATTATACATGATGTACATTTAAAATACAATGGTGTGACTCTTGGTTTCACATTCCAAGGTCACTTGGACTCCATTGTGACTTTTCGCATTCCACACCTACCCATGTAGGATTAGGTGTTCCAACATCCCCCCTTAATCCAAAGGGGTATGTGTGAGTCCAAGAAAAGAGTTGTAATACAAATCTACAAAGTATACATGGCAGCACTTGGGCTGAATCAACTCTCTGAAATGTTGGAAAAAAGAGGTGGTTTTAGGATGACCACAAACACTGGAACGCAATACTTGTTGCAGTTCCCGGAACTCTTCCAAAACTGGCAAGAAGCTGAAGGCTTCTGCTAGAGGAATTGTCCCTCATATAAAAGGGAAACCTTCAACCTAAAAGAAGGAGGTCTACTACTTATGATGGTTTTAGGATTACCAACAACTCTGGAATGCTTTGAAGCATTTCCTGGAACTCAACCAAAGCTGGCAAGAAGCTGAAGGCTGCTAAGCTGAAGGCTTCTGCTAGAGGAAGTGTTCCTCATATATGAAAGGGAGACCTTTGACCTAAAAGAAGGGAGGTCTACTACCTGTGGTGGTTTTAGGTTATCCACCAACCAAAGATGATGGTTTAAGGTTTTCCACCAACCGAAGGCATGCTCATGGGCATCCGTGTCTCTGGCTACATCTCTGAATCTGGAATGACGAATTGTGGCTCAGGCTCGCTTGAACTGTTGGCTACAACTCTGAACATGGAATGAGAGATTGTGGCTCAGGCTCGCTTGATCTGTCGTCGAAGCTTGTACATGACCACCATTTTCCCCCCTGTCAGGGACAAGGTGAGATGATGGCGAAAACTCAACTGCAAGTTTGTTCAATATGCGTGAACAAGTTCTAACATGTGTTGTAAACATCTTCTTGGCTACTGATGCCCATTGCCAAGAAGCAATCCATCCAAGATGAATCTTGGTTCTTGCAGGAGGCTTGTGTCTGAAGCATCTGTCTGAAGAATGAGTGTGCCGACCACAGTGCTTGCATGGATGAAGATCAAAACAGTGATCTTTCATATGACCAACTCGATCACAATGTTGGCATTTTACAATCTGATGTTGTTGTGGAACAGGATCTGAAACAGCTGCACGTGAACTGTCATATAGGAATCCGGCACTCTGAAATATGATGGGCTTTGTGTAGTCTGGAATATGAAAGGACACATCCTTGTCATATCCAAGACCATTTCGGTGCTTGTTGTGGACAAGCTCTTCCCAAGGTCTGATGATGGGCTTAGGAAGTGCAGGCTGAGTGGCTGCATCTGCATGTAAATCTGCTCTAGTACAAGGCACTGAATGGGAATCAACTGAAACTTTACTGACATGCTGCTGATGGGAGTCAATCTCAATCTTCTGAACAGAAACAGGTTCAGAATGGTGACTCTTTTGCTGAAGTTCGTCTTGTTGGAGCTGAGATTCCAACTGCAAAAACTCAATCTTTTCTTGTGCATCTTGCAAACAATTTTGAATGTTACAAAGAGCATCCTTGCTCATTTTTATCACATCATCAACATTTGAATGAATGAGGTTATTCAACAACTCTAATGCCTCATTGATTTTAGCCATTTCAACAACTTAGGCTCAAAAAATGAAAGGGTGTCGGCTTCAACCGAAAATGCACCCGTTTACAATGTGATTCAACAACAAATACAAATGACTCCAAAGAATTTCCAACTATGGAAATCTCAAAATACAAAATCTGCTCCTCAAATGATGGAGGACAATCAACAATTTTTTCAACAACTCAAGTACTGATTGCAACTATGAAGAAGCAATACAATCTCAACATCTCTGCAAAAAAATATTTGAATGTGTAACAAAAACACTTGTGCAAGAGGCCTTTAAGGCAGCTGAAATTTCTTCTTCAAAGAGCTGTTTTCAATGATGGAAAACTTGTCTTCAAATGTCAATTTCTTCAGAAAATCACCCTCTTATATATATGCCACAAATCACACAATGTCAAATTCACTTTTCTCTAAATATAGTCCATGCCATTTCTTCAATTCTATTGTTCATTTCCTCCTCTTTGCTCTTCCTCTCTTTCCTCTCTCTCTCTGCTATTTTTTTTTTTTAATTAATTAAAAAATGGATTAATTAAAAATGGGAATTAGAAATGGGGGGAAAGTAAACTAAAAGAATTAATTAAAAATGGAAGGGAGGGGCTTTTAATGAAATTAAAAGGTGAAATAATTATAAATGGAATTAATTTAGTGGGAGGGGAGGGAAATTTATTATATATATATATATTTTTTATTTAAAAAGGGAATAATAAGACATGAGAAGGGGAATTAATTTAAAAGGGGAAAGGGGGTTTTAAAATAGAAGTGAATCTACGTAAGGTAATTTTAAAGGGAGAAGGGAGCTTTTGAGTAATAAAAAATTAAAATGGGAAGGAGAGTTAGCGTAATGGGGTTGAGTGTAGATTGAGGGGAGAGTTGAGGCGTGTTAGGGGAAGCGATAGGGAGGGCGTAGTGAAATACAGAAGGGGGAGTGTATTATTGAATGGAGAGGAGGCGGAAAGGAATGTGAAGGGGTGCGGGCGTGGAAAGGAGGGGCGTTTGAAGAATCGGGGTTTGGAGAGGCATATGGGAGGGTTGTGTGTAAAGGGCGGAGTGTGTGAGAGAGGGGCGGATTAAACAGGGCCGAGGGGGATGGCTACGTTGGTGAGTGCACAGAGAGAAAGGGATGTGCGTAGGGCGTAAGGATTAAGGAGAGTTGTGTGAGAGGAGGGTCGTAGGCCTATGGGTATGCAGAGTTTGCTGTGAGGTTTGAGAGTAGGGGGCCGAAAGGCCGAATTGCAGAGAAGTTATTTATTTTTATTTTTTTATTTTTTTATTTTTTTTAAAATTTAAAAACAACAGAGAGTAGAAAATGTAGATTTTCTTCCAGCAGTAGAGGAGTAAGACTAAGACCCGAGACTTTAAAACAGCAGCAGATTTTAATAAGCAGAAATTGCAGAGAAAAATTAGAATGAAAACCTTCAGATGGGCAGTGCTGCCTTTCTTCAAAGCCAATGCCTAAATGCTGCCAATTTTCTGAATGCTGGGATTTTGAATGCTGCTCCTCTTTAAAACACTTTTGAATGGCGGCAAAAACACTGCTGCAGAAACTCTGAGTGCTGCAAAAATGTCAAGAATTTTGCAGATATGCACAGGCCATAAACACAATTGGCTTACTCAATTTGGAGTAGGGCCAGCAATCGCCCGCTTTGATACCACGTTAAACACCATGTTAAGGCACACACATGGTGTATGAGAAGAATGAACACACACACAAGAGACTCAACACACAATGAAAGATAAGAGTGAGGCTTTCTTATTTTTCCATTATACATGATGTACATTTATAATACAATGGTGTGACTCTTGGTTTCACATTCCAAGGTCACTTGGACTCCATTGTGACTTTTCGCATTCCACACCTACCCATGTAGGATTAGGTGTTCCAACATAACATAAAGTTAAAAGGGAAACAGGGGAAATATGGGGGGCTTTTACTTCACTTAATCATAAAATTCAATCCAGAAGTCAGTTTTGAGAGTGTAGTATACCGTTGGAAAGCTCTTTCCGGGCTCTTTCTGATGGATCTACTTTGAAGATGCTTTGGCACTAAAAATGTTGTGTAAAACTTCTCTGAAGGTAGGGACATCACTTTGTGGAGATAACAACTTCTGAATTGTGACTGAAAGGAAAAGTATTATGTTTTCACCTCAAAACATGGTTTTGAGGTGAAAATTACATCAAACTGAATGAATGATATCTCTGATCCTCCTGGTGCTATAATTTTGAGTTTATTGACTTCCTCATGACCTTGTTGATATTTATTGACACTTGACTCATTAATTTGACCATGGTGAGACCTTAGAAACTAATGAGACCCATCCTATGACCTACTGATATGATTTTGAGAATGAAAGTGACTAATTACTGAAGACCATAGGGAGGAAAGTCAGCAAGTACCTCATGAGGGAAAACTGATAAAAATTACTACCATCAATGAATCCATGACCTAGCGGAATGGTGAAATTTATTCGATATGAGACACCTAATATGAAAATGCAAAAGAGCATTGATCACTGATGGCAGTATGACTAGACTGACACTAACATTGGCTCCAACAGGGATGGTAGCTCCTTGGAGGTGCCAAGAACACCGTAGACCAAGTAGCCTTATCCATTGGGCAGGGAGTCAAAAATACTGAAAAACTGACACAATGAAGACTGACACTGACTCAAGACTCAGACTGAAAGACTGAAATAAAACCAAACTATACACATAAAATTCAAGTTTTATAGCCTTCACCTCGGTCCCCAAACTTCAATGACTGTGTCCTCTGAACTCTGATAAACATAACATGGCATATACAATGATGATGAAATAGATTCTGATCCTTTGTTTTCAACAATGGTAGTGCTTCAAAAGCCTACCATTTACTGCTCCTCCAGGGCAATCTTGGCCATCCATTTCTGAGAGCAAGAAGGCATTTTGCCCTTTGTATGCTGAAATCCTATATGGTCCTTTCCACAGATTGTCGAAATTACCATGCTTCCCTTTATCTTCATTTCTGGCATCCCATTTCAACACTATATCATCCAGCTGAAACTTTTCTACTTTTTTCTTCCTGTCATAGATCTTCTTAATCTTCTCCTGCAACTGAATAGCGTTCTGTGACACTTCCTCTCTTGTTTGCTAAAAGTGGATCATCTGATTGATCCTTCGCTGATTGTAATTGTCCTCGCTGCCAACTTCTTGCAGTAATCTCATAACTGGGACTGTAAGGGATGTAGGAAAGACAACATCAGTACCATAAACCAGCTCAAATGGTGACATACCTATTGATCTTTTACTGCTAACTCTGTCTGCCCACAGTGCGTTGATGAGCTTTCGGTGCCAGTTTCTTTTGTTTGCCTCCAGCATTTTCTTAATTATATTTACCAATGATTTGTTAGATGACTCAGCCAAGTCGTTGCCTTGTGGATAATACAATGTTGAATGGCCCAGCATGATGTTTTATTTATCACAAAAATCGATCATCTTCTTGGATCTAAACGCTGCTGCATTGTCTGTTACGATTTTGCATGGGCAGCCAAAACGAGATAAAATATTCGATTCCAGGAATTGAATGATTACCATGTTTGTTGCTTTCCTAGCTGGGATGGCCTCGGTCCATTTTGTAAAGTAATTTGTCCCTGTCAATATCCATCGGTGCTGCGCTGAGGATGCGGGATGAATTTCTCCAATGAAATCGAGCCCCCACTGCTGAAAGGGTGCGTTCACTGAAACTGCTTTCAAAGGGAGTGGAAGCAATTTCTTCTTCCCTTGGAAGATTTGGCATTCATGAAATTTCATCATTGTCTTATATAAATCAGAGAATAATGTGGGCCAATAATATCCTGCTCTCAATACCTTGTTAGCTATAGTCTTCCAAAACAAGTGACCACCACAGTCGCCTTTATGAAACTCGTGCATTACCTTCTGCACTTCTTCTTCAACCAAACAATTAAGCAGAACACTTCCCGGATCTTTCCAATACAGAGCGTTGTCTAAAATGCAGTATTTTGCAGATTTTAGCTTCAGGGATCTACCTTTACTCTTAGACATGCTTGTAGGAGGTGACAAGTGCTGAAGGACATAGACAATATCATAATACCATGGGGACTGTAGAAAAATATCTGCAATTGGAACCAGCAAACCTTCATCTTCATCTTCTGCCACTGCTGTTATGAGGTTTATATATAAAACACGCAGATTTGATTGGGCCATCAGTTTCGCCAAGCCTTGGCCTTTGATCAACTTCGTGGGCTTGATCTCCATATCGTACTCCAACATAGCTACTATCCACTTACCTCTCTGACCTTCTGGATCAGTTTGCATCAACACATCCTTCACATCTGCGTTAGGGACATAATTTATAGTATGTGAATGCAGAATATAGACCCTGAAGTCCTTCAATGCCTTGATAAGATCCAATGCCTACTTTTCAATAATATTATACCTCAAAGCGGCATCTCTAATAGTTCTACTAAAGAAGGCAATTGGCTTTTCGATCTCGTCTCTCTTTTGCATTAAAACAACAGCTAAAGTATTTTCCGATGCAAACGAAAATATGAGGAAATCTTGAATGTAGTCGGGACTGATCAAAACTGGGGCATTGGACAAAGAAAACTTTACCAGATTGAATGATTTGATAGCCTCCTCGCTCCATTTAACAGTGCTATCCTTTTTCAACATATTGGTCATTTCCCTCAAATGTTCAGCCAGATTGGGTATAAATCGGCGTAAGAAGTTCATCTTACCATTGAAAGCTTGGATCTCCTTCTTATTTCGTGGCAGGTCTATGAGCTGAATCGCCTCCACTCTAGCTGGATCGATGCGAATACCATCTTTGGAGATTATATGCCCCAGCAGCTTGCCTTCGTCCATGGCAAAGAGAAACTTCTTGGGATTGAGAGAAATTCCAAATTTTCTGCATCGCTGAAAAACAACTCTCAAATGGTGCAAATTCTCATCATCTGATCCTGAAAACACTGTCAAATCATCCAAATAAACAACAACAAAAAACATCCTTTTCATTGTAAAAAGCGATGTCCATTGCACGCTGGAAATTAGCTCCTGCATTCTTCAATCCAAAAGGCATTTTGGCGTACTGGAAGGTTTCCTAGGGTGTTGTGAAGGCAGTTTTATCTTGGTATTTTTCATGCACCAAGATTTGGTTGTAGCCTAAGTAGCCATCAAGTAGTGACATCCTGGATGCTCCAACTACTCTCTGTAGAATATGGTCCATTTTTGGAAGTGGATAATTATCCTTTAAGGAAGCCTTATTCAAGTTCCGAAAATCTATACACAACCTTATTTCTCCAGTCTTCTTACGTACCGGGACCAAATTTGAAATCTAGTCAAAAAATCTAATGGGGACTATGATACCAGCTTTGTACAATCTATTTACCTCTTTTTCGATGGATGGTAGCAGCTTCAGATTGATTCTTCTCAGCTTCTGTCTGAATGGCTTTTGATCTGGCTTGATAGGAATAGTATGCTAGATTATGTTCTTATCATACACATTCAAGTCTAAATAATCCCATGCAAATACATCGGAAAATTCGGACATCAACTTCACATACTTTTCCTTTGCTTCAGGGGACAATGTCTTTGACAATTTCACGAACTTGGGCTGATCAGGTGTTCCAAGATTCACATCTTCAACTCCTTTCTCTGTGGGCACCAAGCTTGGCTTCTTTGCCACATCATCCTGATCAAAAATCTCCTCTAGAGGTATGGGACCTCTAGGAATTACATTATCTTTCAGCTGCAATACGTCCATCTGGTTTGTTTCCAATTCTTGATCATCAACCACATACTCACCTTCTATGGGAGTGTCCTTGAATTTTCCGTCACCCCGTAAAAATGCATTGATCTCATTATCATCCCAAAATACTTGCCAATACCTTAAATTGTCCGGAACAGCAGGCCTATGTTTGACATAGATTTCAAACTTATTGCTGGAGTTCATCGAAATATTCAGGTTACTTGTAGTAGTGGCAAGAGAATCCGCAATAATATTCTGCATCCTGGGCACTGCTGTCAAAGTGTACTCTGGGAATGTCTTAAAAATGTCCAAAAATTCATTTCTATATGCCCTCAGTCTTGGATGTTTAGCTTGGTATTCTCCTTTCACCTGCTTGATTATTAACTCAGAGTCACCATACACAGAAATCCATTTTTCCTTCAACTTCTTCAATATTTTGAGGCCTGCAATCAGAGCTTCATACTCTGCTTCATTGTTAGAGTAGTCAAAAGCCAACTTATAAGCACATACTCTAACATTACTAGGGACTCTTTTAAGATGGAAAACAGGGCTCCGAATCTATATTCCAATACCTGCTCCATCCTTACCAACAGCTCCATAACAATCCATACCCCATAGGCCTTCTTCTTCTTCTTGTAGATGCTAAAATTTAGTTTCTTCCTTCTTTTCACCTTGGATGATTCCTGGCTGTTCGTTGTCTTTTTGCTGCTGGCAGGCAGGAGGCTCGGAAGTACTTGCTGCTTTGTCCTTTTCCTGTTTGAGGACCTCTCTGAAATTTTCTGAAATATCAGGTATCTCCTCCACTTGTACCAACTGAACATCCTCATCATTCAAACCACCATCTGAATATAAGAAAAAAGACTCTAAATCTGTGTGAACTGCATTGATGGGATGGTTTACTGGCTTGTCTTTGCCAGTAATCATATATTTCATTTTCTTTTCCCTATATAATTTTCACAACTGGCCAAATACAGGGATTATGGCATAGGAGAAATCAAGTTGTATGGTTCCCTTGAGTTTTTCACCCCAAGACCTAGATAGAAGCATTCCAAACCGTGGTGGGACATCAGCAACAACTACATCCATCAAGACATTTTTGGCTAGGATTTGATCTAAAGACACTACTAAATCTTTGATGAGACCAATACAATGGACCCTACTTGAATCAAAAGAATACAAATCATGGTATTTTCTAGTAACATCAAGGCCTAACTTCTCCATGATAGATTTGGGCATCAAATTATGCGAGGCCCCGAAGTCCAACATGGCGTTATGCAAGATAAACTCATGAAACCTAAGACTTAGGTAAAAGGGGGGAACTTCATTTTCTTCAGACTCTTGTGTGGCTGGACCAAAAATAAGTTCAGGGTAGTCATCTTCCACATTAACCATATCAGAAAGAGGGTCAATTCGCAAGACTTTAGACACCTGACTTTTATATACACTATTCTTCACCAACTCAGTCAAGGGCACATACACTTTGAGTTTAGAAATTTCATTTTATAAATTAAAGGAATGAGCTTTTTCTACCTCTTTAATGGGAGGGTATTTCTTCTCTGTTTGCTCCTTCGCTATGCTCTGCTGGCTTTTTCCATTAGTTGTATTAGTAACTGCAGGTGCTTTGCTGGATGAAGGATTGACCGACTGTATTCCTTTCTTTTGTGCCTCGTCCTTCATTTGGAGTTCTTTTTTCTTTTGAATGGGACTGACTGTGACATTTCTGTTCCTTAGAGAGTACTGCCTTTGCTAGGCTTATAGAGCATTCATATACCCTCTCTGGTAGTCATCAGATTCTTCTTCTAACACCACTTCATTGGCCAAAATGAAATCTTCGTCCCCTTGAATGTCTGGAGTCACCACTGTGTATTCTTCATCTTCTGTGAGGAAAATGGGCGCACCATCAGCTGTGAAAAAATGATTGGTTTCAAACAGAGGACCATCGTCATCTGAGTCAGTCCCTTGCATGTAGTTCTGCTACAAAGGCGTTTTGATCTGCTGCTGTGGTGCTGTTTGGTCCTGCGCCCTCTGTTATCTCTGTCTAATTATGAATTGTGGTTGTTGTTGTCCTCTAAAATTTGGATTTCTTATTTAAGGTTCAGGTCTGTCCGAAATCGTTAATCGATCAACCATCTTTTCCATTGTACGAATCAGTGTGTCCATTTTGTTGTCCGAAGGGGAGGTTTCCTCTTTCACCACGAATTTCTTTTCAGCTCTTGCTCGAGCTCTTCTAGCCATCAGATTAGCTTCAACGCTTACTGCTATCCTCTGCATTTCTTCAAGTGACGGCGGATCTCTTTCACGCAGTTTATATGCCATATTGGCATCAAAACCATCCGAAAACCTCAGCATAGCTGAATCCACAGGAGGTTTGAGGTTAGTTGGAATAGCATTGTATACATCATTGAATCTTAAACAATAGTCTTGCACAGTTTCACCCACATTTCTTTTAATATTCTCATAATCAGACATAATTTGGTGTGGATTCCTTTTCACCTCCCACCGGTCTAAGAACTGTGTGTGTAACTCCTGTAAAGTATGAATTGAGCCAGCTGGTAAAGCTCTGAACCACTTTCTAACTTCACCTCCGAAGCTTTGGACAAACAACCTGGTAGCTACATTCTCTTCTTCTACTTCATGCAAGTCAAAAAAGTCATTCATCTTGTCAACATGTTGTTGGGCTGTAATTCCCTGAGTGGCTTCAAAGATAGTAATTTTACTTTGATAGTCAGCATGCATATCATTGAGAACCTGAGGTAAAACCAAGGGCGCATACCAGGAAGCCATGACTCTGGGTGGGTTTACAACAGGATTTGCAGGATTCAGAGGAGGTGTTGTTGGAGGAGAGGATAATTGGGAGTTGACTGAAGGGGATGCTGCTGAAGTATGAGGGGGAAATGCTGCTCCTAATGATTCTGAAGGCTTAGGAATATAAGTTTCATTGATGGACTGAGGAGAATTCAAAATGTAGTCATCAATGGAGGAATTCACTCTTTGAACTTCAATATCCACAAGGAATTATGACTCTAAAACTGTGTCTTCAAGTGCAGTTTCAGACTTACTTATAAACAAAGAGAGCTCAAAACTCTCATCAAAAGAAAGCTCTTCTACAAAAAACCACTCACTGGGCCAAGTGTGGGACCTGGAAATAGGTGTAGGACTTAGTGATACCTCCTGTCTTCTGACTATTCTTGGGATAAGATTTGGATTTTCAAACACAGGGGGAGGGTTTGGGTCAGGATTATCCCTTGTATATCTTCTTGAAGCCAGTGTGGTCAACTTACTACTGTACAATATTTATATCAGCCTAAAAGACTATGAAATATCATCATCGAGACTTTACAAGAAAAATATTACTGGGGTGATAAATCTTCTATGCAAAAAGTTTGTAAATGTTCCCCAGTGGAGTCGCCAGAGATGTTAGCACCCAATCTGAACCTCAGGCTGAAGAAGGAAAATCAGGGTAACAACTAAACCACGCTCAGCCTTGTAGCTAGCCCCACAAGGATAGGAGAGGGCTCTCTCCGTAGAATAGATATTCAATAACACAATAATGAACTGATTTTAGGCTAGGTATATAAATGTGAAAGGTGTTTTGATAAATGACTGAATTTTCATGGATGTATGGGAAAAAGGACAGTATGAAACAAGGAATTAAATCAAGGACACAGAGTATTTCATGGGGCAAGATAGGCAGGAGGTTTAGCAATCAAAGCTGAAATAAGACGGCGTGGAAAGACTATTGAGAAGCTGAAAAGGGAATAATAAATGAATCCTTTTCAAACAGAAGAAAACACACAGAGCATGAATGATTTCCCAAGGCAGAGCATATAAAATGGATTCTACCTTTATAACTTGAAAAAATTCAACTGGAAATGTTTATGAACGAATGTTGCAACATAACAATGTACAAATGAAACACAAAGGAGAGACGTATGCTAAAACTCATACCACATGAATCCCACAAATCAGAGCTGCATCACTTTATTAATTCCCTGCCAAACTATACAACAGAGCACAGAGCTCACTACCACACTTTTCCCCTACTTCTGAGTTTTCAGACCTTAGACTATCCACCTTTACAAATAATTAGAATTTACAATAAATAGACATATTTGCAGGAATACAAATCAATGGGAATAGGAGGAATCACAACTGAAGATGGAAGGCCAAAAGCCAACAGTCTCTGAGTAAAGGGAGAGTTGCGTTACATTATTTCATTTGAAATTTTTGAATATCCAATGAGGAGGTGAAACCTGTAGCGTGGATCCTTTCGAATCATTACTGAAGATGTGACTGTTACAATTTTGTTTCTCGGCCTCTGACGTTTCGATTTCCATTAGTTCTTTATTCTCTGGATTTTAATAGAACGCTGACAAAATGAATTTATGCTTTTCGTGAAGGGAAAAATTCATTTTAAATGGGAAAAGGGAAGGGAAATGGAGGCGGGACCCACATAAATCGCAATCGCAGTGAGCTGGGCGAATGGATATCATATAATAAACAAACAGTGTAAACGCAATTGGAGTGGAGCGGGAGTGGAAAAACATGTTTAATATAATGAAACATATTATAATATGTTCATTGCAATCGGAATCGAGATCGGGGAGCAGGTGGAGTGATATTATATAATCGCAATGGGAAATCGGAGTCGGGGAGGGGAGAAATATATATGAAATAAAACTTCCGATGTGATTGGATGGGAAAAGCCTTTGTATAAAAAAATATGATCAAAGATTTCGGATTACAAAGGAAAAGGCCTTTTATTATATGGATGGGCGGAATATTTAAGTGGTGGGACCGGTAGGTCAATCACAATCGGAGATCAGGAGCGGGGAGTAATCGCGATCGCAACGGAGCATAAGGGATTTGCGATGCGATCGGAGGAGGGGATGCGATTCATTGTGGGTCGTCCGATCGGCGAGGGTAATCAATGGTCGAATGGGCATTGGGAGTCGCAATCGGAGGATCGGGGAAGGGACTTGCGATTGAGTCAAACGGAGTGATGGTGCGATCGGTGGATCGGAGGTAAGTTGCGATTGCGATGATCGGAGTTAAGTGCGATCAATCGCATCGCAAGTGTTTGCGATGAACTGATCGAAACTCTTCATATAAATGTTGTTATTGAACAATTTTTGCAATTGTGATTTATAACAAAGAACTTTAAACTTTATATTATAAAGTTTCTATTATATGCATGGTGGGGAAGTGGTTTACACGGCGGGGGGGTTATAATATGATATAAATTTGCTATAAAGTCTATGGGTATGTAAAAGGGGAAGTGGTTTTAATTAAATCGCATATGTATTCAAAGTTTTATAATGTGATTTTATAATCGGAAAGGGGAGAAAAGGGGTTCTTAAAGGGAATTGAACATAAAGTTAAAAGGGAAACATGGGAAATATGGGGGGCTTTTACTTCACTTAAGCATAAAATTCAATCCAGAAGTCAGTTTTGAGAGTGTAGTATACCATTGGAAAGCTCTTTCCGGGCTCTTTCTGATGGATCTTCTTTGAAGATGCTCTGGTGCTGAACATGCTATGGAAAACTTCTCTGAAGGTAGGGACATCACTTTGTGGAGATAACAACTTCTGAATTGTGACTGAAAGGCAAAGTATTATGTTTTCACCTCAAAACATTGTTTTGAGGTGAAAATTACATCAAAATAAATGAATGATATCTTTGATCCTCCTGGTGCTATAATTTTGAGTTTATTGACTTCCTCATGACCTTGCTGATCTTTCTTGACACTTGACTCATTAATTTGACCATGGTGAGGCCTTAGAGACTAATGAGACCCATCCTATGACCTACTGATATGATTTTGAGAATGAAAGTGACTAATGACTAAAGACCATAGGGAGGAAAGTCAGCAAGTACCTCATGAGGGAAAACTGATAAAAATTACTACCATCAATGAATCCATGACCTAGCGGAATGGTGAAATTTATTCGGTATGAGACACCTAATATGCAAATGCAAAAGAGCATTGATCACTGATGGCAGTATGAATAGACTGACACTAACAAGATGTATGGAACTAAAGAGATATTAGTGGATGATCATTATGAGTTTGTTACTCATTCCATTGTATAAATAGGAGTACAATCTCCTCCATTTGTAATCTTGAAGTTTTTGTAATCTTAGAATTTTGGAGTATGTAATCTTAGAAGCTTAGAGTTGTAACCTTAGAGTTGGTTTGTAATGGAGATTTTGAAATAAATAATCATACTTTGCTTCTACATCTGAGTCTCCTTTGAAGTGGTGTTCTTGTGGAGTTATGGAGGGCCCCCATGGCCTCACTTGCATGCTTATTTTCTTATTTTAGGTATAACTTAATTTATGTTTTTGTTTGATTTCATCTTTTAAGTTTTGTTAAATGTTCTAATATTGGAAGGATCTTATTTGAAATTGTTTTTGTAATAGAACCATAAGATCTCAGACAATTATTAGATCTAGGTTTATTTCATTTCAGCTTTTAAGTTCTTATTAGATGTTCTAATGTTGGAAGAGATCTTGTAGAATATGTTCTTGTAAGAGAACCATAGATCTCAAACAATTATTAGATCTAGGTTTGTTTAGTTATTGGAAGATATCTTGTCAAATATGTTCTTGTAAGAGAACCAAATATCTCGGACAAATTAAGAATCTTTCAAGACCTATAGGTGGCACTTCTAAGTTTACCTTCTCGGGTTGACATTAAATGAACTCTGATTGACATCATCAATTAGAACCAAACATTGTGAGTTTGGAAATATTTCTTTAGTGTATTTGGGACACATTGTTGGAGGAGGTGAGTTGAAGATAGACCCTTCCAAATTAGAGGTCATTCTGAATTGGCCCAAGCCCAATATAGTTACAGAGGTAAGAAGCTTTCTTGGGGCAACACAATATTGAGAAAATTCGTTGCTAATTTTTCTTCCATTGCAGATTCATTACATGCATTGACAAGTATCAAGAAAGTATTCCATTAGGGAGATATGCATAAAAAATCATTTGATGCTTTAAATAAAAAGATAAGTTCAACACCGGTATTGGCTCTTCCGGATCTTAGACAACCATTTGAGATCCAAACAGATGCAAGTGATTACGCCATGGGAGCAGTTCTCATGGAGCATGGTAAGTGAACCAAATTTATGTAGGAATGCAAAAAAATGCAGAAATAGACATAAACACAGAGATGCAGTGGAAACAATACTTCATTTTATTTAAATCAAATTATTGAAATATGCTTATAGACATAATGGAAATAAAAATAGCTAGGGTGTTGGTAGCATATCTCTGAGAAGAGAAGTGGTGGCTACAGACCTATAAATTGTGTTAAAATGAGGCTCAAAGGCCTATTCATTATTGAGAAACAATGGAAAACTCTAAACTTCCAAAAACCTAACCCTAGGAGATGAAGCGCCAAAACTATGGGCCCCGTTTGGGTAAATTGGTGTTTCAACTTCGCAGGGACGTAACTTTGGCATACGATCTTAGTTTGATGCACTCAATAGCTCGTTATAAAGATATATTCGAGGAGTACAAATTTTGGTCCATGTGGCTCTCGGTTTTCCCAAAAAAAAGTCATTTAGGGCCTCTAAACGGCTTCCGAAGTTCAGGACCCAAAAAATTTCCAAAAATAGTTAGTTGTGCCAAAACTAAAAAATTGAAAGAGAAAATGGTGGGGCCCCAAGTGGAATAGGTGGGTGGCCAATAATATCCACCTGGATCATTAAGGCCCCAAAACGGCTCCGGGATTGCACGACCCGAAAACCTGCTAAAAATAGTAAGTTGTGCTGAAAGTGAAAAGCTGCAAGAATTGATGGTGCGGGTCTAAATGGAATACGTGGGTGGCCACCGATATCCACCTGGATCAGTAAGCCTATTTCGTTTCATTGTAAAAAATTTAATGGAGTTGTGACTAACTATCCCACCTATAAAAAAGAGTTATATGCATTGGTACAAAGTGTAAATAAATGGAAGCACTATTTGATGGAGAAAGAGACCATTATCCATACTGACCATCAGCCATTGTAGTACTTACAATCACAGTCAAAGTTTCATCAATCAATACATTTCAGATGGATGGGATTTCTACAACAATTTCATTGGGTTATCAGGTATAAAAAGGGAATCTACAATAAGGTATTTTATATTCTCTCTAGACCTATTGTAAATTCGTCTATTATACTCGAGCACAATTCAGTTATGCATGAAAGTTACATTGAAAAATATGCATATGATAGTGATTTTCAAGATGTGTATGAAAGCTTGAGTCAAGGAATCCAAAATGACGAGTTAGATTATCATGTGCATAACAATTTGTTGCATCACTTGGGGCAAGTTATGTATACCACAGGGAGAAAGAAAAAATATCATAAGGGAGGTGCACACTTCATTGATTGCTGGACATTTCGGTGTAGGCAAGATGATAGCAAATCTCCAAAGGTATTGTTATTGGCCATGCATAATTGGTAGTGTATCTCGTTTTATTAGAGGATGTTATTTATGTACAATAAGTAAGCCTATTAGTAGAAAACTTGGTCATCCGCAAAAATATGGTCAGATTGAGGTGGTTAACAGGACAGTCATTCATCTTCTTAGAGGTTATTGCAGAAAACATCCCAATTTGTGGGATGAACAGTTGCATTACATTCAACATGCATACAACGGGGCAAAGCATTCTTCCACAAACACATCGCCATTTGAGGCATGTCTTGGGTACTTTCCAAGATCACCTTTGGACTTCATCTTTGAGAAAGATGTCCATATATACATAGATAAGGAAAGGAAGTTCATTGAGAAAATTCAGTTGGTACATCACATAATGCAAGAACAACTTAAAAAGAGTCAAAGCAGCTACAAGGCAAGGAATGATAAACACCGTGTTGATCACAAATTCCAGGTTGGAGATGAAGTTGGGTAATATATAAGCAAAGAAATATTGCAAGGGGAAGGTAAGACTGTCAACACCTCAGGAATATCCAGGTAATATTCCCCAATTTTCAGCCAATGACATTGTGACAAGTGTCACAATCAGATTTTCCAATGTTGCTTGGGGAAATTGAGATTTTTCTTCCCATTCTAAGGTTGAAATTTGAATTATATGGGTGCATTATTATTCTAATTATGGTGAAATTTGAATCAATGGAGAAGGGCAACATGGAGTAGCCAGAGGCTGCCACGTGCCCTCCCCCATGGCAATGGTATGGCACAATACATATCTCATAAACCAAGGTCGAATGCAAATTCAATGCGCGCATTATTTATATCCAAGGTTCAAATCAAAGGTATGTTCCAAAGTTCTATTCAACAAAAACTAATGACCGATGAGGAGCAGAGATTAGGGTCGACCCCGCAACCTCCCCAGGCTAGCACCCGCACCAACAAACAGACCATACAATGCTTCTTAATAGCTATGTGAGCCCTCTTGTATTTGAAGTGTATACGTTCCATGGTTGGGGGTCCGGAGGGGGCCAGCCCCCTCCCATATGCTTGACAATGGAGAACCATGGGCGGGGCATTGTTCACCGGTGGGAATTACAACAGATAACCCATATTTATTACCACTGATTTGGGATTAGCCACCATAACCCACGGTTAAGCGTTAAACGCACTTAGCACTAACTACATAGTAAACTCCACTTAATACGTGCTTATATTATGTTAATGCACAGCTATACTAGCGGCATAGTTGGCAGATTCTGCCAAATGCGGTGGAGCTCCCTTTTTAGTGGAGCTATCTAGCTGGATTTCAGATTTAGTGGAGAAATTGTAGGAAAAAATGGTTTTTCCATAACTGAGGCAATTTTTGAACAATTTTGGCTCAGGAAGAGTCATTCGTGGTAGATTTTGATGTTTTGGAGCCATTGGAGCAGGTTGCAGAGGCAACAAGAGACTGTAAACAAGAATTTTTCACAATTGAAGCTAATACAAAGGCCCATGCCATGGAAGCTGGACCAAGGAGATGTAGCCTAGGAGGGGTAAAATCCTTCATCAAAACCATGTGTATTTGAATCAGTTGTTTGTTTTTGTTGTTTTTTCATATGTTGTTGTTCAACATTTAGTTTCCATGCTTTTATGTTCATGAATTACTGTTAAGCAGGTAAATCCCCTCTGCGGACAAAGGCAATCCCTCTAGCCCTAGAGTGGGTCTAGAAACAAAGATACATGCTAGAGTGTCGGTTCCTAATTACTGAATGAAAATAGGGCATGGTAGATCAACCTACCTGGAGTCCAACATTTTCATTGTGGTTGTAGTGGTGGTGGCCTTTTTCTCCTACCTCGACAAGTCATAATCCTTTTTTAGTCATGCTCAGATACCTACACATAGAACAACAAAAAAGAACAACGTACGACATAATAACTTCATTCATAACTACTATCTAGTCAAAGAGGGCTAAGCATATTGCATTAAAAAAATGACATAACACAAAATGGGAACCAAACTATAGTCACATGTATGTATTGATAGAAGGAATAAATACAACCAAAGCTTTGACGTCGCAGTCTCCTCTAGCGGGGTTCAGCCGAAGCGCGTATCAGATACTCGTCAGGGGATTTGGACGGGATGAAGGCATAGGCTTAAGCTCTCTCAACAAAGTTCCTTCTTTTTCTATCTCTTCAACAATTCAGCTATAGTGCACTCAATTCTCCATGTTCAGCTAGCTTATGCAAAGAGAGATAGCTTCTTTTTATAGAGGAAAAGGAGGAGGTTAGGATCCCTACAAAGGTGGAAGGGAGGCCTATCCTTTAGGAGGTTCCCACAAGAGGTGGAAACCATAAAATAAAGGAGGAAGTCTGTGGTTAATCAGTCCAACCACTCCCAATGACTCATACTAGAAGTTGTTAGAGTGGAATCTCCGCCTCTATTTTTAAAAAACATTCCATAAAAATCCCGCCGCGTGTCGCTAATTGGGACAGAGCACCAACTGGCATGGGGCCCAGTGCTAATCTTCCTCATCGGCGCGAGGGTAGAACTGACTACTCACACCAGGGCAAAAACAGGGGTGTTTGAAGCTTTGCTCAGGGAATTTTAAATAGAAGGAATATTGCTCTCATGTAAAGGGATGAAATGATGGTCTTTGCAAGGCATGACATTTCTAATTAGTCACAGAAATGACCCTCCAATGTGAGAGATGGGGATTTCAGGGACAGTGACACAATAATGTGTAACAGATGCCCCCTAAATCATGAGGTCTGAGGGAGAGGGAGGGGAAAAATGCTTTATGATAATGCATTCGAACTAAACACCTCTTTCGGAAACATACAATTTCAAATACAACTGATATCTCTGATACATGAATATGTGGTATGGGCGCAGCTATCCATAATAGAGTTCATAAAAACTGAGATCCGAGGTATAGACGCAGCCATCCAACAGTAAAGATCAACAAATAGACTCAGGTATGGTCGCAGCCATCCAAAAAGAGTCATGCAATAAGTCATGATAACCCACAAGAATCTGCAACCTGGATTTCATCAGAAAAAACCCAGGGTCTTGCACTCCATCTCAACCTGAAAAAGTATAAATTCAAGCATGCAAATATATGAGCTGAAGTCGAACATGCAAGAAAATTGTCTGATTACCAGCCAATGATGGAATTTGTTAACATATGCGAGAGAAACCACCAATAATGACAATGGCCCTCAAGGTATGAAAGGTACAATCCATGGAATGTGAAAAGTGATCTAACGTTGAACACCCGCAGAACCACTCAATCAAAGGCCAATGATGTGAACCTTGCGTTGAATGCGAAGAACCTGCCATTGAGGCATGCAGGCTCCAATGTACCAGAAGGGAGTCTCTAGATCAGATTCCTGGATAATGAGCTAAATTCGACAGGAAGTGACTATTGGGCTGTGAATACGACCACTTTTTAACACTTTTTTCATCCATTTTCACTCTTCTTTATCATGTAATTTATTATCATTTATTATATAAATCCATTTTATAATGATTTATGCTCTTATGGATGAATATTATTTCTTCTCCTTTATTTTTAATAAATTGATGATTATTATGCATAATTTTATCAATGTTGGTTTATTAATATCACTCACCATTTTAGCCTCCAAGATATTTGCCAGACTGCAGATTTGATTTCCAAATCATCATGAAATATTCCAACTCAGAAATTCACTGGAATAAGAAGTGACAATTTTACAGTTGAGATTATGATCAAATGAATAAGAATCTAGAAAATCCGGAACATGGGTTTTTTCTAGAATGGGCCCAATTAACTTAATTAAAAGAACGGTTTGCCCAAATTCGGCCTGTATTGAGAGAAATGCAGGGTTCTTTGAGAACGAATTTCTCATATTTGTTGTTGCAGTCGTCCTCCAAATCTCAACTGCAAAGCCAAATTCGCCTTGCTCTTGTTGAAAGATTGTTGAAAATGTATTTTCTGAATGATCAAGTTGTTGGGAACAATCCAATATTGTTATGGGAGATCATATTTTCTATTTAATTTCTCTTCCTTCTGATTATAAAAGGAGAGCATGTATTGTGTATTAGAGAACAATGGATGATTATTGAATTCCTTTTGTAACACTGTAATTCCTTGACTCTTGTGATCAAAGAGAAAATGATGTAAAAGCTATTCATGTTTGATTAATACAAAGAGGCGTTCTCATTCCATTTCTCAAGCTCTGCAGTAGCCCAGCGGCGCTTTCACCGGCGGTTGAGGGCCCGACCCTGGTGGAGCGATCCGCTGTCTGTATTTCTATTCTTTTATTTCTGTTGTGTGATAATTGCATTTAGATTCATTACGATTACAGAGTTATTTGATTGTTGTTGGATTGAATTCAGATTTGATGTATACGTTAATGAATTGCACTGCTATTCTATCTTAGCAAGGATCGTATTTACTATCTCATTCATCTTGCTATCTTTTATAAAGCGTTATTGTTCCATTGATTTATGATTCATTCCAATGAACAATTTCATAGTCTTGGCTGTCAACAGGATTGGAGTATTGAGATTAGTTGCATAATTGCGTTAGAATTAGAATTGTTGTTCATATTGCTGTTCCTTTCCAGATTTTGTTCCTTTTAGTTATTTTCATCAGCACGAAGATTGAGTTTGCTTTCATTTCGATTGCTTTGAGATCACCAACTGTAGAGGACACTGGTTATTGCTTCCAAGTTCCTAGATTGGTTATCTTGCATCAATTTCTAAGGGAAGGAGTTATTGCTACCGTATCCCTGATCGATGTTTTGCAGAATGGTTTAATTAAGATTTCAGAGCATTTGAGTTTATGTTGTTGTAGTTAGATTTATTTTTCAAGCATCCGTTTACTTTTTCATTTGAAACACTGTACTACATATTACAAGGCATTACTCTTGGATAAATTGCTGCCTCAGACTGAGTACACTCTTGAAATAAAAAGTCGCTCCTGGATTGATAATTAATGTGAGATAAATAGGAATTAAAAGACACCTTTTATACCTCAACAGTGACATGGTCGAAGGAGGACCATAATGTTTCCCACATCATCGACATGAGACAGAGGAATATAATGATAGTGAATTAGGACCAATAGAGAATCAGAGAGAGGTTGAAAAATGTAGAGGAAAACTTCTCTTGAACATATCAGCGACACGACACTGGATTTGGCGGTATTTTACATCAAAGGATCTGAGGTAATGATTACGTGGCAAAGAGAAAATGAGAGGTCAAAAGAGATTACCCAAACCCATGGAGGCAAAAATGACGAAATGAGATGTCCCCAACCCGACACGAATGCAGACAAGTGCCATGTTCAAGAGCGACATACTGCCAATCATAACTAAAAATTGGTTCTGTTTTCCCCCACCATTTCTAGTGAGTACCCCAATTATTTTTTAAAACAAGCTTAAAGGGGATAGCATATGCTTGCAATGTAAGTTTGTCCTTCGGACAAATCCAACCTAGTACATTTTACGAGCCCTAGGAAGTATGAACTCAAGTAACGTCATAGTGACGAAGTCTGATGTCATCAGGGTTTAACGAATCTGCAAAGGGATAACTCGACATCTTTTCATGTTTAGATATTTTGAAAAGAAAGCAGAAAAGAAAACTCCAACATGGCCCCTTTCGTAAATATTCTTTCAGATCTGAAAAGGTAGAAAACAATATCTGAAAGAACCTCTTAGTCGCGATAGGCTAAGGTATTTATTTTTCGTAAATAATCCATCCTAGCCTGAAAAAGGATTAAATGTATACTGGGTAGATTTCGTTTTGCAGCCATTTAACAAGTTCAAAATGACAAGAGTCTCGACAATCTTTTCAATTTTAAGAGTCAGAAAAGAGCTGAAATATGACTCCTCCTGGAGAAATGAGTGGTATTACGGGTAGCAAATGGTTCCAGTGATGGTGGAACTACTCAAAACAAGTAAAGGTCAAGAGGTTGGCTAACAAGACCACTCATTGCAGCGGTTCCTCAGGAATGGGTAAAACAATTAAGTGAGGGCATATGATCGGCCAAGCAGATGGTGACGATAGAAGGAGAAACCCAAGGTTCATCTAGAAAAAAAAGCTGATAAAATGGAAATCACGAGAGGTAAAATAATAATGGTTTTATTTTTACACAAGCTTGAAATCATGGGAAAATTTGCTTGAGGTTGGTTTCATTTTTACACATGATTGAAACTTTATAGAAAACTATGCTTGAAACCGGTTTCATTTTTACACAAGCTTGAAATGGAAACAAACTATGCTTGAAAATATTTGCATGGCCCCAGCATGGTGACTTAATTCGAGGTACATACCCCCAAGCTTCATTCCATCTGAAAGATGGATGGATTGAAGGTTCAAATTACGATATCAGAGAAAGACTCGACTAGGATTTTACAAGTTCTAATCAAATACTCGAATTGAAAAGGGAACTTGTTTCATTTTTTAACGAGGTTGACACGGTAAAAGAACTATCCTCATGAGCTAATTCATTTTTTAATGAGTTTTAAATAGAAGATGAACTATCCTCATGACATATTGTTTCATCTTTTAAGGAGCTTGACACAAGAAAACGAACTCTGCTCCAGAGACCTTGTTTCATTTCTTAAGGAGCTTGACACAAGAAAAAAAACTATGCTCTGACGACAACCCATCATGTCGAATAAGAAGTCATGAATTCCAAGAGGTTCTCATATGATGGGAGAACAATATCTCGGAAATCAGGATCCAATTCCCCCAGCACACAACGCACAACGATACTATCACTGAATGCGAGCATAGGACAGGTAGCCACATAATTAACCTGCAGTGGGGTAGATACAACTAGCAGATAAAGATTCGGAAGAGATGATGGTGAGCTAGCTACCACATCAGGACCAAAGAATGAAAGCTGGTCAATGGTCACGATCCGACCTTTGTGTGGAAAACAAATCACACGAAAGAGGGAAGAGACATGTGCACCCATGGCATAAGCGTAGTCGCACTCCAAGAGTAAATTGAAATCCAAGGGGCCTGGAATGGCCATCACGTATATATAGACGGTTTTCCCTCCCAAATTGATTGGCAACTTCGGGAGGATCCCTAACGGTTGACTGGTTCCTCTGTTAAATGCCAACAGATTTTGTGTAACAGGCACAAGCGGTGGAGAACCAAAATCTTGCCAAGTAGTGGAAGACATAATACTAACAGACATGCCTTCATCTATAATGGTTTTGGGTACGACCACATTTAAGGCATGTATCGTGATCTAAAATGCACATAAGAAGGAAGGCGGTATCCTGCGAATTGACTCCAATCGAAGGAAGCGACCAAACTACTTGGAGGGGGTACC
The DNA here is from genome assembly GCA_034641835.2 of Pinus albicaulis. Taxonomy (NCBI): domain Eukaryota; kingdom Viridiplantae; phylum Streptophyta; class Pinopsida; order Pinales; family Pinaceae; genus Pinus; species Pinus albicaulis. Next base: position 45,968 of record JAXQQM020093293.1, on the reverse strand, counting down.
ATATAAATGAGATGGTCATCCCCTGGTGTTGTAAAACCAAGAGGAGCATCCTCTTGTACCTCAGACATGGGAGCAGGAAGAGTAGCTTCTTGAACTACAAGTACGGTGTTGATCATAATCAGCTTCCTATAAAATTTTCACAGGCAATTTGGCTTAAATCTCTCAAATTCCCCCTTTCAGCCTTGGAAAATAATTCTTACGCCTATCGTTACCATTTCCCGCCTCCAAAAAAGATTATAAAAGGCTGGAAATCCATATTTGAAAATATTCGAGGCATAGCTCCTTCGGCCCCAGCCCCTCTGTCTTTTCCTCCATGTAACCTGGAAGCTAGACCAGGCGCCAGCCCGGAAGGCACTCATCAAATGTTTATCAGACTCATTTTGAACCGTAGATCTGTAGCAGATCGGATGGCGACTGTTCATCCCCGTCGCGCCCGTAGTTCACCTGCTCACCGTCCGATCAAACCTTGAAATCAACGGTCTGCAGCCCGCCTGTCCTGGTGGTCCCCACGCCCGCTCCCATTGCAAAAACCGGGTGGTATGTATCGCACCGCTTTTCGGCGGTAGGCGGTAATTCTCCTTGGGCTAGCTATTCCATACACCGTCTGCCACGCATCCCAACGTATGGTTCCAAGACCGCCGTTCATCGCATGTTATAGTTCGGCAATGGATGCCCAACGATATCGCTGTCAGCCATCGGATCCGGTGATCCTCATCTAACGGCTATCGCGCTTCGAAGCTGCATGAGGTTTAATCACAGGAAAATCACACCCCTGGCCCACTGTCCATCGCCTCCAATACTCTTTCAACTATCGATCTCCTCCTGAGATCAGACGGTCCACATCTAGTCACATGCACGCCTTGGACCCAGTCTCCCACCACGTCATCCTCCCACGTGTCTATCACATTTTCCTCTCTGCCATTCATATATTCTATTCATACGTTATATTTTAATGTTTTACATTTTAGCTCTGGTCAGCTCGTCCGCCATTCCTCCGCTATATTTTTCTGCCACCCTACATTGTTTCACCATTTCGCCATGTCTGCACAGTCATTTTCATCGATCCTGCCACGTCCATCATCTTTCGGCTTGGTTTTCTTTAACGAGTTTGCAGATTTTGCAGGTTTACAGCAGCGGAGAACTATTATCATTCACAGTCTCAATTACTGTGATAGAGCACACGTCAAAGGACCGTTTTTCAGAGCAGAATTATGAAGAAAGTCCTCAGAAGCCAAATCGACAAGACTTCAATTAAAGAAGCAGGGTTCAAATTTGTCAAACACTGTAGGGAAATTCAAGGCGTCGACTTCTCAGATGAAAACATTAATGGAGCAACAGAGGAAGATCAGTGGATAGTTGAGGAATTCCATGTTTGGCGTTGAAGATTTTAAAGTTTAATTCAGAATTGGGAAGGCAGAGGGTACGATGCACAAAAAACGATACCCTCTAGGTTTTATTTTAGCAGATTTTTCTTTCAGGAAAGGACAGAATGCTTATGGGATTCTACTCTATGTCGTGTTCCGGAAGAGGCTTTCACCCAGTGCATTCATTTCAGAAAACAGGCCACAGAGTACAAACAACATAGCATAGTCATTCAGCAGTATGGGCGCGAATTTTTCCGCCATTTTGCCTTAATTCTGCAAATTAAATGTTCATCACCTACCTCTTTTACTAGGTTTTGGTTTCTCCTATAAAAACCATGAAGAAATGTATTGTAAGGGTTCCAGATTTTATCAGAAAATTATGCAGTGAAAGGCTTTTTGTAAAACATTTTGTAAAACTTTGGTATGAATGCACAGAGCCCATAGGGTCTCAGTGAGGAGGAGTTCTACCTGTCAAAGAGGATTCTGATCTTTGGTATTTCATAGCCTGTAACTCTCTTTATTGTGTTTAATAGAACATTTCATTTCATCCATCTTTCTTGTATCATGTTTTGGAATGCGAGTGGCTCACTGATTTTTGGTATGGATTCATCCTAGTTGATGCCCATGCTCGGATCGGTCAAGCGCTTTAAATATGGCTCATGCATGATATTATGTTCCATTATTCAGCTAACCATACTTCTGCTATATTAGTTGCTTTGGGAGGGTGCTTTTAAAATTATATTATCATGTATGGATTCTTAGATTGGTAAGCCCATGCATGGTGGTATTGTATATCTGGTTATCAGCTCAATGTTAACTAATATCTTCTCAATATTTCTTTCGCTACATACAGCTTTTGATAATTTATGTCTGTGAAGTATTTATGAATCGGCCCGCTTTGCAGTAAACTGTCTCTGAATTGTCTGTTGCTTTTGTATTAGAGTTCTGCATCTTGCCTCTACAGTATCTCTTTTCCTGTGTCAGTTTCTGAGAGTCTGGTCCCATTTTATTTTATTTCCCTGTTTACAGGAGATAGCATGTGAGCTGAAGTTGACAACTTCATACATTATATTATACGCTCCTTGCTATGCTAAGATGTCCTAGGCACTGGTCTATCACAACTCTAGGCTGTCTCTAGGAGCAACAACATACGGGATAATCTTTCTCCAAGTCTGAAGAATTTGAAGAAACAAGAAGAACATTGGGGGAATGAGATCCACTCTCGATGGAAAATACCTGATGAATCATAGGCAGGATCAGATCGACCGATTCCACAACCAATGGTTGGTTGGGAATGGATTCTTGATTTTTAATCTATGAGGGAATGGCATCGACCAAGAATGACTCTTGACCGATGGTTGAATCAACTAGTAGGGGAATCGAAGAAAGCTTCTGGTAACCAACTGGAAGGCAAGGTGTAGAAACAGTAGGGTTGTCCAACACTTTCATGGCTTCATCTAGGTATAGACAAAGGTGAATGGGGTGATTCCCTTCACACAACTTACAGGGATTCGTGATCTTACCCTATTTCTTACGAGTCTTAGTCGAAGATGTGTCACAAACATGACTTCCAGAAGCCAAAGACAATGGCGGGCAACTATCGGACCATACCTCGAGTACCTTGGGGATATTAGGGAAATCTCGAAGGAAGTGGTCACCCTTACACAACTTGCAAGGGAATTTAAATTTCCGAGGAATATTGGATAGTTTATCAAGTGAAGGTGTATGAGGGGCAATAGCCACAAATTTGGCTTCTCTTTTATCTGATTTCTTCTTCTTCATCTTCTTCTTCTTAGCCACCTGGTTACTAGAATCCAAAATTTCACCAAGTGAAGTAGAAGACGAGGATGAATAAATAGGTGAAGAAGCAGAGAGGTCCACCTTGGAATCAACATGATGTTGTTCAGGTGGAGGGAATGGTTGTAAGGAGGGTGGAATACTCAAGACCACAGAGGTGGAGAATAACCACACAGGAAAACCAATAGTTAACCCCGGAAGGGACAATGTTTCCATATAAGGAGCACCAACATTCCCAAAAGCAAGAAAAGGACCAGGATTCCCTTCGAAGGGGATTCCCTGGTTGGTAAACTCCAAAAACATTTCCATTGGAAACAACCGTAAAACAAAATGCTAAGGAAGATAAATTTAATAGGAATATTTCATGGGCAATTTAATTTTTAGACATTGAAACAAAACTCTGTCGTTTCATATTTTAAGAGTCAAGAAATAGGCAAAAGGTGAATCTATCACTTTCAGATTGAACAAGCGTGAAAGGATAATCGCTCGATGATCTTTTCACTTTTAAAGAGTCACAAAAAGACCAAAACGACTACACAGGTAATCTAATCAAGAGGGTGTAACAATTTTCCTTGAACTGCCATATACACCTTGGTGATCAAATGAAAGAGAAATGACCAAGTACTTGACGTACGTGCAGGTAGTATCCCCGAATGCTGTGTTCGTTTTATCACAGTTATAGGGTGGTAGACTCGACTTCCTATGGATAAAGGATTACAACCTATAAGGGTCTCCCTTTATATACTCGATGATATGGGGAGCACAAGTCTATACTAGCATTGTCTAAAGCCAAATGGTGAACAACAGTTACTAGGTTTTAAGACACTGGAACACATCTCTAGCCTAGACCACTAAAGATGTTGTGTTAGGTTCCAATGCTTCCTTAGGTTAATTGAATGAATTTTAAAGTTGATCTTGGATTATGTTTCAATTTCAAGGCCTTATCGAATTTGGATCTCAAATTTCCTAAATGCAAACTATATGCAAAAGAATACCATCTTCCATTCAATGAATGCTAATTACGAGAAGGATAGAGATATTTCAAACAATAGCAAACAATGAAATTATGTGAAGAAATCCACTAATGCATCTAAAACAATCAAACGAAAATGAAACTCTTTCCTAGACTATCAACCGCTAGTTATGCAAAAGAAGTTTTCACTTTTGATGCAATGGAAGGATGCAAAATATGTCTTTTTGGGTTTTCAATGAGAAAGAGTACACAAAGAACTAATTACATGAAAAACAAAATAAACACTAGCTTGAGTATTGCGAATGTAAGAATCGAAATTGAATGACTCAATCAAATGCAAAGCAAACACAAGAAAGCACTCAAACCAATGCTGCAATCTTCCAAATCAAAAGAAAGTTTTCAAAACGACCTAAAAACAAGCAATGTAATCTATGCTTTGAGAAACAAGGAGAAGAACCAATCGAAAAACGAAATGATCATTCACCCAAAGCAAATACTCAAAAGGATCAAGAGAACTAAGCACAATCGACCCAAGAATGAGACTGATAACAATCAATGAGACTTGATTTCCAAACAGAAGGCTCAGTGCACAAATACACTTAGAAATCCTAAGGCCTTAATCTACACTGATAGTAAAATAGACAAACGACTGAGAAAAACAAGCCTACAGCAGTCAAAACAGTCCCAAAGGCCTAATTACACACAAAAAATAACCCAGAGTCAAGCACAACTGACCAAAAGACTCGTTAAGGAGGTCAAACCAAATCCTACAAGATTCGACGTGACTATAAGGCGGTAATACGTGCCAAACAGGATTTGGCGCGACTCCAACAAAAGAAAACTGCGCCAATTGGCGTGACTATTCAAATGAAAAGCGCGCCAAGCTGGATAATTATGGGAAAAAAGGAAAACCCAAAATCCAATGAGTAGAGGTCAATCTTGACACTCTAGAGCTGAACAGGGGATGGAAAACAAGCAAGCAAACCAGATAACCAATCAATCCAATGACCGAAGTCGACCCAAAAAAGCTAAAAACGACAAACTCACACTAATTCCTCAGTGGAGTTGCCAATTTTTAAGCAAGTAAATCCCCTCGGCGGACAGAGGTGATCCCTCTAGCCCTAGAGTGGGTCTAGAAACAAAGAGACATGCTATAGTGTCAGTTCCTAATTACTCAATGAAAAGAGGACACAATAGATCGACCTACCTGGAGTCCAATGTTGTTGTCGTGGCTGTAGTGGTGGTGGCCTCTTGCTCCTGCCTCAGTAAGTCATAATCCTTCTACAGTCATGCTTGGATACAAGTGTTGAGCTCCAAAGATGTTCTTTCTTCCACCACATTCCACTCCATTTCCTTTGTCCATTATTAATTACAGGCTCAAATTATCAATAGAATTAATTAAAATTGCTTTAAGAATGTATATCATGACTAAATTGCTATGTTTTTATGATTTTGTCATTGTAGTACTTTTTGAACTAGATCTAGCTACAGAATGCAGACATTCTGTAGCTAGTTTCCGATTCTGCAGCTGTCTTCATGTCTACGCAAGTTCCAGGTTTCATCTCATAGAAAAACACATATGGTCGTATTCCACATCATTCCCTCATCATTTGTTTCTCTCCACGATGTTTGAACGGAATTCTGTGGGTGGTTATGCACGTGGGAACTCAAACTAGGAGATAGACTCCTAATAGGACAAGGACAGTCCAGATGTCCTTAATCATATTACGAGACCACCATCAGAGTTCTAGTTTGATTTTAATTTGGAAATACAATTATCCCTAGGTTATCTCAAGACATTTATGTAATTTTATTATAAATATGGCTCGGGAAACCGAGGGACAAGGTTAGATTTTGTGTTTGACTGCTAGATTTCAGAAGTCCGAAAACACTCTGTTTTGAAGTAATTTCTCTTTTAATGAAAGAAGCATCATTTTATTGAAAGCACTGAGTCAATATTGAAGTATATTTTTCTTGCTACAGGGGTCATCATCACATGAACAGGGGTCAGTAATATCAGTTTAAGGCTTTGATTATTCTGCAAATCTTTTACAAATTCACCTATAGCTTTTTTCCCAAACATTGTTCTAGAAAATCTCTAAACTTCTGAATAAGGCCTAGTAGTGATAAGTCAAGTTGCAGAATAGAGTAACTTTAGCATCATAGGTTAATCTAGAATAGAAACCTTACTGTGTTACAAATAATCATTTTTTTTGTAATATTGTGAGTTGATTGTATATTTAGGAGAACTTCATTTACACTTAACTTGTCCATTTCTCAAGATCTTCCAACACATCTTTAATGAATGAATTGGATAAGTTCAAGCTCATGTTGTGATTTACTTCTTTGCAATGAAGTCATTATCAAGATTTGTATTTTTTGTTTGCCATCCATAGTTTAGGCTTTGTTCTGTTTTAATATAACCAATAGCTTCTTTTCACCAGCACTTAGTTCTTTCCCTTTTCAAACATAAAACCATAAAACCAAAAACATCATAAAACACTAAACACAACGTAGTGAGAAACAAATACCTAGGCACATATAGTGCACCACACTTCAGCAGTTTACTATCCCTGGTTGATAATTAATGAACTCAATTTAGGAACACTAAGTTGAGCACAAACATTTTGGCGTCGTTGCCGGGGAAGCGTAACTAGGTAGCCTCGTTCCTTAACTCCAAAAAAAAAAACAATGATATGCGTAGAGAGAGAGACTCAAGGGGTAGATTCATAAGAAGCAGAAGCTTGATTCCTAGAACACCTCTTGTTTCACCCAGACCAAGAGCCAGCACACCTCCAACTCAGACCCACATTCCATCCTTTACTGATCCTAGACTTCCAGAAGACTTAATATCAGATATTCCATTAGAAAGACCTTCCACTTCATCCACTGAACCTGTCTTAGAAGAAGATTCAAGGATCCTTGCTAGAGACACAAATTTTTCCACTTCCACAGAAGAATCAACTATGACAGAAGAAGGGGGAGGAGGAGTCTTTAATGGAGAACACACATTATTTGGAGGGGGTAGAGGTAGAGGTAGAGGAGAAGGAGGTAGAGGTGCAGAAGAAGAAGGAGGTAGAGGAAGAGGTAGAAGAGAAATGGGAAGCTCTTTTGGGTTTCCTATAGTAGATGAAGAAACCAATACAACTATGAAAAAAATTTCACCCTCTGTCCTTCCAAACTTCTATGGACTTAAAACTGAAGATCCTGAAACCTTCCTATTTGAAATTGAAGTCCTATGTAGAACTTATGACTACTTACAAGATGCTTAAAAACTTAAACTATTTCCTTCAACATTGAAAGGAGAAGCATTGAAGTGGTTTATGAGTTTGATCAACAGTTCTATTAGGACATGGGAAGATATGAAACAAGCATTTCTAGAGAGGTATTTGGATTATTGTATGTCAGTCAATCATAAGGAGGAAGTGTTCAAGATGATACAAAAAGAAGATGAAAACCTGGAAGATTTGTTGGAGAGATTTCATTACAACATCAAAAAAGAAAAAATGGAGAACTTAGATCAAGACACCTTAAAAGCTCTCTTGTTGAAGACAATTAGGGATGAATGTTTGGATATCCTTAACATGATGGGAAAAGGGGATATATATCAGCTCAAATTACCTGAAATATCTGAGTTATGTATCAACCTTTCAAGAGGGAATTCTAAAACTGTAAAAGGTCCAAGAGACCCTACTCTTGCAAGGGCAAGTAAGTCTGCTTCTGGGACAGTAAGTAGGGCAGAGATAGGGCATATGCTTGATGAATTCAAATCTGGCATCTTAGGGAGTCTTAGTGAACAAATAGACACCCTTAAGTTACAAAACAAGCAAAAAGCTAAATCTGATGCCTTAGCAATCTTTTGTCCCAAATGTAGAAAGAAGCATGCCTTGAGAGAATGTCCTTTGGATGCAAAAGTTGTAGAGACCTGTGTAATTTGTTCAGAAAAACATGAAACCAAGAGATTTCCTTCACTTCCCAGTCTTAAAGCTGTCTTTCAAGAGGAAACTCCTACAAATTCCACAGAATCTCTCAATTTTGTCTCTAGAAGGCCTTGGCAAGGACCTCAAACACAAGGATTGCATGATCAATTGTATAATCAACCTCCACTAAATTGGAATTCTTGGCAGCAACCTTGGCCCCAATTTCAAAATCAATCTCAAGCTTGGGCACAAGGAGCACAAAATCCCTATGGAAGATACTCCCAGTACTATCAATATCCACCATACCCACATTTTTCTTCTCAAAATCCTCAACAAAATCCTCACAACCCACAACATCAAAATCAACCACTCCTATTACCATTGCCTCAGAAATCAAATCAGTTGCCTACTCAACCCATACCAAACCCCAACAATAAAAATCCTCAGAATACATACATGATAGAAGGCCAACAATTTCCAACTTATTTAATTGCTCCCCTAGATCTTAGTGATGTTCAACTTAGGTCTGGAAGAATACTTGAAAAGAGGAACCTTCTGTGATCATACAAGAACAAGACAACTCTGAGGAATATTCTCTATGGGAAAATAAAAGTCTTGAAAAAGACACATATTTTCAGGACCCAAACATTGAAAAACCAAAACAAAAAGAACCAATAATTTCAACTCCTGTATTAGAGTAGCCATCAACATCCACTCCTACATCTCCCTTTCTAGAAAGATTACAAATTGATAGAGGTGTAGAAAAACAAATTATGGTGCCTAATTATGATTTCCTAGATGAGCTGAGAAATGTCTGTATTAAGATTCCATTATTACAAGCTATCAAGGAAATTCCAATTTTAGCAAAGACAATAAAGGAGTTGAGCATGAAGAAAAAAAGAAAAAGAATAAGAGAGACAAAGAAAAATCAACTGGTAGGAAAAATAGCAGATATCATGATGGGTAAGATTTCTATTCCAAAGTATCTAGACCCAGGAAATCCAGTTGTTAAAATTCACATCAATGGAATTCAGATCCAAAACACACTCATTGATTTAGGAGCAGCAATCAATATCATGAGTAGACAAATCATGGATAAACTGAAACTTCCTAATCTTCTCTTTACACCCACATTATTACAATTAGCAGACAGATCTGTGATAAAACTTGATGGGGTAATAGAAGACATTCCAGTTTCCCTAGATTCTTGGGAGTACCCTGTGGATTTCATGATCCTAACTCCTAAGAATAATCTAGGAGGGCATCCTATTATATTAGGAAGACCTTGGTTAGCTACAGCTGATGCTTTCATTAGTTGTAGATCCGGTGATATGTATATCTCTAATGGTAGTTCAACTAAGAAATTCACTTTGTATCCTCCAGCAAGGACAATTACAGATTTACATGATACTTAATGGATAGAGGATGAAGAAGACTTACAACCTCTCTTCACAATTTCAGAAATTAGTGAAGATAGTCAAATTCTGAATACTTTAGAAAACTTTGAATCCTCTTCGGAATAAAAACATGAACAATTTCAAGAAGAATCCAACATTGAGTTTTTATCATCAAGATAGATGTCTCTTCATTCTATGGATAAATTTGGCAGCTCTACAAGTGAGATATTTCCAAGAAAAACTTTAAACATAAACAAGAACCTAGAAAAATCTCAACAAGAAGAGCTAGTCAAGATCTTACAGAGACATTCTTCTGCATATGCATGGGAGTACACTGATATGAAAGGGATAAGCCCCAAGACTTGCGCTCATCACATCTACATAGAGGAAAATTGTAAACCAATCAGACAACCTCAAAGACGGATGAATCCAAATATTAGGGAGATTGTTAAAGAAGAATTGTAGAAATTGTTGAATGACAACTTTATCTATCCTATTTCAGATAGTCAGTGGGTTTCTCCTTTGGTAATTGTGCCAAAGAAAAATGGTAAATGGAGGGTATGTATTGACTACCGAGAATTAAACAAAGCTACTCTTAAAGATCATTTTCCCCTACCTTTCATAGATCAAGTGTTAGATACCTTAGCTGGCAAAAAGTACTTCTCATTTCTAGATGGGTTTAGTGGTTATAATCAAATTCAAGTAGCACTTGAGGATCAAGACAAAACCACATTTACCTGTCCTTGGGGTACCTATGCTTACCGAGTATTGTCATTTGGATTATGCAATGCACCTGCAACATTTCAAAGGGCAGTATTAGGAATCTTTTCGGATCTGATACATGATTGTGTAGAGGTATATATGGATGATTTCACAGTTTATGGAAACACATTTGAAGAAGCCTTAGAAAACTTGGAAAAGGTTTTAAAAATATGTAAAGAAGAAAATCTTTCACTTAGTCATGAGAAGTGTTTTATGATGTTTACTGAAGGAATTGTTTTAGGACATCACATTTCAGGAGATGGGATTAGAGTTGATGAGTCAAAATTTGAATTTATCTCTAACTTATCTATTCCAAGTTGTCAAAAATATGTTAGGAGTTTTGTAGGATTTACAGGATATTATCAAAGATTTATAGAAAACTTCACCAAAATAACATCTCCACTCTTCAAATTACTTACCAAACATTGTGAATTCAAATGGAATTCTGATTGCCAGTTAGCCTTTGAGACGCTAAAAATAAAAATTTCTGAAGCACCTATTTTAAGGGGACCTAATTGGAATTTACCTTTTCATATTTCAACAGATGCCTCAGATACAGCTCTAGGAGCAGTATTGGGACAAAAAGACCTGATTCCTTATGCCATCTACTATACCAGTAAAAATTTGACTCGTTCAGAGTTAAACTATACTGTAACTGAAAAAGATTTTTTAGCTGTTGTTCATGCCATAAACAAATTCAGACACTATATAACAGGCTATGAAACTTTTGTTCACACACATCATTCTACAATTAGATACCTAATGAACAAATTAATTACTAATGGTAGAGTCATAAGATGGTTATTTCTTTTACAAGAATTCAACATTACCATTCTAGATAGGCCTGGAAAACAAAACAAAATAGCTGATTTCCTATCTAGACTCCAAAACATCAAAGATGACACTCCAATTGAAGATCAATTTCCTGATGAATATCTTTTTGCAATTTCTACTCAGACTCCTTGGTTTGCTGACATTGCTAATTATTTAGTTTCAGGGAAATTTACTTCAATAATGAATGCAAGAGAGAAAAGAAAAATCATTTATGACAGTGCAAAATATTCATGGGTTGCTAATGAGTTGTACAGGACAGGTCCAGATTTTATCATTAGGAGATGTGTTCGGGAAGATGAGATGCATGAGATTCTCAAAGCATGTCATGATGAACCTTGTGGCGGACACTTTGCTGATAAGAGGACAGCCTATAAGATCCTTAATTTAGGATATTATTGGCCATCCTTGTTTAAAGATGCTAAAGAGTATGTCAAAAGGTGTGACAGTTGCCAAAGGGTAGGGAAACCTTCTCCTTCAGGTGAGATGCCATTACAACCTTAGGTACATATTAAACCTTTTGAAAAATGGGCTTTGGATTTTGTAGGACCTATTAGTCCTCCATCAAGACAAAAGAAATATATATTAGTTTGCACTGATTATGTTACCAAATGGGTAGAGGCCAAGCCATTACTTTTTGCTACTGAAGCATCTGTAGTTAATTTTCTTTTTGAGGATAGTTTTACTCATTTTGGTGTCCCAAGGGAAATTGTTATAGATCAAGGAGCTCAATTCACATCAAGGCTAGTGGAAAAAATGATGGAGAGGTACAGAATCAGACACAGAAAATCTAGTCCCTATCATCCACAAGCAAATGGTCAAGTGGAATCTACTAATAAGGTCATTGAAGGGATCCTAACAAAGACTGTCCATTTACATAGAAGAGATTGGGCAGATAGGCTTCCTGAAGCCTTGTGGGCCTATATAACTACATGGAGAAGCACAATAGGTCATACTCCTTATGAACTTGTTTATGGAAAACAAGTTTTGTTTCCCATAGAGTTCCAGATTCAAACTTTCAAAATGGCAGTTCAGCTAGGACTTGATCTAACAGAGGCACAAAAGCACAGATTGGAGCAGATTAATGAATTGGATGAGATCAGACAAGATGCAGTTTAGAAAACAAGTATAGTCCAACAGAAAAGGACTAGATGGCATGATAAGTACATCAAGGAAAAGAAGTTCAAAGAAGGTGACTGGGCTCTCTTGTTTGATTCAAAGTTCAAAGATTTTCAAGGTAAATTCCAAACACATTAGCATGGGCCATATGAAATTGTGAAATTTTTTGACAATGGGGCAATAAAAATCAGGACAATAGATGAAGAAGAGGTCACTTTTCTTGTGAATGGTCATAGATTTAAGCTGTATCATAAGCCACTTTCAAGAGAAGAATTTGTCAAGAAATTCCAGGAAAATAGTGATGTGAATTTAATGAAAAAGAATCTATCTTCTTCATGAACTTAATTGAATTTTCTGAAATCATTTTATTGAAAATAATAATAATAATAATAAAGTATAAACATGAAAACCAATCACTGATTGGCATGTTTATACAGAAAAGATGGAGTGAAAATCAGAATCTTTCTGACACTCTAGCTTTTCAAATCCGTTCTTTCTGCAAGCAGTTATTACAAAATCATAAGTGCGGATCCATTTCACTTCATTCATCCACACTCCATTTCATTCATTCATCTACACTTCATTCATTTCACTCCATGTTCCACCTCATTTCCATCCCAGATTTTTAAGTTTGATGTTTTACTGCAATTGAATAATACATATCATGAATTGCAGGCCACTTCTCATACTTCACTCCATTTCATAAGTTGTGATCCATTCCACTCCATTATTCACTTCATTCATATTCCATTACACCATATTTAATTATCCATCTTCACTTATTCCATATAACATTCCATTCATGCTCCAAACCATTATATTTCATGTTTCAAGTCTTTTACAGGTACATTCTGCAATCAGTTAGACATTCTGCAGCCAGTCAGACATTCTGCAGCCAGACAGACATTCTGCAGCCAGAGATCCTGAAAACATTGTCCAGTAATCACCTGATCTGCAATAAAATGATCCTGCATATCCATGACAACAAGAAAAATCAAGGGAGTTATGAAGACTCAAAAAGTAATGATTTTCAGGGGAGAACAAAGCGTATAAAGATCACAAAAATCAGAGGAAAGGAAAAGGTAAAAGTTCTGATTATAATGACATATCATATAAAATTTTAGTATAGTTAAGTTATGAATAATTCAAAATTTTGTTTTAATTAATTTTTTTGATCATGGCTAACAAACCTCCCGTAGAAACTTTGGATAAAACTCCTATTCCACCATTTCAAATCCCATATCCGATCATCATTTAAAAATCTAAACGGTTAAAGTGCTGAAGTGATTGGATTAGTCACATCACTAGGCCAAAGCATTTAATGATGATTTTGAATTCGTTACAAAATATCTATGCGGTCTTTTCTTCTGTGATATATTTCAACTCATATACATCATCCTCACCTCATTATGTTCATTCCGTAATCACTCCATATCATTATTTCCCGTAGCCAACTCTTAACCATTTCAGTCTGTAAAACAGAGGAAACATTTGTGGGGAAAAAACATCTCTGTAACAGCCATTGTCACCGTGAACAGAGGAGCAACAATTTTAAGGTTGGAAAGAGAAGTTATGGGTCTCATAGTGAGGACCGAACCGGTTGGAACTAAGTACTTGGAAGGTTATCCTCAAATCAGAGAAATGTTACAACAAGCAGGGTGGTTGTAATTCTTTGAAAAATTCAGTGATTGTCACAAAGAGGTGACTAAAACGTTTGCACGGTCCTTCAATGGAGCTGAGGTCGAGATAGGAGATATTAAATTCACCATTACAGAAGCCTCCATTGCAGAAGCAACGAAATTTACCAGACAAGGAGAAAGGTGGTTCAAGAATAGAGAATTTCATAACGAGGCATGGAAGCAGATACTCAAGTCACCAGGTATGGATGTTTCCATTTTTAAAAAGGGTATCCCTAGTTCCGCACTAAAGAACAAATGGAGGAACATGCTGCTTATCTTGCACAAATTCATCACTTGTGAAGGGAGATATGGTACCTTCTATGTTTATCATATTCGGTTGATAATTCATTTATTAGAAGAAGAACTCAATTTGCCCTTTTTCTTGCTTCATAGTTTAAAGAAAATGGCCTCAAGTGTTCAAAAGAGAGTTCAATTTCTAGAAACAACCTTATACCACCATGGTTTAGTCAAAATTTTGATTGAAAATCATTTGAGAAAAATGGGAGATAATTGGGAAGAGTTCTTAGTGAGAAATCACTTTGAAGAACCCAAGGAACCTCCACCTGAAGACAAACCTACAAAAAGAAGCAGAAGATGGAAAACCTCCAAAAATGAAACCGGTAAAACAATACAAGAAGGCAGTGAAGATATGATTTCTGAGAAATTGGCTCAAATTAGGAAGCAACTTAAGAAAGAGAGGATAATAAGAAAATTTTCCAGAGAGAAAGGAGAAGGACCATCTCAACCAAGACGGAGCCACAGACTTAGAGGGATACTAAAGAAAACAAAGGTTAGACAAACTAGAGTCATAAACATAGAGGATGAAGAAACACCTATTAAGGAGGATTTTGATGAAGGAGCTCCTGAAATAGACCCAGCACAGCAAGAAATTTACAACTATGTTGTGACATTAGAGAAAAGAGCTTCAGAAAGTAGAGACATAACTCCTAGTCCACCAAAATCTGCAGTTGATATCCTAAGGAGAGATAAATATGAGTTGGAAATACTCAACATGCATATAAAAAATGAGAATGAAATTCTGAGAGATCAGGTTAAACTGAAAACTGATATGAATTCAACTCTGTCTCTACAAATGCAAAAGTTGTACAAGACCAGTGAAAAATTGAAGAAGAAAAATAAAAAGTTAACCAGGGCACTCAAAAAATTTGAGATTTAAGTTAGTCATAAGGAAGCCCAGAAGGCCTTTGACTGCTAGGCAAAGCAGAAGAAGAGGGTTGTATTTCCTTGCAGAGGTCTCAGAGTTCATGGAATAGTTGCATGAGGACATGCAAGAACCTAGCAGTGGGGGTATGTTGAGCTCCAAAGATGTTCTTTCTTCCACCACATTCCACTCCATTTCCTTTGTCCATTATTAATTACAGGCTCAAATGATCAATAGAATTAATTAAAATTTCTTTAAGAATGTATATCATGACTAAATTTCTATGTTTTTATGATTTTGTCATTGTAGTACTTTTTGAACTAGATCTAGCTACAGAATGCAGACATTCTGTAGCTAGTTGCCGATTTTGCAGCTGTCTTCATGTCTACGCAAGTTCCAGGTGTCATCTCAGAGAAAAACACATATGGGCATATTCCACATCATTCCCTCATCATTTTTTGCTCTCCACGAAGTTTGAACGGAATTCTGTAAGTGGTTATGCACATGGGAACTCAAACTAGGAGATAGACTCCTAATAGGACAAGGACAGTCCAGATGTCCTTAATCATATTACGAGTCCACCATCAGAGTTCTAGTTTGATTTTAATTTGGAAAGACAATTATCCCTAGGTTATCTCAAGACAATTATGTAATTTTATTATAAATATGGCTCGGGAAACCGAGGGACAAGGTTAGATTTTGTGTTTGACTGCTAGATTTCAGAAGTCCGAAAACACTCTATTTTGAAGTAATTTCTCTTTTAATGAAAGAAGCATCATTTTATTGAAAGCACTGAGTCAATCTTGAAGTAGATTTTGCGTGCTACTCCGGTGGTAGAGGGCCCCTGCTACCTGAGCAGCTTTGTTCATACGGTTTAGATAAGTATTTTAGTCTCGTTTTTCATTTCTAGCTTAAGCAAGTTTCTGAAGTTTATGTTTCATACTTGTTTACATTAATCATCACAGCTAGAATTACTCTTATAAACTCCTCCAAAATATCATCACAATGAATAAGGCATAGCTATGGTGTTGTAGATTTTAGTTTCATTTCCTTTCGAATTTTATGATTTATGCTTGTTTACACTAAGTGTCATAGCCGGTCTTACTCCTACAAACTCTTCCAAAACATCATTAACAATGAATAAGAAACAACTGTGGTATCTTAGATCCTAGTTGTATTTTCTTTCAAATATTATGTTTATGTTCAATTGCATTGAATAATACAGCCAGACTTGTTTTTACAAACTCTTACAAAATATTATTCATATTGAACGAGATGGGCTGTAGAATTCCATAGACTAGCTGCATGTTAATTTAGTTATAACACTCCGGAGGTTGATTGGATTTAGTTCAGCTCTGTCACTACACTTCAAGTTTGATAATGGCATTCTAGTTTAACTCTGTTCACTGTACTTCAAGTAGATTAGTAGCACTCTAGTTCAGTCTCAGTTCATTTTTTTTCAAGAAAAGATTAATGGCATTCTAGTTTAGTTGTAGTCACTATATTTTAAGATTGATAGCCCGCATTCTAGCCTAGTGTTATCCATTGTATTTCAAGTAGTACTATTTGTCAAAATTAGTCTCTCGGCCTTCATTATTTACAACTTACTTTTGTTCTGAATTTATATTGATACATCATCACATGAACAGGGGTTAGTAATATCAGTTTAAGGCTTTGATTATTCTGCAAATCTTTTACAAATTCACCTATAGCCTTTTTCCCAAACATTATTCTAGAAAATCTCTAAACTTCTGAATAAGGCCTAGAAGTGATAAGTCAAGTTGCAGAATAGGGTAACTTCAGCATCATAGGTTAATCTAGAATAGAAACCTTACTGTGTTACAAATAATCATTTTGTAATATTGTGAGTTGATTGTTTATTTGGGAGAACTTCATTTACACTTAACTTGTCCATTTCTCAAGCTCTTCCAACACACCTTTAATGAATGAATTGGATAAGTTCAAGCTCATGTTGTGATTTATTTCCTTGCAATGAAGTCATTATCAAGCTTTGCATTTGTTGTTTGCCATCCATAGTTTAGGCTTTGTTCTGTTTTAATATAACCAATATCTTCTTTTCACCAGCACTTAGTTCTTTCCCTTTTCAAACATAAAACCATAAAACCAAAAACATCATAAAACACTAAACGCAACGTAGTGAGAAACAAATACCTAGGCACATATAGTGCACCACACTTCAGCAGTTTACTAGCCCTGGTTGACAATTAATGAACTCAATTTAGGAACACTAAGTTGAGCACAAACAACAAGAACAACATATGACATAATAACTTCATTCATAACTACTAGCCAATCAAAGAGGGCTAAGCATATTGAATTAAACAAATGACATAACACAAAATGGGAACCAAACAATAGTCACGTGTATGTATTGATAGAAGGAAGAGGTACAGCCAAAGCTTTGACGTCGCAGTCTCCTCCAGCGGGGTTCAGCCAAAGCACGTCTCAGATACTTGTCAGGGGATTCGTACGGGATGAAGGCATGGGCTTAAGCTCTCTCAACGAAGTTCCTTCTTGTTCTATCTCTTCAACAATTCAGCTATAGTGCACTCAATTCTCCATGTTCAGCTAGCTTATGCAAAGATATATAACTTCTTTTTATAGAGGAAAAGGAGGAGGTTAGGATCCCTACAAAGGTGGAAGGGAGGCCTATCCTTTAGGAGGTTCCCACAAGAGGTGGAAACCATAAACTAAAGGAGGGAGTTTGTGGTTAATCAGTCCAACCACCCCCAATGACTCATCCTCGAAGTTGTTAGAGTGGAATCCCTGCCTCTATTTTTTGAAAACATTCCATAAACAGCTCGGCTCGGGTGGCTATCTGTTATAGCATCATTTCTCACCTTCATATGATTCATGATTGCTTAGATGGTTTTGGGCACCCATTCCTACAGACTTGGACAAATTCACTTAAAAACAGTGTAAAAATCCCCATACGCGACTATGCCCGTGCTTTTCCGAGTGTATACGCGAGTCCAGCTAGACTTTTCCACGCATGCCATTAAAATGATTAAAAAATATATAATTATTCCCTATTTTCGGGCTGGGTCGATGGTTACTCAGGTAGTTCAACCATCCCAGCACATGGCCAACTGTTTCCAACTGTTGAAACTACTTGGAGGGAGTATAAAAACCCCTCATGTGTATGGCCTAAGGGAGAGAGAGAATTTATTGATATTATACTCTGTTGGTATTCCCTATCCAAGTCTGATTCCCCGTGCCTCCTGCACTTTCCCAGTTCATTATAGGAAACCCTTGTTTCCTTGAGATGCTCATCTCCTTATATGTCATCTCGTATGCACCAGTTTGGAAGGAGTCTTAGCGAGGCAAGGGCTGGACGGATCCAGACGACGGTCTGCTCGAAGGCCGTGGAAGGATCAGGTGATCTCTCCACTTGTTACTTTTGTACATGCTATTTATAATACAGAAGTACCATGCTGTTCCCAAAATAAACGTGTTAGTGTATGCTTATATGTATGAGAATATTTGTTATACAAGCATTCATTATGATCTATTTAATGTTTTTTATGGATTTCACTAACATTTAGAGTAGATATATGCTGTACAACCAGTTCTTCGTTCTTGTTTCTTCTTGTCTTTCAGGTTAAGAAGGAAGGACGGTTGCTGGGGGTTTGAACCCTGCGGGATCTTCTTCAACCGTAGGACCTACGGGTAACTTTCTCATTCTACTCTATTTAGTTTTTCTGAACGTGCATGGTTGTGTGAGTCTCTATTAAGTAGCATGCCCCTGCTCTGTGGAGGTTGTAACCCAACGAACCTCTAGGGTGAAATTCCCCGAAACAGAACTGGCGACTCCGCTGGGGATCACATTCTTGTGATTCTCCTGTTGGGTGGTTTCAGCTGTTTGGTAGGATCCCAGCAGTTTTAACTTTCATTTGCAGTCCAGTTTATTTTCTTGCAGTCAGTCTGAAGTCCTGGTGTCTTTTCCAGGCTTGTTCTTTTTGTTTTTTCATTATTTACCTTTGCATACGCGCTTTTTTCTGCACACAGTCGCGTATACACGCAAGTTTGTCTAAAGGAACCCGCGTATACGCGAGTTTCCCTTAGCACAGACGCGTATGCACGCTGGTTGCATAGCTGTGAAGTAGCGTATACCTAGGCAGATTTTGAATTTTTTGGTTTATTGACTTTTTGGTCCTTTCTGGCTGTGGAGGCCTGTTTCTACAGTGTCTCTGTACTTACTGGAGTGTGAAGGAAGTAGTTTCATGTCTTTTCTCTCTTTCGTTTGAGTGAAAACTAGTCTTTTTGGCAAAGTGTTGTTACTGGTGCTGGCACTTCTGGATTGAGTTCCAAGATCGCTTTCTGAGCATTCTTGGTTGTTCTGCTTTATCAGAACAGAGAGCTTCTGCTCACTGACTCACTCCTATCTTTGTGTTGTGCTTCGCATTGCGATTTTTGCTTCGTTTTTGATTGGTTTTCTTGAGTTCCATAGGCTAGGTTTTGTTGCAACTTTTGAAGAACTTTTCTAGCTTCTTTGGAGTTTTTGTTTGCGACGAGTTTGCACTATTTGTCTAGGCTGAGTGGCTGAGTTTTCTGGTCTTCTTTTGCTCTTATTGATCTTGCTACGAGTTAGCCTTATAAGGTTTGGGAGCATTCTTGAAGTTTGTGCTTGAAATTCGGTCTCGTTTGGTTTGGATTTTGATAGTTGTGCTTGGTCTTTTCGAGCTCTTTCTCTATAAAACAAAAAAGCTCAAAAAACATTTGCTTTGCTTTTTGTTTTTGCATTTCAAAGGCTTAAAAAACATTTTCACTTGTTATTTGCTTTTGTTGTTGCATTTTCATTTTCATTTGCCATAACTTTTGAAGCTTGTGAGGTTTCTTGCTTTTAGTTTTGGTTTGATTTTGAGGAGGAGTTGTCATTTGATTTATTCTTCTTTTTTTTAAGTGTTTTTGGTGTCCTTATCTTAAGAGTTCTTGATTTCGAGAATTAGCTTTTTGGACAACAAAAGAAGAGTTAAAATTGAAAGACTTTTTGGGAATTTCACTCTGCTTTAAGAGATTTGCATCTTAGGATTTACATGCTTGTAGTGATTTGCATTAGGTGCATATAATCATTTAGTCAATTTCTTAGTTTTTGTGAGTGTGAGTTTGCTATTCGAAAAGAAAAATACAATTTTTAGTCTCGTAGAACCTGTATAGAGATTGTTCTTCATCGAAAGACAAAGAACTGCATTTGCATGTAGTTAAGTTTTTATTAATTTCTTTTGCGTCAAAACACCATACGTTTCATCTCCATATCCTTGTGACTTAACATAACAGCCATTAAAATAAGCGATTTAATCTAAAATCAACTAGCAAGTTTTCTAAGTGTCAATCACCAACTAGCTAGGTTGTAGGGCCTTGGAAGAGGTGAGTGGAGAGTTAACTCTCCAAGGCCGCTCAAACAAACATAGAAGTTGATTAATTGAGCGAAATCCAACTCCGTGAGGTGGACTGGGAAAGCTCTCATCCGAGAGTCAAGCGCGAGGGGAAGTGAAGGCTGAGAAGAGGGATACCCCCTCTCCAATTGGCTGAATCTGACCTCAAGACCGTTCCGCCCAGCTTCTGATACGGATTGGTGTCCATAGTTGCCACTCCTAGGTTCCACACAGGTGACTGCGGGGGGGAATACCCGTGGTACCTGAGGCAGACGTCGCATCACTTTCAGCAGTACTTCTGGGGGGTGCCCTTGCGAAGCTTGGGTGCTTGAGCCGGCAAAGGCTGTCGTTAGGAGGTCGGCGTAACTGTTTTTGATACCTTCGCTAGTTGTTCTGGGCCCTAATCATCCCAGACTGCTTTCGGAAGGCCCTATATTTCGCTTTCCTGTATTTTGGTGTCTGGTCCTCATCACCCAGAGCGGAAATACTTGGAGGTTGTTTGCTTGACTGTATCTCAGGGATTTTTATTTTAGAGAGTGCTCTTTGCTCCTAGCTTGCCTAGCTTTTCACTTTTTTGAGTCTAATTTAAAAAATATATAAAAGTGGTTGATCAAGCGCCTCGTCGTTCGAGGAGAATCCGGGGGTTATCTCCCGAGAGTCCAGAGCCTTATTCGAGAAGGCGTAGGAGTGATTTAGCAGGTGGTTACCACCCTGTGGCGTCTGACGTAGTGGAGAGAGATCCTCCACAAAGGTCTGAAGGTTTCATAGCTGATTCTGGTGTCGGTCCCGAGAGGAGCGTTCCGCTCACCTCGCGAGTTTTGTTTCCTCAGGAAGAAGATTTTCAAATCGAAGACGTACCTGAGCCTCCTGCTACAGGTCCATCTCCTCTTCCTCCTGATTATCCGTTCGTTGTTCAGTACATCGGACCTGAATCGGAGAGACCGCCAGATCTTCCGTATCATTCTTATCTTTTGATGGCCACGACTGGGAACGCGGCTTCTACCATGAGTGCTGCAGGCATTCATACTCCTGCTTCTGTTGAAGCAGGGGGCACTATTGCTTCATCTTTGATTGCTTCTAGTGCTGCTGTGTTTGGCTCTGGGTTCACCCAAGCACATGCTTCCCATTCTGGTCCCTTTTGTTCAGGGATGTCCATTAGTGGAAATCCCTCTTTTTCCTTTTCCGCCGGTGCAGCTGGATCTACGCCCATGTCTAACATGGCTAGTGGATCAGCTTCCTTTCAGGGTTTCCCCTTTGGGACTGGGCATATTCCTAGTTCCAATCCTTCTTTAGGGTCGTTTCCGTTTACGTCCCAGACCCAGAGTTTCAACCCTTGGTCTGGGGGGAAAAGTTCGACTACTTTTACGGGATGGAATCCTGTCTTTACTACAGCGGGGGCAGGGAATCAGTTTTACGCAGGTCATCAAGGGAATGCTTCTTTCCCTTCATCGAGTGCTTATCAGACCTTTTCTCCTCTGTCTAATGCTTGGAACCCCTATCAGGGGCTCTCCTCTTCATTTAATACTTCAGCGGGGGGAACTGGTCTGGGCTTTGGTAACTCGGCGTGGGGAGGAGGTTCTTCTCCGTTTTCTACGAGTCCTTTCTGGCAACTTGGTGCCTCATCAAATCCAGGCTATTCTTTTCAGAATGTTGGGAATCCATCCCATCAAGGATGGAATCCTCAGGCTCCGCCTCGCTTACCTTTTCTGGCAACGTTAAACTTGCCAGATTTTTCGAAGTTGACTAATGACCCGATTCGTTATAGTCCGGGGTGGCCTCCGGTCCCGACCAAACTTCTTTCAGACATTCCAAAATTTGAAGGTAAGAATGGAGAGGATCCGGCAGACCACATCACCACTTTCCACTTATGGTGCTCTTCGAACTCCCTGATCGATGATTCGATTAGGTTGAGATTATTTCAAAGCACCCTAACTGGAAATGCTGCCTGTTAGTCTCCTATACCAATAGGTGTCATTTTTCATGATTTTCTTGATTGAACTATGGAATATTTTCAAACCTTTTTCTTGAGCAAAGGTGTTCCATATTCTTGAAAAACCAAAAAATCAAAAAATTTTAAAAATGTAAAGAGGGTATACCCTAAAAGAAAAATCAAAGGGTAAGAAAAATAAAATGGTCAAAAAAGTGAAAGAAATGAACCCCAAACAAAAAATAGACCAAGGAAAGTGTGCAAATCCAAATGCCACTACTATTTCATTTTTGTAATAAAGCAATTGTGTGCAGCTTGTTAAACTTTGCCACACTTTATGAAGAGTCAAACTGTATAAACTTGACTTATTCATATTTCAATTTCATGTTATAGAATAGAGAATAAATATCTGACCAAATAGTTTAATCTTGGCAGATAAGTAGATAGGTAGAGTTATTAAAAGGTGCTCAACAGTTTAATCTGAGCCCTTGGATGTAATAAGGGTAGAAATAGATAGATTTATCATGTAAAAAGAAAAGGTTGAAAAGGGTTTGCAAGTCCAAATGCACCCTAATAAAGAAGAGAAAATGGTAGTAGTAGATAGGGTAGGTAGATGGTGTTGTAAAGTTTTATCTGATGAATGATGCTGCTAAATGTTTTGATCCTTTACTTTCATCACAAATACTGAAGCAGGAAATACACTGGAAAATCACAGCAAGCAAAGTCAAAATCATTAACTTCCCTCATCACTTTCCCCTTAAAAGTTTTACTAATTTCCCCAAAAGTACTAAGGTATTTGGAGATCAAGAGGGCTCAAGGCATTTCCTTGACTTTTGGAGGGACCAGACCCTCGGCCTAATCATCAAAAAATACCTAAGTACTTGAGATAATTCATCATTATAATCATTCATCTTTAGCCTTTTCCTAAGTAAAATTTCATTTTGCTTAGGAAAATTATGCAAAATTCCATAAAAATCCCTCAAAATAACTTACTATTCTAAGTTTAAGTGTTGAAGATGAGATATTGCAATTTACTTCAGAAATTGTCACTTTCTTAGATGTACAAAGTTTTTGAGTTCCCTTGTCCCTTTGTCATATTAATGTTTAACTCTAGTTACTAAATCCCTAGTGAAAATGCCTTATCCTAAGTATATAATTCCTTTTAAATTAATATCCCAAAAACCCTTCTATTATGTTTTAACCAAAGTATTTACTTCCCAAATATTCATTAAAAACCCGCTTCATACGCCCTTTGGTTAAATATATCCCTATATCATAGTCCCGCCCCTATGGTAATTAAATAATGTTTATCTATTACCATATAAATAGAAATATCGAAATAAACGTTTAAACATATAATTCTATATGTTTAACACCAAAAGAATAAACCCGAAGTTTTATTTTTAAAACCAAAACTTTGGAAAAGCCCCTATGCCACCGTGGCCCATCCACCTGGCATTCCACCCGACGTTTCAACCACAATTGAAACCCCGCCGCGACCCCTCTTTCCATTATACCATGGGATTAATTAATTATTAGAATTAATTAATAACCAACTACTTCCACCAATCAACTCTCGCCCGGGGTGATTAATTAACGATAAATATATTGGGCCCGCACCATTTAACTTCCCACGATCTCCCCGTCATTGCAACCGTCGGATCGCCCCTTCAAAGATCAACGCTCCTCGGCAATTCCGCTACCCATCCTTTGTCAGAGCTTTAACGCGCGGGGGCTTGGTGGTATTTGACCAGTCTCCCATCCACATGTCGATACTCTAATGGAATTGCTGCCCGCTCATCTAATACCACCTTTGTCCATAAGCGGTGCGGGGACTAACCGCTTATCGCCCGGCCCCCCTGCCCCACGTCAGCCCGTACCAAAGTGACGTCACTCCTTGAAAAACTAAAAACCCCTTTTTGACTTTGGAAATAAAACAAATTCTCGTGTTTTTATGTCATTTTCATCATTTGAACGCGACTGCGCTTTCTGCTACGAATTTCAAATTTCCACTGAAATCCACTGTTCAATTCGATTTCGCTCCAGATTTCCGCCAGAACTGTGTTCAAACGTCCTCCTGCTACCACCTGATACCTGTTAAAAGTTAGCTTTCCTCCAAGAACAGGTATTTATCCTATAGCGCTTCGAACTTCAAAAGAAAGTCTGTTTTCCTTGTTTTCCACTGGATTAGTGATTAAATCTTATCACTGAGATCATTCCCTGAGGTTTTAAAACTGTGAATTGTTCCCCAGAAACTGCAATTGTGTTAATTTCCTTCATTTAAATTGAAATTGCACCCCGCCTGTGAAGAAAAACCAGAAACCTCCATTTTGAATCCACAAGAACCAAAATGGAGGCCCCGGCAGCTTTGAATGTAACTCCACTGAATGCCCCTCACTGAGAGTTAGAATATTTACCTCTAGTAGATAAAGATTTCCAGATTAAAGACTTGCATTTTTATGAAAGTCCCCTTCTGAGTTATTGTCGCTGCAGAGACGAGTATTCGAAGGGGAAAGATCTCATTGGGTTGTGGGAATCCAATCTCCCGAGATATCTCATCCCCTCAGTCATTTCTTTCCCAGAAATCATCCACTATTGCCATTCTAACTATGATCCCACTCAGAGAGCTGTAATATCCCCTGATCAGAGTGTTCTTTTCCACATTACTCCCCAGGCTATCAATGCAATGTTACATTTTGAACCAGGTCAAGAACTAGCACCTTTGTCTATAGAAGCACTGATTGAAAAGTCTAATCAATTGACCCCAGAAAAATTGAAGTCCATTTTCCAGAATTTCATGTTGCCTGAACATCAACCTAAGGGACTTCCTCCCTATGGTTTTTATTATTTCACTAAGTTGGGAAGGCTCATCCTAAATATGATATCTTTTGTCTTGGGTTTCAATACCAGTGAATATGTTGATGAGATAACCCTAGTTTTGCTGTCTATTTTTACTCCTGGGCAGCCTCCTGAAGTTAAATATGACTTTGCCTCCTTCATAGCCAATAAGATCCATGATCAGTTCATGAGGCTAGATGATGAGAAAGTTTTCAAATATTCCTCAGTTATTTATCATCTCATTATCTTCTATCAATCAGAAAAGGAAGCTATCAAGCAGACATCCACCACAGAAGCTACTACAACTACAGGTACTACAACAGCAAAGCAACAAACAGAGCCAGAGCAGGTAAACACTTCTGGTTTAAGTTCTGATGAGTTAATAAAACAAATGGAAAGTTTACAATTAAGAGTCACAGAACTTCAAACCACAAAGTTACAATTAAAAAATTTGGAGCAGAAGTATGATACATCTAAGAAGACAGTTGCTGATAATACCAGGGAAATCAAAATATTGGACAGATTAGTTAAGGCTTTAGAAAAAGATCTTTCACTAGAAAAGCCTTTGAAGGAAATAAATGAAATTCTTTGGGGTAATATAATTGAGTTAATAAAAAGTATTTGGCCCTCCATTCAAGCAATTTTTGAACAAAATGACCTGATTAAAGTAGCTCAGGAAGAAATAAACAGAACAAGAGATGAACTAAGAGGTAGACCTGAGCAGGCCAATCAACTTATTCAATTTTTGAACACCCGAACAAAACAACCGCTTGCAAGACTAGGAATTGAAGACAGGACCGGCACTATTTTGATGATAAAAAGAGTTTTCATCAAAAGAACTTTTATGCAGAATTTAGAAAGGAAGTGTGCAGATATTTTGGATGATATTAATGCTTTCAGAGAAAAATTTCAATTTTTTTTAGACAGTGGGTTACCCAGTCCAATGCTCTCACAGGACCAAATAATGGAATTAGAAACCTATGTCAAGAAAATAGATATCCATGCTCAAAATACAACTGCTAGTTCTATCAGTTTGACAGAAACAATGTTGCCAACAGGGAGAAATATTTATGATAGGGTGAAGAATTTATTTCATCTTGAACATGAAATAAAGTATTTGTTTCCTAATGAGCCCACTTTTTACAAACTCATAGAGGCTGATGAGACATTGAGGAAACTTAAAAGGACTATGATACCAGAAGATCAATGGTGGAATGACCTATTGGAAATTCTATGAAAATTATCTTCAGTATGAGAATTTTATCTTTTTACTATTATGTGAAAGATAAAAATGAGCACAGATGAAAGAGTACTAGTTGAACAGGTTAAAGAGTATCCGTAAAGACAAAGAGTATCAAACAAGCAAAGAAATTACTCCAAGGGACAGCACCGAGCCCTATTTCAGCACTTACCTCTAGCACATCAGCCAAATGAGGGAACAACACATCAACAGTTACTTATTATTCTATCCACGAGACCATTTGTCTCCCGTTTATTTGTAAATTACTCCTTAGTCACCCTAGATTATTGGCTAGGTTAGTGTGAGATTTTTTCAAGTATTTCTTGTATAAATAAACCCTCAAAGAGAGTATTGAGTGTGGATTCTATTACTTTGCTGTAACATTGAGATTTTCGGAATAAAAGCATTTTGGAGAAATTTATTCGTGGCTTACTGGATGACGATTTGAAGCTCAAGACTTTTTGCAGGATTCATGTGTTGGACTGCAATTCAATAAGTCTTTCTACCCTTTGTCTTAAGTTTTATATCAGTTTATAATATCATTATGTCCATTTCTGAATAATTTACATAAAGGATTGAATCAGAATTTACTTAATTGTACTCTGATTTCAGATGTGATTGTTTCGTAATGTTTTCCTCTAAATTGGTTATAAGCATGAATTCTTAAATGCTCTTTCTTTGCTAATTTAAACATTGTTGATTACTATAATAAAGAATTCTTCATTGCTCTTTGTTTGTAGTCATCTCATTTCTTTCTTTTGAACATGGTGAAAGATTCTTAGCTGCCTTTCATCCCTTCAAAATCATCCCATCCGCTTTAAATTTTAAGGATTGTTCTCTGTCTAGCTACCTTGCCCTGTAAAGCCATCTTGTGTGTAGAATAGAAATCCAGTAAAGCCATCCTTTGACTCCATAGCCCAATGGACTGAAAACTTTCAACCTTGCCCTTATTTTGTGGATTCCACCAATTTTCAAACAAACTCTTGGATCTATAACTAGCCTAAAACCTTCTAAGAACAAAGATAAATTATAAAGAGAGAGCCCTCTCTGGATGCAGATTGGCTAGATTCTGCATCTGAAGGTTGGTTTGTGGTTACCTCGGGTATACTTTCCTTTTCTTATAACTTCAAGGAAAACCTGAGTGATAACTTTGCCAAATGGTATATCGAGCTCAGGGGGCACTGGGGGCGGTTTCGCTACATTTGGAGTAAATTTTGTCACATTTCTAAACCATTTTCAGTTTCCTGTCAGATATGAGGCTGGGACCGAACTCCTGGCTAATTTTAAGCAGGATGAGGCAACTCACATTTCTGATCACATTCAGGAATGGAGGAGAAGGAAGAGGCTTATCAAAGCTCATATTCCGGGTGAATTCCTTCTCGAGTGGTTTTTGAAATCTCTGCAGTCAGATATTTCAAAAGATGTATCCCTATCTGGGGTATTTTCTGAGGAGCAGGCCATTTTTAGGGCCCAGCAGTTAGAATTGATCTATTCTCAGTCTGGGATGCTTTATAAGTATTTTCCCAATGCTCCTCGCTCCAAATTGGATTTATCGAAACCCAAACCTGGTCCGCATGGTGACGGGCTTGTCGGATCGGTCAATAGTAGTGCAGCTAGCCTGCTTTCTCACGACGCAACGATTTTATTTACAATATCACAATCTGCTCCCTTCGTCGCAAGCAATTGGGGAAATACATAGATTTATCCTTCCCGATTCTCTGTCCATAAATGTTTGTCCAAGCTTCGATCCCCAAGGAAATCAACAATCCGATGGGAAGAAGAAGAGGAATAACAAGAAGAAGGGCAAGAACGGGAAGGGCAATGCAAATAAAACCAACGAGTGTGTTGGTGAGGGTCAAAAGGAGAAAAAGAAAGTGAAGTTTCCATGCAAGCTTTGTGCTGGAGACCATCTCACACACCTTTGCCCTAAAATTCAGGATGATCAGCGCCTGTTATCCCAGCAGGGTTCTTCTAGTTCCTAGGCTATGTTAACAAACCCTTTTCCCCAAGGGCAGCAATTAGTTGTTGGCGCGAACCAAAATCCTGGGGCTTTCTCTGGAGGCACCCAAGAAGGGGAAATTCCATCGAACATTTTTATGATGAGTGCTCACGCGGATATCGCTACGAGATCCCGTGATTATGGCGGAGAGGAATCTTCGAAAGCTAAGGAAGTTCCTGATGCTACTAAGCCGCTTCACATTACGAAGCCCACTGTTGAGTCTATGCCTCAGATGCCAAAAGCATCCTCTAAGCGGTCAACGATTAATCCAAATGCAAGGGCTGCCCAGAACTACTCGATTATAGAAGATCTGGCGCAGAGTCCTTGTGCTATGTCAGCTTTAGAGGTACTCCAGTCTTGTCCGGCTCAGCGCAGTGATTTTCTCACTGCCATTGGGGCTATTGATCCAAAAAATTCTCTTCTGATTACTTTTGATATGACTAATTTTAAGAAGAGACTTCCTCATCACATGGCTTTTCATATTAGATCATCGTATCGAAAGTGCAATATCTTTCGAACGGTTGTTGATGAGGGTGCTTCTACATGCGTGATGTCTCT
The DNA here is from genome assembly GCA_034641835.2 of Pinus albicaulis. Classification (NCBI taxonomy): domain Eukaryota; kingdom Viridiplantae; phylum Streptophyta; class Pinopsida; order Pinales; family Pinaceae; genus Pinus; species Pinus albicaulis. The sequence goes on along the minus strand of JAXQQM020093293.1, from coordinate 17,006 downwards.
CGCATGCTGGAAGACACTTGGATCTCCCAAAGTTGTTCCATCTAGCACTGTTCTTACTACGTTCGATGGTCATTCTCACAGACCCCATGGTATTGTCCCAGCTTTGCCCATCTGTGTTGGGGGAAAAATTGTCAACATAGAGGTTGAGGTAGTAGATGAAGCCTTGGACTACAACCTTCTCTTGGGGAGGAACTGGATTTATGAGATGGATGCCATTGCGTCCTCATTATTTCGAATTGTATGTTTCCCCCATGAAGGGAGGATCGTTACAGTGGATCAACTGGACTGTCCTCAGGTAGACCTGAATGCGCCTCCTGACTCATCTGTTCCTAAGTTGGATAATACTAAGGTGCCTATTGAGAATCTAGGAGTTGGAATGTATTCTTCCCTGATGGGTACTTTTGATCTTCCTCCTCCTACGGTGCATATTAATGCTATTTCATCCTCCAAGGCTCCTCTTCGAAGAGAGTTCTTTCGAACTCATTTCTTTTCAGACCCTTGGACCTTACCTTCTCCTACTGCCACATTAGCAGAAGGTCAAGTGGGTGGAATGGCATTTCTGATTTCTGCAGCTGAGATTGCATATCAGTCTATTGTTGACACTGCAGAATCCGTTCCAGCTCCTCTTTCACCAGAAGAGTTGGATGGTGATGTGGCTCCGGCTTGGACAATTAGTTCTTCTTCGGCCCAGGATTGTCTTGATACCACTCTTCCATCTGAAGAGGCCATCCTGGAAGCCATGACTGGTATAGATAGACCGTGGGATGATTTTCATCATCGGTCTTACTTCCTACCTGACTTGAGCGAAGTTGAAACTAGTTTTCCAAGTCCTCAGTCTCCTGGTCCTGTTCACCCAGTCTTGAACCCTTTGGCACCAACACAGGTTTATGCTGAAGGGAACATGGTTGTGATCTCTCCTACTATCCCGGTGAACATCTCCAGGGATCCCAATATTATCGAGAATGGCTTTGTTGGAGCTGAATGTTCCTGTGAAGAGATTCAAATTTACACCGATCTCTTCAAAGAGTATAGGGATGTATTTGCTTGGTCTTATGAGGAAATTCCTGGCATAGACCCATCTATTGTCCAGAATGAGATCAAGACGTATGAAAATGCTAAGCCGGTCAAGAAAAAACTTCGTCCAGTCAATCCTAGGAAGGCAGCAGCTATCAAAGCTGAAGTTGAAAAGCTGCTTAAGGCGGGATTCATTTTCCCTGTTCCTTTGACTGAATGGGTTTCAAACCCCGTTCCGGTAGATAAAAAGCAAGGAACGATTCGAGTGTGCATCGATTTTAGGGACCTAAATAAGGCATGTCCTAAAGACAATTACCCCACACCATTTATCGATCAGATCATTGACGAGTGTGCCGGTAACGAGATTTTCTCCTTCATGGACGGTTTCTCCGGATATAATCAAATTACTATCCGTCCTGAAGATCAACATAAGACTGCTTTTATTTGTCTCTGGGGTACGTTTGCATACAAGAAGATGCCTTTCGGTCTTAAAAATGCTGGGGCTACCTTTCAGCGGGCCATGTCTTACGCCTTCCATGAAATCAAAAAGATTATCGAGGCATACTTAGATGATCTAGCTGCTCATTCTCGAAAGAGGATGGATCATCCTGGTCACCTCCGAAAAATATTTGAAAGATGTCGTTTTTATAAAATTCGATTGAATACGAACAAGTGCGTTTTCATGGTTACATCCGGTCGGCTATTGGGATTCATTGTGTCTAGGGAAGGGATAAGGGTAGATCCCTTCAAGGTTGAGGCAATACTTCGGTTGCCTCCCCCGTCTTCCATCCGTCAGCTTCAAAGTCTCCAAGGAAAGTCTAATTTTCTTCGGAGGTTTATCGTCAATTATGCTGAGATTACAAAGGGATATATGAGATTGTTGAAGAAAGGAGTTCCTTTTCTTTGGGACGACTATGCTCAACGCTCGTTCGATGCTTTGAAAAAAGCATTTACCTCTGCTCCTTTATTGAGTCCACCTAATTATAGCAGATATTTTCTTTTGTATCTGGCAGCAACAGAATCTACCATTGGTATGGTTCTGGTTCAGGAGGATGATGCTCTTTCAGAGCATGTTATTTACTACCTTAGTCGAGGACTGGTAGGACCTGAACTTCGATACACTCCGATAGAAAAATTAGCCTTAGCAGCAATTCATGCTGTGCAGCGACTCCGGCATTACATTATTCTTCGCAAAACTTATGTTTTGGCAGCTGCCAATCCATTTCAGTTTTTCCTCAGCAGGCGAGTGATTGGGGGAAAATATAATAGATGGATTGTGATTTTACAAGAATTTGATCTCGAGTTCATGTCTACCAAATCCAAGAAGTCATTAGTTTTTGCGGAATTGATCTCCGAGTTGCCCTGTGGAGAAGAGATGATCTATGATGAGTCCTTTCCGGACGAACACTTGTTTCTTATCTCTTCACAGGATCCTTGGTATGGGGATATCATTGTGTATCTCCAGACTGCGAGGTTTCCCTCTACTTCTTCGAAAGATGAGCGTCGTAAGCTGCGTCACTTAGCCAAGAATTATCTGATTATTGGTGATGCTTTATACCGTCGAGGGGTTGATTCAATCCTAAGATGCTGCTTAACTTTCGAAGAAGCTGAGGTTGTGCTCAATGATTCTCACAGTGGAGCTTGTGGGGGTCATTTATCTGGGCTTGCTACAGCCCAAAAGATTTTGCGTGCTGGATACTTTTGGCCCTCGATTTTCAAAGATTGTATTGAATCAGTCAAAAGGTGTCATCCTTGTCAGGTTTATACTCGAAAAATGCGTGCTCAGCCAGCTCTTCTTTTTCCAATCGTTACTGTCGGACCCTTTACAAAATGGGGTATTAATTATACTACTTGTAACCTGCCTTCGGCAAAAGGTCACAAGTACATTATCGTAGCAGTAGACTACTTTATGAAGTGGGTCGAGACTATGCCTACTTTTGGGAATGATGGTGAGACTGCAGCTTTGTTCCTTTTCAACCAGGTTATCGCTCGTTTTGGTATACCTAGAGAGATTGTCACTGACCATGGCAGTCATTTTCAGAATAGTATGATGGCTGAGTTGGCTCTCAAATTGGGTTTCCGGCAAGAGCATTCATCTCCATATTATCCTCAGGCCAATGGGCAAGTGGAAGCCATGAATAAATCCTTGAAGACAATTCTTCAAAGGACAATTGATAAAGCTAGATCCAACTGGCATATTATGCTATATCCTGCACTTTGGGCATACAGGACGTCAGTGAAAACTGCAACTGGCTTTACTCCATTTCAGTTAGTGCACGGGGTGGAATCCGTATTTCCTATTGAATGCAAGATTCCTTCCCTTAAATTAGCTGTTGAGCTTCTTCCTGACACTTCCAGTCTGGCAGAATGGCTTCTTCATCTGGAACATCTCGATGAGTAGCATCGGGATGCCGCCACGATGAATGAAGCGCATAAAAATCGAGTAAAATTTCAGTACGATAAGGCGGTCAAGCCTAGGGTCTTTTCGGAAGGTGACCTTGTTTTGGTCTATGCCCAGGAAAAGGATGCCCTGGGGGCAGGAAAGTTTAAGTCGATGTGGTATGGCCCCTATATCGTTAAAAAAGTCCTTAAGAAAGGAGCTTATACCTTGGTTGATTTCGAAGGGAACGAGTTGTCGGAGCCTCGAAATGGGCTCTATTTGAAGAAGTATTATGCCTAGGCTTCGGCCTGGCATGTTTCTTTTGTATATAGTAGTTTTTGCTTTGTACATATCTGATTGATTTTCGATTTTTGATGAGTTGGTGATGTTTTTGATCTGCTTTGGCAGGTTGTGTTGGATGTCATGAGTCATTTTGGATTCGCCGATGGTGCTAGTAGACACACCCGGAACTTAGCTTCCGCGGCTTGGGTGCTTCATTATCCTTCCGGTCAGCTGTTGGTATCAAGAGGGGTCTGCATTGGTCCTGCTTCCAATAATGTAGCAGAATACACTGCAGTCATTCATCTACTCTCGGAGGCAATATCTTTGGGTGTTGATTCGTTGGTAGTTTTCTTGGACTCTCAGCTGGTGGTGTCGCAGTTGAACAACACTTATTGGGTACGAGATCCTTTTTTATTACGATTGTTCTTGAGGGTACGTTTGTTACAAAGGTCATTTCAATTTTTAACATTCATTCATATTCCTCGAGCTGACAATTGGTTTGCTAACTCATTAGCTAATCAAGCATTGGATTGGCATATTAATCATTCAATACAATAAATTTTTAATTATCAAAAACATCATACATTTGATACATTTATCACATCACATCAAATATCGCTGTATATATATCATCGGAGTGTCAAAAACTTTACAAAATTTGGATCCATAATGTCGTACAAAATTTGGGCTTATGCCCCATCATGTTCAGTCTCAAAAAAGACTATACAGTCATCTAATACATAATATCTGTCTACCTCTGAGGTCCCTGCCCAGAAGTCATGTTCCTATAGAACGTAACTGCAGTGGCCACACGGCGGAATAATCTAACCCAGTCTCGTGGTACTCCTACCACCCGTCTCTGGATGGCTTCTGGCAAGTCCTCCACGGCAGCCATAGGGATTTGGCGGGTTAATCCCTCCAAGTTTCTCTGCACGGCCTGGAGAGTCCTGCCAGAATCCACTGTCTCTGCCTCACCCCTGCGACGCTTATGGCGTGGGAGACCCTCAGGTCGAACTGGTCCAACATCTGAAACATGAGCATTTTTTATTGTCAGTCATTAATGAATCCAATCAAAAACATGTTTGTTTTTCATTTTTTCATACATATTTGAAAAAATCCAAAAAAAATTATATAAGTCAAAAATTTTTACAAATCTTACCGATTGTTCCCCATGCTGTGCTTGGTGGAAGGACTAGATCTGGATCTCCACGGAAGTCCATCCCGGCATAGGGATATTCGTCCACTGCGATGATCTGTTCTCCCCACCACAGGAAGAACTCATCGTCCCATGTGGTTCGGGGTACCTCACTACCCCCCAGTCTCTTCATCATGTCCGCCCAACGGGCAATTCTTGGGTCCCGCGGGCTACTGATGGTAGAGATGACTCTGGGTCTCAAAGCTGGAATCTTCTCAAAGAAGAATGTTGTCAAAATGGTCCCATAGCCAAAGTGTTTGGTTTTTGTTTGGCAAATTGAGGTCAACTGTTGTTTCATGTTCAGTAGAAGGGCTGTGCACCAATCGTACACATGAGCTAAAAATTCTACTGCTATGCTCATTTGCGTCCTGGATGCTTGATGTAGTGAGGAAGATCCTACCACTCTGCCGATGGTGAAAAGGAGGATTTTCATGTGCAAATCCTTGATATCTTTAATTGCAATCTGAGTTCCAACCTTTTTGGAACCCCCTACGCAATACACATAGACATAGTCTTCCACGGTTAACCCTCCCAGGGGCTTCCTGTGCAAGTCAACTGGTTCTCCCCTCCGGGAGAGTCCAGTAATGAAATATATGTCTTCCACTTCAATGCGTAGTGGCATATGATCAATTATGAAGCAATCCTGATCTCGTTCCCAGTAATTTACGAGCATTTCTAGCAACCGCACATTGCTTTTCATATTTGGCATTTTAAAGAATTTGAACAATCCACAATTCCGAAGGATATTTTGAGCTCCGCGATCTTGCATGACCTCTTGGTCTATTGCGCTATGCTCACGTTCCCTCCATGAAATTGTCATCCTGAGAAATTTCATCAAATTATGCATTAGCCACGCTTTTTTGCATTCGGACCTGCGCATACGCGGTTTTTCCTTTGCACAGTCGCGTGTATACGCGAGTTTCCTTTAATGAACCCGCGTATGTGCAAGTCCGCATATTTTAGCAAGGGTTTTAAAGCTAAAAATCACTTAATTTTAATTTCCAAACGGACAAAATGAATAAACAGGATGATTAAGGAGCCTACCTGAAGTTTCGCTGAGTTCCGACGGTCGGTTGTTCCTGATTTGACGAAAGAAGTTTTTTGCTCCAGAGCACTTTTTCCAAATCAACTATGCAATAATGAACCAAATGAGAGGTAATTTGTCTATTTATGGCTAAAAAATTGAAAATTTTCGCAAAAATTCCTTATGCTTATTTTTTCGATCTATCTTAAGCTGCATAACTCGGTTGCTTGGAAGTGCCCAGTTTGGTATGTTTTCAGGTACATTTTGACGATTTTGAGATTTTTCCCGGTCTTTGATCCATGATTTCCGACTCGTCACGGCAGGTATATGATCTTCACTGGCATATAGGTTAGGGAAATGACTTTCCGTTGCATCTTGCATTCTAGCCTCCATACTGATCACTTGCCTTAGGGTCGATCCCATCAGATCATGAGTATTACACCCATTTCACTCGCCGATTATTTAATCATGACTTGATGGTAGAGCCTTCTTTTATATGGGCTTCCTTGTTAGTTCCTCACTATCACTTGTTGCCCATGCCGCTTTTTATGTAGGCTCGGGAGTCCTCTTTAGTCCCACCATGTCTTATGTGTTGAAGCTTCATTCTTCTTCTTCATCACTTATCATTTTTCTGGCTTTTACCCTAGAGGCTCCCTGGTGTCGTTTAAGTTGTATTACTGCATTGCATATTGGCTACTTGTTTATCCTGGCCTTTAGCCAGCTTCATTTGGACTCGATGTTTAAGCCAAACTTTTGACCTTGACTCTCTGTACAAGTTAACCATTGCATGCACTTAGCTATCACGACTTGACACCTTTGTACCCATGGATGGAACGTTCCTCTGAGTATCACTTACCAGTTTTCGTCACCTTGCATTGAGCATAGGATTGTTCCAATCCCAGGAACTTGTGCATCTGATTTCTTGATACTCGTTCTATCCATTGTATCATAGCATTATTTTATTCTTTTTTAGGCTTATTATATGAAAAAGACAAAAAAATCAAATATAAAAAAAAGAGCGGGAACTGGATGTATCTTCGTTGTTTTGATGGTAGTACAGAGTCAGTTTGTCGCCCTTGAACAAAGCACATATACTTATATATATTTCCTTCATTTGGGATGGTTTTAGTTTTGACCTAGGTTCAGCCTTTACCATGTTTCACTTTTCAGTTCTCCCCCGGTTGGTTATCTCTTCCAATCATATGGAGAGTTTGTTTTGCCTCCTGCAAGACAGACTTATACAGTGTCACTTTTTACTGCCATGGTCATCACAGAGTCGTGCTTTTGTTCAAGGGAAGTCTAGCCTAAGTCGGCCATTCTGCGGTGTCTCTTGACTCATTATTCAGTCGGCCTTCCCGGTCTTGTCAGTATCATGTTCTATCACATCAGATGTTTTGGTCTTCTGCTCGTGCTGGTTTGAGAAGGTCCCCATTGACTTCTTGTCGGCGGGTTTGTCTCTTATCGACTACGACACATTGCTCTGAGAGCAAACCTAGAGCCGCACCTTGGACCTATTTCCATCATTGATAGGTGACCTCGTGCTCAGCATTTGATCATCATCATGGGTCTTTGACTGAGTGGTTTCCCCTGTGTTCGACGTCAGCACACATTATCACACTTGGGATTCGTGCGGTACCTTGATTTCCATTTGACCCTATCGGTGGATTTCTCGCCTCTGTGTCAGCTTTCATTATTGGTTGGTTCAGAGGGTTTCTTCCATGCGCTAGCTTCATCTTGTGCATGTCGGAAACATACTTCGGTTTTGGTTCCGTCACTCTACTTCGTCTGATTCCTTCCAAATCTTGGCCTGCGGGTTACACTCGCGCTGGACTGATGTGGGATGCCTTAATGCCTTCCTTCCAGCAGATATTTTCCCATCGACTCCGACTCATTTCTCTGGGAATAAGGTCTAGAGTCTTTTTTTCAGTACCTTAGGGTTTGCAGTCATCAGTGGCAGACTCTTCGCTATCGACAATGGGGATTCATCATTGCCTCCTGATTGGTAGATTCTTTCAAGTGTTCAACTTCAACTCATTCATTCGCACTTGTTAGATTGTACTGGGGAACCTTGACACTCATTATCATTATCGGTGGGTTGTCTCATGTTGGTTAACGGGATACATCATTGCCCGGTAATCCAACGATTTCTCACATGGTCGACTTCAGCTCATTTATTCCCATTGTGTAGAATTGTACCATAGTGATCGGTGAAGACCTCGGGTTGCATCAGCATTTTTCAGTTCACTTTTGACAGTCCATTCAGTTTCTGCCAGTGATGCCGTCCACCCTTATATGTTGCAGTTCAGTACAACAACATCTTACCGTTTGATCCACCTCTTATGATCCGGTACTTGGAGATTCAGTTACTTATTTGATCAGACATCCAGTTGCACCATCTTTGATCAACTTTCTATATGTGATACTTGGACATTGATTCAGACTTGTATTTCCGGGCCATGCTCAGATGATTCATTGTGTACTTTCAGTTCAGCTATACTTGTATACATGTTGGATCTATTCAATACTTTCCATATGATGTATTTTTGACTGAGCATGGGTATGCCCGCCTCAGCATGAGTTGACTCTCTATTTTCTTTCATTGGTTTTTGGCAGGCTGAAATCTGGTGAAGTCCTCTCTTGTCCTTGCAAAGTTCTTTCTATGTGCATAATACATTTCGGCCATCATGTACCCCTTCTGACCTCATATATTAGGGGGCATCTGTTATAGCATCATTTCTCACTTTGACATGATTCATGATTGCTTTATGGCTTTTTGGGCACCCATTCCTACAGAATTGGACAAATTCACTTAAAAACAGTGGAAAATCCTCCATACGCGACTATGCCCGTGTTTTTCCGCGTGTATACGCGAGTACAGCTAGACTTTTCCGCGTATGTCATTAAAATGATTAAAATATAAAAAATCCCTAATTTCGCGCTGGGTTGATGGTTACTCAGGTAGTTCAACCACCCCAGCCCGTGGCCAACTGTTTCCAACTGCTGAAACTACTTGGAGGGACTATAAAAAGCCCTCATGTGTATGGCCTAAGGGAGAGAGAGAATTATTGAGATTATACTCTGTTGGTATTCCCTATCCAAGTCTGATTCCCCGTGCCTCCTGCACTTTCCCAGTTCATTATAGGAAACCCTTGTTTCCTTGAGATATACATCCATTTATATGTTATCTCGTATGCACCAGTTTGGAAGGAGTCTTAGCGAGGCAAGGGCTGGACGGATCCGGACGACGGTCTGCGAAGGCCTTGGAAGGATCAAGTGATCTCTCCACTTGATTACTTTTGTACGTACTATTTATAATACAGAAGTATCATGTTGTTCCCGAAATAAACGTGTTAGTGTATGCTTTAATGTATGAATAATATTTGTTATACAAGCATTCATTATGATTTATTTAATGTTTTATATGAATCTCATTAACATATAGAGTAGATATATGTTGTACAAATTGTCCTTTGTGCTGGTTTCTTCTTGTATTTCAGGTTAAGGAGGAAGGACGGTTGCAGGGAGTTTGGACTCCACGTGGATCTACTTCAAACGTAGGACCAACGGGTAAATCCCTCATTCTTCTCTATTTAGTTTTTCTGAACGTGCATGATTGTGTGAGTCTCTGTTAAGTAGTACGCCCCTGATCTGTGGAGGTTGTATCCCAACCAACCTCTAGGGTGTTAATTCCCCGAAACAATGTGCACGTTGCATTGGTACGTAATGCCTTATTATGTGTTGGTGTGGCCTTGTATCCTAAAGGTTGAGGTGGGGACACTGAAGCTTGTGGGGCATCAAGAAGAGCTTTTAACTCCTCTAGTTTTGGGCACTGGTTGGTGGGGTGCCCCAATGTCTCACATAATGCATAGGGTGAAGGTACCCTAGAAGAGGAACTGGGTGGAATTTAAACCTTTTTACCTTTATGTGTTTCCCTTTTGGAAAAACTTGTTGGTGTCGACGCCGGTGCTACTTTTTGTAGGGCGATTTCCTGAGGGGTGGCCACAAGAATAATGCCTGTCGAGGTAATACCTGAGTTTTTTGACATGGTCAGTGGGGCCAAATACCAGATAGGTATCATGAGAACTTTGTTTGGAAATTTAAGTGTTTCCATGACTTGGTGCAAGACAAAACCTGGTGGGGGATAAAAGAAAGGAATTTGAGTGATCGTGTATAATAGGAATGATGACTCAGTAGTCACAACATTATGGGTGTTTGGAACTAGTTCCTGAGATTGGGGTGTGTTAGAAAAACTCATCGTACACATTGGGGCTATGGACACAAGCTCTATTAAAGGTGGGCCTCCTCGGTATGTACCTAGGAGTGATGATGCCTTGAACATCTGTGGGCCTGCTTCATTGAAATATGGGACCATCTCTCTGTGGAACCCTACAAATGGTAATACACCATTGGAGGTGGTGGATTCCCATCTATCATAATATGTGACTTGATCTATTGTGACGATATTCCCATCATGGGGAATCATAATGACACAAAATAATAAATATGCTACTACGATCATGGCATACATATAGCTCTGATCCAAAAATACATTGTAATCCAGTTGGGCATCGAGGATTTCGGTATCAATGAGAATTTTTTTCTGGCAAGCCCTACCAGGACATTATGAAAAAGTCCTACGGGGGCCAAGGAGCACCCATCGTATGCCCTGAGTGAGATGGGTGAATCAGTTAGTTAAGGGGATCCTAATTTTTTCCAAACTAATTTTGACATGACATAGATGGATGCCTCCTCGTATATAATGCATCGATGGATGGTGATGTTCTAGATAGTGACTGGGATTTGGAAAGAAACTATAGATGGAAGTTGTAGTGTAGAATTATCCAATCGAAAGCCAGAAAACATGAATCAGAAGGGTTGATTTCACCCGATGCAAAAATAAGTGATTTATGTTGGGTTGGGAAGTTTTGCAAAACCTACATTGTTGAAATAGAAAATGGGGATTGAGCTAGATCATTTACGATTCTATGGCTATGAGTTTCCTTTGAATTATACCCTACACAACATAGTGGAATTTTGATAATTCGTGGGATGGTTTCTAAAGGGGGTCGAGGCAACGTCAAGGGTGTCATAGCTATAATGTTAGTCAATGTGGAAGAAATGGTTTCTGGAGGGTTTCCATAATCTTGGTTTCATGTTTATAGGAGAACATCTTCTCCGTCCATGAAAATGTCACCATTGTTTGGGTCACTATAACTACCCCCAATTGGATTTTGATATATGTGGGGGGTAGGCTCATGCTGGGTGGTCAATATTCCCTGGTGTGGGAAACGAATTTGCATGACTGCAGGTTGTTGGTTTGGCCTTACCTGCCCCTCAGTTTCTCTCATCCTCTTCAAATCTGGGATTTGAGAGAAATGATGGGTATAAATACCATATTCCTCACAAATAGAAAACGGGATTAGTCCTTAGACTAGGGTTCTTGTTCTGCTTTTGTGGGTTATTCATACCCTAAATTTGGTTCTAGTTTTAGTTAGGGGGATTTCCCCCAACTTCTTCCCATAAAGGTTGTTGTTGGCTGTTTCCCCCCATCCCAAGTTCCCCCTTTTGTTTTTTCTTCCCTTTCTTCTTGTTCTAATTTCATGGTTTACCATGTTCAACTATTCAAATGACTGTTTTTTTCGTGTAAAATAAGGTTTCACAAAAGTAGCCCCATCCTTAGGATGTGTTGTGGGGTTGGTATATTGGGATGCTAGGAAAGGGTAGTAAGGGATCCCTTGTCCCAGGTTAGTGTAAGTATTTTGGGAGGTAGACACCACCTCAGGGGCATGTGGAGGGTAATGACCATCTTACATGTGAGGGTATTGGTTACTTTTCATGGTAGGGATTTGAGAGGGTGTAGCATTATTGAGATGGTATCCCATGTTGGGTGTAGTTTGAGCTATAGGTGGAGCAACATATTATTGGAAATGAGTTATTCCACTGTACATGTTTCCATATTGTTGGAAAGTGTTTATGGGTTGATTATGGGTGATGGTTCCAACCAAACCATCTATAGCATTTGATGCTCCCGGTGTATCTTGTCCAAATGACTATAATTGAGGGAATTCAATTAGAATGTAGTAGAGCTACACCAAGTGAGTATAAATGAGCTCAAATTGTTGGGCTTTGCTGATAGCTTCTTCTTTTGTTTACGACATGGTCTTGTCCACATATTTTTCAATTTCTAACACAAGATATTTTAGAAACAAGTCCAGGTGGAGGTCCTCTATTACGTTCAATTTACATAGGATACAACACTTTTTCCACTCATGGACATGGTCTGAAACATGTGTGGAGGTCATTTTCTAAAAGTGGGTGAATAGCTCTAATCTAGTATCATGGTGAACTGGGAGCTAAAATAAGGTGAGGAATGAGTGAGAAATGGATTCAAATATGCGATGAGAACTAGTTGTCTCACATATATACCACTTCATGGCAGGACATATGAGGGTGCATTGAAATAGCCTCAGATTAATTGAGTTTTCAATGATTTTGTTGGAAAAACACCATAAGTGAAAGACCATGATGTGATTTGCAAGATCCTCCCTCTGTTTTCCTTCAAATTTTGGTATATCAGAAGGAAACATGGTTGGCATAAAGGGCCATTGTTGATAATGTGAAATGGGATCATTTGTAAGCTTGCTTAAATCTAAGAGATTCAAGGAAGTGAGAAATGGGATGTGGTTGCTATTTTCCATCATAAAATAATTTTAAATGCGGTGTGCAAAGAGCTCCCTTATCGCATAGTATGTGTGGGAATACCCAGGGGAGTAGTATGTGGAATCCCCTGAGGGGTAGTAAAATGGGTACCTTGATGGCCTTGATGGGGAGGGTTCCAATCAAGGTTTCTCCAACTTAATATGGTAGAATTATGACTTCTATGCCAAAATGGCGAGCGACCTGGCATACCTCCCGAAAATGGGGGGAGGTTTTGAAAGCACCTAGAGTGACAAGGTATCGTGGGGCCCCTATGGTGTTTGATGGAGTGTCTAAAATTGATATGGTGAGAGGGGAATTTTTAGCAAGGAAAATGAACCTCATACATTAAAAAAAAGAAAAAAATAAAAGGTTAATTTTTCATTTAACTTTATTTTATATGATCATGTAATATTCCCAAATAGGAAAAGAAGGAATATAGTGAAAAATACTGGAAAAAATGTGGAAATCATCATTTAAAATCAAGAGGAAAATATGGATACCTTTCATATGTTATAACAACAGCAAAATATACATGAATAATGGGAAATAAGATGCACAACAAGAAAGTACAAGCCTCCAATGGACAAAATCCCTCAATATGAGGTGCTGCAATTATGTAGAAAAGCTAGAAGACACTTACAACATTTTTTTATTAGCTCAGATATAGAAAATTATTATACATAAGATCTAGGGCTGATATGTGCCTCAAAATATCGATCTATTACAGATCTGAGCACTATACAAGCTCCTTTGAAGAACCCCTTAAGGGTTTTCAGCAAAACAACAAGTACAAGTTGTAGATCTAAGCTCTAAGGTGGTAGATCTATTGCAAAATACAGATCTGGAAAGTGTGGCTGATATGATATGATTAATACAATAGCCTCCTCCAATAGATCATCTAAGTGAAATGCATATCCCCTTCACTAAAAAATCATCTCTCCAAATGGTGTGCCAAACAACCCTGCAACTCCTCCTACATAAATAACGTGGATCTGGAAGTAAACTGTGATGTAGGGATGAATAACTAGTTGGCCTGATGCCAAGATCATGAAAATAAGCACAATGGCCTTCAATACTATCCTCTCAATGGAAAGGAAGCCTCCTCCACTGAAAATGAGCAATGAAATGGCCTAGATCTAGAGATCTAATCTCCACTTGTTGCAACCTGCAAAAACAACCAAACCCTTAATAGGATCTGTGCTGTAGTTGAAAGAAGAGGCTTGGCCTTAAGCCTGATAGTGGAAAATGTAGTATAAGTCTCCTCCAAGAGCTCCTCAATGGAAAAGGTGGGATTCCCAATCAGGGACACCCTGTGCTAAACATCACTCTATCTTAGCTAAATAGCCGAAGAAAGATATATGTCTAAACAAACCATATATTTAGAAATATCAAATACATAACATGATGAAAAATGGCTTCCATCCCCTTCCTTAAATAAGGTATGAGCTTGAAAACCCTAAGCCCCATCCAATAATAGCACTACTTTCACACAAATAATCTCCATCTAAAACTGCGTTGTCCCTCATTGATGACCACTCCTCCATGACAACATTGTTGATTTGGTCAAGGTTGACCTAGTTAAGGTGATCCAACCCTTTTTCACACCAAAGGGTGCTTAATTAAGCTGCCAAGATTTATCTCTTTCACATTTGGCTTTGATTTATTCATTATTAAGGAGAATAATGGATCTCCATTATCCTCTTATTCATTAAACAGAAAGCAAAATAAAAATTTAATATTCCAACTAGCTCATAACTAATTTAGGAATATTACAATTCTCCCCTCCCAAGTGTTGCTTGTCCCCAAGAAACTGCAAGGACAGAACTGAAAATGTGGGGAACCTTTATTCCCATATGCAGCTTCAATCTCCAAGCTATCATCCATACAAAATGAATCACCCTCCATAGTGGTAATTCATATAATAATTCTTCCCATCTTCTCATGTGAGGCACCTCCCAAGTGCTCAAGTTACCCAAATGGCTCATCCCATAAGGAAACAAGAGATCCAATTCAGTAATCATGGATGGTCCATTGTTCTCCCTGAAACATGTGGCATAATAAACATGGAGAGTATCTCTCCCAATGGGCACATCCAATCCTTCCCTCCTCTCTCCAATTATTCTCATAAAAAGAATAAGCATATCATCAAAGTATGTGAGCAAAACAAAATACATGTAAACAACATAATGCAAAAATGGAGGTGGATCATAGTCCCATATGTGGAACCAATGTAGTGCATCTCCTAATTGCCTCAGATAATGATTTGGTAAGTGGTTCCCCCACCACTTACTTGCTGCCCAAGTCTTCTTACCATGGCTGAAAATGTGAGATATGTTTGGTGCCTTTGGAGTGCACCCACAATGATACAACATCTCCCTATATCCTCCTAGGGAGTGGCCATGTTCAGAATGTTTATGGCCCAAAGTTGGCCATGAAATTTATATGGAATAATACTCCTCCTTGGAGCTATGGCCTACATATACATGGTAAAGGAATGAAAATATTCATCAAATGAAACATTATGTACATGAGCATATTCTTTACCAAAAATTATGTACATACAAATGGAGTGGTCCATAGATATATCCCCTCTCGTTCCAAAAGAGGAAAGAGGTGGTTGTGATAACTCCTTCATTGAGTTATGTATCTCTCCCATCTCCACATAGTTCATGCATCTCTGAAAATGTTGATATAATTCCTCTTCAAAGCCTTCCCAAGTGTAGTACTCCATGATAGTTTTGAAAGCCTTTATAGAATAAGTATGGTTGAAAAGGAATTCTTCGTGTGCCCTTTGTAGCAACTTCTCCTTGAGCTTGGAGGCTCTAGATAAGAAGATCCTACCATGATATTAGATGACTTCATCTTGGACTGAATAGCCCTCTTCATGTAGTTGGTCATTAAGTATCTTGCATGTGAAAATATCCCTTGAATAATCCACCAACAACTAGGATTTCCAATATGGATCAATCTTCCATAGTGACAATGCTAATGATCTATCATAGAGAACATTTTTCGTATGGATTTCCTTCTCCTTGACATCTCTCATGCCAAAGGTATATGTTGGAAGGTTGCTATCCTTCCCCTACTTCCCCTCCCACAATGTAGAATCTAAAATGAGAGTGGGTGATGAAGATGTTGGGAGAGTGTCTCCCTCCTCCTTGAGTCTACCCAAGACTCTCAGTGCTATATCATGGCCCCTCAATGCTCCCTCATGAGCCAAATATATCAATGTTGCATCATGTTGAGAGAAATCTTTGTTTATTTCCCAATCAGGGGGTCTCCCCGGTGGAATGCCTCCATGTAATGAAACATCAAAGCTTGGAGCAGGTTGTATATGTGAATGGATGGATTTGTCCCTTATTTCATTGCACAAATCATCCTCCTGCTTCTGTGCATAAACCTCCTGAAAAGGATGGGTGTGTATGTTCCCAATCACTTGATGTTGGCCCTCCTTCTCATCTTATCTTACCTCCTGCAAATCATCAGAGTCTAAGGTGTCTTCTTTAGATGTAATCAACCCATGTACACCCAACATCTCCTTGGTGTCAAGAGTTTTGATCACAAAGGAATGATCTATCATAGTGTGTGTCCCCAAGATTGCATTCAATGTTGAAACACACTTCATCCATTGTTTTTTCTTCATTGCCTATCAACATAGACACATGCTACTAATGATCTTCATATGTAAGATCCTTTGGAACCTTTTGAAAAGATGCAAGATTTCCTCTTTTCTTCATCTCCATCTCCAAATAGAAGTAGACCTCCTCCTGCTGTCACAACGTTGGGGGATCTTTCCAGCTCTTCCTCTTCCTTCTCCTCATCAATGGAGAATACCTCATCATTAAGGGATATTTTGATTTGACCTCCTTTTGAAAATGGAATCCTCATGTCTTGTTCTGGAGAAGAAAGTTCTTGCTGAAGTGGGATTTTTTCCCTTAGCAAAATATGTTGTAGATCTTTGAGCCCCTCAACAATGCTATGAAATGGAGTTGGTTTCATGTATCTTTCCAACTCATGCAAAGGCTCTGATTTCTTGGGTTTGGTTTTCTCTCCCATGAAAGTTTCAGATTGCTTCAAATCAAATATTTTCACTAACCTCCTAGTAAACTTTGCATAAGTAGATATGTTTAAAATTTTCAATGAAGAAGATTCAAATAACCACTAGGCATAAACCTTACCTTCTAGATTTAGCGCTGCTACTCTAACAGATTCCTCTTCTGAAACTTGATGCAGCTATAAATATGTGTCTAGCTATTTTACCCAAGCCTTGGATGTGCTCTTGGGTCAAAATTAGGTAGAAATAATCTCCACAAAGTGTGCTACATGCACCCTCTTCTTCTATTGTAGTTGTTGGGTCTTCTCTCTTATTTAAGTTGACAAAACCCTTGGAATTTTAGATGCTCCCTGAATAT
>JAXQQM020087736.1:0-30307 GCA_034641835.2 Pinus albicaulis | reverse complement strand
TGGGCACCACCAAGTCTAGGAAGATTCAGTCAGACAATATAAATATAACTAGAGTGGGTGTAGATGAGGTCATATTTCAACGTGATTTGGAGATCTTATTCCTCTTTCCGAGGAAAGTGAGATGTGACATATTTACCAATAGAAAGAAAAATCGTTTTGAGAAACCAATCCATAGAGATATGGTCGTTGAATGTGGGATCTCAACATAAGCTCCTCCTTCTACGCCATACTTGGACATGGTCAGAAAGGCGGGTGGCAGAAGTTTGACAGAATGTGGTCAAAAAATTGATACTGGTATCATATCAGAGAGGTAACTGGAAGTAGGATATAAATTCTTTAGCAAGAGTTACAAAAGTGGAATGAGAGGCAGAGGTCTGATCGACATACCACTTTGCAGCATCTCCAATGAGCATGCGCTGGAATAACTGAAGATGGATAGAGTCGTCAGTGATATAATTGGATGAACACCACATGTGGAAGGAGATAACATGATTAGTGGGGTCCTCTCCAGCGTTACCTTCGAACTTGGGGATGTTAGAAGGAAGCTTAGTTGGCATAATAGGCCAACCTGGATCATGGTGTATAGGGTCATTAATTAACTGGCTAAAGTCGGGGAGGCTCAATCCTGCCATAAAAGGTAGCAAGGGAGTAGCCAGGATGGTTCCGGTATTGGTTCCACTACTAGAAGCTCCAGAGTTAGGGTTGGGGCTGCCACTAGCGTTAGGATCAGTACCTGCATTGGCACCTGACATGGTGGGAGAATGAGATAGAGGGGAACCGAGTTCGGAATCAGAGTGAGGGCCCAATGGAACAGAATCAAACTCGATATAGGGACTCGGCAGAGGACTAACTTAGCATCTACGAGGTGGAGTAAGTCTTCCTAATGGAAATTGAGGATGAAGGCCTAGGAGTCTTTGGGATAAATGCCTTGGGGGTGCAATGATCGCAAGACACAACTACCAAAATAAGATGGAAGAGAAATAAAAAAAGGCACAGAGGGGAAGATAAATTAATTATGATTTTTATGTCTTGGCTTGGTGGTGTAAACCAATTTCTCTTCGCTTTAGGTGTGTGTGTATGTGATCTGTGTGTTAATTTTAATTAAGCCTAGACAGTTGTGTAAAAAGAAAAAGAAAAAGTGTTGTATAAATGTAAATAAAACTGAAGCAATAGTAAAATAAATAAATAAATATGCATAAATAATAACCCAAAAATAAGCGCTCCCAAGAAAATATTCTAAGGGGCAGGAAAAATTGAATAAAAACACAAAAAAAGGCCAAAAGATCTAAGGTCTAAGGGACAGAGATATGATGACTCAGATCTGCTGAAAAGAGGTGTAGAAAACAACAAGAAACCAGAGGGAAAATTGCTACAAAAAAGAAGGCGATAGGTTAAAAACCTAATGGAAACAAGAGGGAACCTAAGGGAGAGGTCAAACAAGAATCAAGAGGGAGTTTTGGATGAGATAAAAACTGATCTAAAATTTGAATGGATATGAAAGAAAGAGGGATCAGACCTTGAAAAATGGCTAAAAGTGCTGCAAAATCTCATACTACCTACTCAGCTAAGCCCTTCCTAAAAAGGTGGAAGCGTACTGAAGCCCTAAGAAGCTTGTTCCCACTTCAAAAAGAAAAAATGAGCATATCTAGGCCTAAGACGGGTGGATATAGAGGTCAATAAACTCTGAATAGTACTTGCGGAAAACTATGAAATTTGCAGAAAAAAACCCAGCAAAAAACTGCAGCTCCCAGCTACTGACCTGTTGACTGGGGAATTCATATTTTTTGGCCCAACAACTGCTATCTAAGCCTTGAAATTGCAGGTTTGGGGCTGAATAGTGCAAGCTGCACTTCTGAAAGTCTCAGTGGCAGGTTGCGGAAATTTTTTTTCGTCTGTGTCGCGGTTGAGACCTGTTACCTGTGGAAAACACCTAGAAACATGTGGAAGTTAGATTTTTTACTGTTTTATTGCATAAAAGGTAAAAAAAAAACATTAAGAAGCTAGAACAAGAGTTGAATAAAAAACCCTAGGTACTAAAGCAGATGGCCACGTAGGAAAATCTAAATAAAACCCGGTAGAGTCACCAATTGTTAGAATGAATTCTTAACGCAAGTGTACGAAAAGAGATCACTTTAGTTTCACATGACAAACATCCCTAAAAAAATATATTTGAGATTCAACAAGAAAATTTCAGCACCCATGCTTAGTGCATTAAGCACCTACACTAGGGTGGGACCCACAGTGTTATTTTTGGTGCATGTCTATTTTAGTTATCCCTTAATTAAGATGGACAATAAAATGTAATCTATTCTCAGTGATAAATTGTAATATTTAACTGAGAGTGATAAACTCAGTTATCTAGTGGATTTTGAGTTAGAGGTAGTTGGTGAGGCATGGAGAGTAATTCTAGCTGTAACAGAGTTTGAAGTGCAGTGGTGCATTAGTTAATGCAAGTTGTAATTAGTTTAACTCAGTTAAGTGAGTTAAACTCAGTTGTGCTAGTTGTAACTGAAGATACACTAGTGAGAGATCAATTGAATTAAATATTAATTAATTCACAATCAATGATATCACATGCAACAGAGGATTTACTATTATTAGATGCATGCATATCAGATCTAGTGGAGACCCAGTTGAGATCTAGGTGAAAGGGAAGTTGACTATCAGTTGTACGATTACTAGGTTGCACACATGCAACCAAACACCCATTGGAGTGCCCATGATACTTGTGCAGTCAAGGAAGGCCATAATTCCTATCTTTTAGGGATTGCATCCATCAGGGATTGTGCAAGCAAGGTAGGTTGTCTGGAGGTAGGAAATTGACTAAGTATTGGTTAGTTTTTATATGACAGCGTGAGACAATTAGCTGAGTACTAGAGGGCTCTTGTGAGAAGAGTTTTGCATGTAATTGTTTCATAGTCCATGTGGAATATACAATAGAAGATAGTGGAGTTTTGAGCAGCAATCTTTCCCCAAGAATTTATCTGTGTTGTGTGTGATTTGATTCTTCTTTACTTCATGTGATTAGCAATTGTTTTTTCAATTCCGTAAAAGATTTGTAGAAGTGATTCAATATTTAACTTTAGTAAATTGTTAGATCAGGTAAATCCAAGATATACATGAATTTTGTATAATTTCTACATGGTATCATAGCATAGGAAATTGCAGAAGTGAAGCAGGAGCTGAGTTTTTGACTGGATAGAATTCGAATTTGCAGAAATAATTTCTTGGTGCTACAGTTGGTTCAGGGTCGAAATGGCTTTCAATGGCTAGAGGTTAGAATATCCACTCGAGGGTAGCTCAAAATATGTTTCTTGGAAGGACAGGATGGAGGAAATACTCGAAGAAAATGGCTTGAAGGAATTCATTGACAATGATGCTCCTAAACCTGTTGTGACAGATGCTGCAAATCTTGATGCTTGTAAAAATAAAGTGGAAAAGGCAAGGAGGATCTTGTTGGAGGGAGTACGAGACCACATTGTCTCAAGCCTCCATGGGAAAGCCACACGATATGCAATGTGGAAGGCTTTGATGGATCTATTCCAAAGTAGCAACAACCATAGGAAATTGGCGCTCAAAGATAAACTCAGGAAGATCAAGATGGAAAAGGCCGACACCATTCCAAAATATCTAACAAATTTTGTCCAATGTCCGGATGAACTGGGGAGCATTGGAATAAAAGTCATTGATGATGATTTTGTGAGCTTCGATATTCTAGGACTTCCTAAGAGTTGGCACAATTATGAAGACTCTGTCAATGGACGAGAAAAATTTCCAGATTTGGAATGACTATGGTCGGATTTGGTGCAGGAGGAGTTCAAACAGAACACCACAGATGGATCTTCATCTAAGCATGAGGATGAAGAATATTGTGCTTTGGCTGCCAATGTGAATAAGGGGAAGGGGAAGAAATTCCATTCCAAATCCGAGTCCAAGAATGGCAAGAAGCAGGACATGTCCAAGGTGAAGTGTTTTCACTTTCATGAACATGGGAATTTTGCTACTAATTGTCCACAAAAGAAGAATAACAAGAAGGTTGTTGGATCTGCAGCTGGTGAGGCTCTTTCCTCGCAAATTTAGCTTGAATTCTTATTGATTGCATGCATGGTGTCAAATGCAATCAAATCTGTGTGGTATTTGGATAATGCCGCTTCCTTTCACATGATGGGAGACAATGAAATTTTCAGTGACTTGGAGGAGAAATATCTCTAGATGCATATTTAAATGGGAGATGACGTGTAGTATAGTGCTACGAGGATTTGTACCATTACCTTCCAGAGGTAGTTAGGTAAACCATTTCAATTAAAATGTGTAATGCATGTACCAGGTTTGAAGAAAAATTTAGTCTTAGCCGCAATGTTGGAGGATAGAGGCTATGATGTTGTTTTTAGTGAAGGAAAATATTTCCTGCGACATAAAACAATAGGACAAGCCAAGAGGATAGGGATTCAAGTTAGTAATATCTACAAGTTGGAGGTAGATGGCTTCGTAGAAACGATAGGTAAGGTGGATCAAGTGGTGAGCCGAGATGAGGGAAAATTATGGAACAGGAGATTGGGCCATCTTCACCATGGAGCCTTGAAAGTCATTCATCATATTTCTATTGGTCTTCCCAAGGGTACACTTGCGCAACCAGACACGTGCAAGGGATGTAATATGGGAAAATATGTAAAGGCCACCTTTCATGAGAAGGAAAACCGATCTTCGAGGATCCTTGAGAGAGTTGACACAGACGTGTGTCGACCATTCTCTCTTGCTTCCACAACAAAACATAAGTACTATGTGATATTTGTTGATGAATTTTCTTGTAATTGTTGGATCTTCTTCATGGAGAAGAAAGATCAAACATTCTCTAAGTTTTTTGAGTTTAAGGCACTGTGGATAAAGAGTCGAGGAAGCAAGTGAAGGCTCTTAGGAATGATAATGGTGGAGAATACATCTCTAACGAATTCAAGAATTTCTGCAACAAAGAAGGAATTTGAAGAGAATTCATAGTGCCTCATAACCCCCAGCAGAATGGGGTTGCGGAGAGAAAGAACAAAACGATAGTGGGTGCAGCACGAGCGATGTTGCATGATCAATGCCTACCGATGCATCTGTGGGAGGAAGCATTAAACACAACAGTACATGTGCAGAACCATTTTCCTCATAGGATACTTGGCATGAGTACACCTATAGAGGCTTTCACTGGTAAGAAACCTGATGTTTCACACTTTAAGATTTTTGGCTCATATGTTTATGTGCATGTGACCAAAGACACCAAGAAGAAGCAGGAACCGACAGCTGAGGTTGGGATTTTTGTGGGGTACAATAAAAAACCCCATTATTATCATGTGTATTTTCCAAACAATAGAATGACTATTGTGCGATGGGATATAAATTTTGATGAGTAGAAAGCCATGTGATTGTCCCTTGAGAGGGAGATGGACTTGCATGTAGAGTAGGAACTATTGGTTCCCAAGGATGAGCCTCAAGATGTGGATCAATCACATGCGAAGGATCATGGAGTGGAGGAAAACACTCATGCAGAGCCATCCATTAGAAATGGCAGAAGGTGCACCACGAAAGCTGATAGATTGAGGCTTGATGATGCATAGAATGTAGGAGCCCCTACTTCACAATGTAGATATAGACAATATCTTGACCGATTTACTAGATACATGGCTCTTATGAAAAAATGTATTGTGACTAAACCATATTCCTTTTAGGAAGCAGTACAAAAACCAACTTGGGTTGATGCAATGGGGGAGGATTATGACTCCATTATTAAGAAAAATGCATGGGACATAGTCCCAAGACCGGTCGACAAATCAGTGGTTGGATCGAGATGGATCTACAATGTAAAGCAAGATGCTGATGGGAGTGTGGAGAAATGCAAGGCCAGATTTGTGGCCCAAGGATTCCCACAAATCGAGGGGATCAATTATGATGAGACTTTTGCACCTGTTGCAAGGTACTCTTCTATTAGATCCATCCTTGCACTCTCAGCGTAGATGGGTAGGCACATTCATCATATGGATGTGAAAACTGTGTTTCTCAATGGGATCATTGAGGAAGAGGTGTACATAGAGCAACTTGAAGGTTTCGAGAACTTCAACAGTGATTTGCATGTGTGTTGACTCAAAGGAGCACTGTGTGGGCTGAAGCAAGCACCTCGTGCTTGGTACACTCAGATAGACAGCTATTTCATCGGACTAGGCTTCACCAAAAGTGAAGCAGATGAAAACCTATACCAAATTGTGGTTGAGGGTAAGATATTGATTATTTTTATTTATGTTGATGATCTAATTTTGATTGGTGATGATCAGTTGATACACTCATGCAAGGAGCATATTGCAAGGGAGTTCGAAATGAAGGAAATGGGACTCCTTCATTATTTCCTTGGATTGGAAATATGGCAGCGAGATGGTGAAATTTTTATGTCTAAAGGAAAGTATGTAAAGGAGATACTGGGTAAGTTTAACATGGAGAGCTGCAAACCCATGGATACTCCTCTTCCAGAAAATTGGAGGAAAGAGGAGGCTACTTCTAGAGAGGTAGTGGATGCTACTGTCTACAGGTAGTTAGTGGGTTCACTAATGTATTTGGTGAAAACGAGACTAGAAATTTGCTACACAGTTAACCAACTGATTCAAGATATGGTTAAGCCTACCAATCTCTTTTGGAAAGCAGGGAAGCATGTTTTGAGATATGTGAGGGGCACATAAGAGTATGGTCTATGATACAGATGGAAAAAGGGAGTGAAGCTTCAAGACTTCACGGATGCAGATTGGGCGGGCAGTCCATCAGACAGAAAGAGCACATCAGGAGGGATCCGTAGCATTGGATTGAAAAAAATTTATTGGTACAATAGGAAGCAACGATTAGTGGCACTTAGTTCAGCGGAAGCAAAATACATGGTAGTAAGTTAAGCTTCACATGAGGCTATTTGGATGAGAAAGTTATTGGTTGGTTTTTTTGGTTCTTAGATGGATCTGACAATGATTCATTGTGATAATTAGAGTTTCATTAAACTCTCGATTAATCCTGTGTTTCATGATAGGTCCAAGCACATAGATATCTGGTACCATCATCTCAAATATTGTGTGCAGAGAAGAATAATTTGCTTTATTACATTCCCACAGAAGATCAAGATGCATATATTCTGACGAAGGTGCTCACCAGGAGAAAATTCAAATACCATAGAGACATGATCGGGGTGAAGGACAATCCATTTCTTGTTGAGAGTGAGTGTTGAGATTCAAAAAGAAAATTTCAGCACCCACGCCTAGTGCATTAAGCACCTACACTAGGGTGGGTCCCACAATGCTATTTTTGGTGCACGTCTATTTTAGTTATCCCTTAATTAAGATGGAAAATAAATTGTAATCTATTCTCAATGATAAATTGTAATAGTTAACTGAGAGTGATAAACTCAGTTATCTAGTGGATTTCAAGTTAGAGGTAGTTGGTGAGGCATGCAGAGTAATTCTAGTTGTAACATAGTTCGAAGTGCAGTGGTGCATTAGTTAATGCAGGTTGTAATCAGTTTAAGTCAGTTAAGTGAGTTAAAATCAATTGTGCTAGTTGTAACTAAAGATACACTAGTGAGAGATCAAGTGAAGTAAATATTAATTAATTCACAATCAATGATCTCACATGCAACTGAGGATTTACTATTATTAGCTGCATGCATGTCAGATCTAGTGGAGACCAATTGAGATCTAGGTGAAAGGGAAGTTGACTATTAGTTGTAGGATTATTGGGTTGCACACATGCAACCAAACACCCTTTGTAGTGCCCATGATACTTGCACAGTCAAGGAAGGCCATAATTACTATCTTTTAGGGATTGTGAAATCAAGGCAGGCTGTCTAGAGGTAGGAAATTGGCTAAGTATTAGTTAGTATTTGTATGACAGTGTGAGACAATTAGTTGAGTATTGAAGGGCTCTTGTGAGAAGAGTTTTGTATGTAATTTTTTCATGATCCATGTTGAATATACAATAGAAGACAGTGGGGTTTTGAGCACCAATATTTCCCCGGGAAATTATCTGTGTTGTGTGTGATTTGATTCTTCTTTACTTCATGTGATTAACGATTGTGTTTTTAATTCCGAAAAATATTTGTAGAAATGATTCAATATTTAACTTTAGCACATTGTTAGATTAGGTGAATCCAAGATATACATGCATGTTGTATAATTTCTACACAAATATGGTTGTCTAACTTCTTTAGATCTGCACCAGACGGTTGAAACAAATGCAAAACAAACCCAGATCTATGTAGTAAAAGCAACTAAACAATAAAATGAAATAAGAGTTTCTCCAAATATCCAATGGACAAGACAAGATTTATAAAGAATTTTTATATTATGTTAACACCTAGGAAGGGAAAAAAAGTATGATGTTACCAGTCCCCCTCAATGGGATGGGTTCTTGGCTGTCCTCAATGCTTCAACTTCAAAGTTTCTCTCTCTCAATGGTGTAGAAAACCCAAGACGTTTTGAAATCAATGTGAGCTCAATAAGAAAAAATAAAAGAAAAGTAATCAAAGTATGACAATGACAAGAGGATCAAATTTCGACCATGATAAAAGGATCAAAGGTAAATAATGAATTGAAAACCATCCTATTTATAACAAAATATTGAGTTATCCTTGATAATGGTGGATATTAAAATATTATTAACCAAGATCTAGATATAACTGCTTGGAATATTTTATTATATTTTGTTGGAGGGAAAAGGAATTTAAATTGGTTAAATCCCTTTATTTAGAAATAATAACTAAATAAATGATTTATTTATTATTTCAAGGATGAGGTTATAGAATAATTTAACAAATAATGATTTATTTTATTATTCCTAAATAATTTAGTCAAATTTAAGAAGGAATATTAATTAAATAATGATTTAATTAATTATTACTAGAGAATAATAAGATAAATAATGATTTATCTAATTATTTCTCATTAATTGGGTTAAATATGACCAGGAATATTATTTAAATAGTGGTTTAATTAATTATTCCTAGAGGAAATGAAATAAATAAGGATCTATTTAATTATTCCTCATGGGGTTTCCTATATGGACTATGAATAACTTAATAAACTAAGGTTTATTAAATTATTTCCTATAGTGAAAGCAATTTTACTATGGTAAAATTGGTCTTACATGGTGCATTTCGATCCATCTAATCGTAAATGGTTAGATGAACAAAATTTGGTGTAACACTTGTAGGTCATTGCTCTCTATAATTTGCATTTTGTTCAATCACCTAATATTCTGGGTAGGTTTGCAGGTTTCCTTAGGACATGTTACCAGGTTTATTAGCCTTTGTTTTTATTTTTTGGGTCACCCTTGTATCTATCAAAGAAAATATTGTGACATACTCGCGAATATCAGAGAAGAACCCACAAGACTATAGAAAAAAACCATATTTTCGTTGTAATTTCCCATTTCTTGAGTAATAGGTAGCCTTTAGTGAACTCACTACACTCTTGAAAAATTTTAATGGACTAGATAAGCTTCAATATTACTTTACTAACTATTATTGTAGGGCATTTTTACTTATCTTTTACTTTAAAATTTTGTAAATTGGAATTGGGAGCAGTGTTATTAAGAATGAGTGTAGGCTCTCCCCCCTTGGACTATTTAACAAACCTGTGGGAGATTTGAAATGTTTCTAAAGCACCACCTACCATCTTCCTCTTAATTGGAAATTCACACATAACTTAAATAGGAAGGAGTAAGCAGCTCCTTATCCACACATCTTTTATTGCTTTGCAATCTTTCTTATTTTGGGACTAGGAGTTGGTGTTAGTAAGAAAGAGAGTGGGATATCCCCCCTTGCAAAATTTGGAAAACATGTGGGGGATCCGAAATTTTTCTCAAAGAACCACATTTCCATCTCGCTATATGATAACATAGCATAATTACGAAAATTACGCGGCCCATTATCGAAACATATCTTTCTTTCTGCAAGGAAAAACATCACATAGTGTAATTAGGGGATTTGTAATGGATTATTGCATATCCACATTGTTGCAATTCAAACACTTTTTATTTTAACCAATAACCTTGCATACATATCACATGACACACTAAATTCATTTAAAATTTGTGCAAAGGGAATTATCTCTTGCAATATTTGTTCTTAGTTTATTTGAATTTTCATTTGGCACACCCTAAGCAAATTAAGACTCTTTAAAAACAACCTTAAATTGAACCAATTGATTTCCCCATAGGGGCCAAAAAATAATATATAGTTCAATTTAAGACCATGAGGGCTGGAATCCCAATAATTTTCCATGGTTTTTTACGTTGAAACATAGAAGTTTCCTTTTAGGGAGCTTAAAATCCTCCAAAACCCAATGTCAAAAGATGGCGATGAGAAGAAAGTTGTGAAGGGGGAAATTCCTAGGCTGCAGAGTATCATAAGCCTCCTTGGATCACCTAATTATCATTAGGGCCCTGGGTCCAATGTTTCTAACTAGAAGCTAAGATTCTCTCATCCCCATTAGGTATATGTAGCTTAGTGGAAAAAAAATACGACATCTTTCCCTATAGATGGAGGGTGTGGGAGCACTTTCACCTAAAGGTGATTTTGAACAGATGTTGAAAGTGTTGCTAGTTTATTTATGATGTGGCCCCAGTAACATTCGTGTTGTAATGGAAATTGCAAGGATTTTTTTCTCCATGATCTAGTGTCTGATAGATCACCAGACAAACATAGGAACGACTAAGAAGATACGAAAGATCTCAATCCCATATGATTCAACAAGCAACATGCAACTGGATTTACACGAAAAGAAAAAGTGAAAACAAAATATGACAATTTCAATCAAGCTAGGGCTACAGAACAATGGATCCACCAGGGCCAATTTTTTACAAAGGACTAAACCACACCCTAGAGGCAAAGAGGCCTAAACAAGATCTTAAATAAAGTGATACAATGTAACAAAACACTTCCAAAATAACTTGATCAGATGACAGTTGCAAAACTAATCACAACACCACCATTTGTGACACTAATGACCAAATATCAAAGATATCACTCAACAATATGAAATGAAAATGAGAAACAATCCCAAAATCTGAATGTAAAAACGTAAATCAGATCCAAACGATCATTGAATATAGCCAACAAAACTGATAATGAAGTCAAGATACCAAACTCAAAACTCAATCCAAGGCCCTAAATAAAAAACTCAAGAAGAAATTAAAGCAATGATAAACAAAGGAAGACCTTGAAAAAATCGATCAGATGAAGGACATAGAAAAACTGATTAGCTACAACAAACAATGGATCAAAGTATGTTTTCAACAGATCGAAAGAAAAAACAAGCTTGATTCCTAATGAAAAAGAACAAGTCCTCTAAAGAGACACTTAGCCAAATCAAAGAAAAATTACGAAAAAAAGAAATCTGGACCAGATCCAAAAGGTACACAGTACGCCCAGAATGTACAAATGAAAAAGCAGAACTTTCAAACTGAAGGCAAGGTGTTTCATAGGGAAAAAAGCTTCAGTAGTGGGCACCAAACTGTTTGGATCAGGCTGGCTGTAGGCATATGATTTTCGTCCAGTGGCTAAAGAATCCTTGGCCGTAGAAATATTCTTACAAGGTCATGACTAAGGTTAAAAAAACTCAGCTAACGAACTCTATCGGCCATAAAATCCTCATACGATGTCCGTTTTCAGTGATTTTTTTTTTAGTTTTTGGATGAAATTATGAGAGGATTCTAGATCTATGCTAAATTAAATCAAATTATGTACATAAAATTCCAATTTGATTTTAAATTGAAGATGTATTATTCTCTTGTATTAAAAAAAAAAAAAAAAAAAAAAAAACTCCATATCTAATATCAACTCAGATATGAAGCACATAGGTAATAACCTTGAAAAATAGGTGAAAAAAGTCAGAAAAATTTGAGGAAATAAAAAATAAAATAAAACAAGAGGATATGATGAGGATCTAAGGAAAAGTAGACACAAAAGCGAGTGTGCTCTCATTGAAAGCACCCGTATGTAATATGTTGTGAAGGGTTTTATCTGGGTTGGGTTGAAAGGCTCCTATTGGCTGTGTGTGGACTCTGTTGGTTGTGTACATGGAATGGTTTATGTAAGGGAAAGTATGATGTGTATTGAAAGGATCTGAATTAATATAAAGGAATTTTTTTGTGAACTTGTTGTGTTATTGCATCGAGTTATTTATCTATTGTTTCTATTTAAGATCACATTGTTTCTGTTTAAGACCCTCGAAGACACCTAGTTCTCGGAGATCGAGCCGCAGATGTGTGAGGCTATGCGCTATGCGACGTTGTGGAACTCTTCATATCTGGTGTGCACCAAGGAAAATAGGATCTTTTGGGATCTTTATGATGCCACTCATTATCAAGCGGTACAATTAAAGCTGCGACTGTCACCTAGGCTATATGATCAATATAAGATGGTAGTTGACTTCAAAGCTACATTTCCCAACATGCAATTTGTGCAAAGGGAATCATGGAAGGAGTGTGGTACGAGTTACCATACTTAGCGACAGAGGATGATTTGCTTAGAGTGATGGAAAATTGGTTGCTCGCATGGTTGGCCCCTATCACACCAACGAAGCCACACATTGGAAGCTAGCCAGTGAAAACAACAGAGAAGGTGAAAGAGAAAGATGCAACACCAACTACCACTGATGAAACCATTGATCTTGAAAAAGAAATGGAGCCAAAAAAGGATGGGTATGTGCCAAAGGAAACAATGAAAGAAGAGACCTCTAGTGGAACCAAGAGCGACTCTCAGGCCGCTGGGGGATCATAGAAGAAGAGGAAGGGTTTCAAAGAGGTTTGGCAGGAGGTCTTGACGTTGAAAAAATATGATTTTCATGAAATTTCCAGCACTGCCATGTTTGCGATTAAGGATCACTGGACTGACATGGAGGTGCAGTATAAGACTACGTTGGAGCTTGTTTAGGTTGGAATCCAAGATCTGAAGATGCAGGCGAGCCAAACATAAGCGAGCGTAGCTTAGGCGAGCTAGACTAGTGTGCAAGTCACAAGCACATAACAATTAGATGTTGCGTTACCAGCCACTAGGGATGCTTTCCTTTTCCAAATCCTTGTGCCAACCATTCAGGTGGATGCCAACTGATGTGCCCAATTCCAAGGTACATGTGATGTAAATATTAATCTTTTTGTGTTACCTACAGTGAATTTTCACTTGATACACTTGATGATCGTAGTTGAAATTCATTACAAAGAGGCTACTACTCACACCCATACAATGGAATCTTAGAAGTAGGCAAAAGTATCCCACCAAAAACAGCAAGAAGCCGAAGTAGCATTCCACTCCTCTGAAGCCTAGCGCGTTGTGCTAGAGGAGAAATTGGAGGTTTGGTTGCCATGTTGAAAGCATTGCACACTGAGGTGCAGATGGTTAGAATGAAGTATGAACAAAAAATTTCAGATCTACATACCAAGTTGCAGTCGTAGACTCCACCAGAGGCCCGCGCCCAAACAACAGTCGAGGTAAAACAAGCCAGAGATAGTATTGTTGTTGCAGTCACCTAGTGTGACAGTTTGTTAGATGAAACTATGAGTGTATGGACATCAGTAAAAAATGATCCAGCCCTTTAGCAGCTGTGTGACTTTTTGCATCAAAAGGAACAATAGTTTGAATAAATTAGGACAGTGGCTCTGACCTTGGTTCTTACTCAATGCCTAGCTTGTCTACATGAATGATGGAAAATACAAACAGAGATTGAAGATTTTCACTGTAAAGCACAATTTCTGGAGGCACGCATGCAACTGTGGGCCGAGGAGGCTCTTCAAATTTCACAGACGCTATATAACACTTTGAAGACTATTCAATAGATGCAACACAACATTGAGATGGCCACTGAAGGGCCCACTATAAAAAATTTAGTTTAGCAAGCGTAGGGAGCTACAATGCAAATTATGGAAGTAGTGCTCCCTCTGAAATCTGTTGTCAGTGTGCTCCAAGCCAAGATCAAGGAGCAAGCGCCTTAGTGACTCGAGACGAGTCACATGTTTGTGTTGGGAGCTTGTTGGAGCAGGGCCCCTTGAGGCACACTTTTTGATGTAATTTTTATAAGTTTTGTATATGCACGTTGCTTAAATGAGTCAAGGGGCTTTGGGGTGGGTAAAAGTGCCACAAAATAAAATCTCCCTCAAAATTATCCCAGTCTCAACAACAGAACCATTTGTTGGCTTGAGGGGTCCTGACCTAGGTTCAGATTTTATGGAGAAACCAAAAAACCATCCAACTATTGGCCCTTTTGACAATGACTTGTTTGTGCAGATCAAAGTCTCACCTGAAGCAATATGGGGGGGTGCTGGAACTAGGTTTCCGCACCTTGAGGGAGAAAATAATGAAGTGCCCCTAAGAAAATCGAATGCAGAATTATATGTATCATAAAAAAATGCGCGTAATAGAATAAGGAAAAATCACAGAACATGCACAACCCTTAACAGAACAAGATAGAGTCAGAGATTGCTTCAACACAGAGGAAGCATAACAAAACCACCTCCAGATATAAAAATGTGCAATTACTTAAGCAGATTATCAACCATCAATATGCATACATAACCATAACATATATCCCCGCATAATGATCAATACATAATACAAAATAATGCATTCTTAAAAAAAAACAATAGATAAATAACCGGATGCAATAACACAACAAGTTCACCAAATTTTTTTCTTTATATTAATTCAGATCCTTTCAATACGCATCACAATTTCCCTTACATAAACCCTTCCACGCACACAGCCAGGACTAGGTCTTTGCGCACATAGCCACCAGGAGCCTTTCAACCCAACCCAGACAAAACCATTCACAACGCATTACAAACACATAAACTTAGATCCAAAACATTACATTTCATGACTTGAACTATTTTCCTTAGACTATATCTATCTATTTGCATTCCTCTTTTGTGCAGATATTATGGTCGCAAACCATGGTTTGAGGCCCACAGTTTACCCTTAAACCCATTTACATCAAAATTAGGGGCTTTGACCCACCCTAGAGTCCCTTGACTCATTTGCGTAGTGTGCATATACAAAAATTATACAAAATTACATCAAAAAGTGTGCCTCAGGGGACCCTGCTCCAATAATTCTGAAATTACATTAGACTACAATGAACCCTTTGTCGGCCCCTGAGCCAAAAGCCAGGATCTCTACCCATCCATAATTTTTTTCCAGCATTTTGCAGTAATTTCAAGATGTGTTTTCTATAGATATTTTAGAGTTTCCACCTCATAGGGAAGTGAATTCTCTATTGGGTTGGTAAAAGGAGCAACACCAACATCAAAGGAACCTTACAGGATGATACTACGGAGTTGGTGGAATTGAAGTTGCATCTAAAGGTGATGCTTGATAAATGATACATAAGGTCATGTGTGTCGCCTTGGGGTGCACGAGTGTTGTTTGTAAAGAAGGATGGTACTCTCAGGTTTTTCATTGACTACACACAGTTGGACAAGGTGACTATCCATAATAGGTACCCATTGTCGTGGGTCGATGACTTGTTTGATCAGCTGAAAGGAGCAACAATGTTTTCAAATATTGACTTGAGGTTAGGATATAATCATGTTCACATAAAAAAATAAGATATCTAAAAGACCACAATATGTACCAGGCATGGCCATTGTGAGTTTGTGGTGGTTCCTTTTGGTCTTACTAATGATCTAACCACTTTCATGTGTTTAATGAACAATGTGTTGCATCCTTATTTGGACAATATTTTGATAATGTTTATTGATGATATATTAATGTATTATAAGAATGAGGAATAACATGTAGATCACCTGGATGTAGTGTTAATATTGCTAAGAGAGAATTAGTTGCATGCCAAGCTTAGAAAGTGAAATTTCATTCAGACTAGAGTTCATTACTTGGGGCATGTTTTTTCCAAGGAAGGTATAGTAGTGGACCCATAAAAGATTAAAGCTCTCATAGAGTGGCCTGCTACTAGGAATATGGATGAGATTAGATCATTTATGGGACTAGAAAGTTATTACAGGATGTTCATTGGGAACTTCTCATGGATTTCCTACCCTATCACATCTTCACAAGGAAAAGGAAAGAATTTTGAATGGACATAGGAGTATGAAACTAGTTTTGATCAGTTAAAGAATTTTCTTACAAATGCTCCAACCTTGAAGATTGTAGATCCTGATAAGGAGTTTGTAGTATCTGTAGATAATTGCAAGAGAGGAATTGGTGGAGTCTTGATGTAGGAATGATATGTGGTATACTACGAGTCAAGGAAGCACAATGAACACAAGTAGAAATATGTGACTCATGATCTTGAGCTAGTAGCTATCATTCATTCCTTTAAGATGTGGAGGCATTATCTTCTTGGCACGAGCCTTTCGTCTTGATTAATGATCACAGTGGGATGAGGTACTTGTTTGACCAACCTACTCCAAATGTCAGGAAAGCTATATGGTTTGCTACCCTTAGTGAGTTTTACTTTGAGATCATATACATCAAGGGAAAGGAGAATCGGGTTGCATATGCTCTCAGTAGGAGAGTTTAAGTGAATCACATTTCAACCGTGAGCTCTTATGGGATAGATTTTCAGGAGAGGATCTTGCTGGAAAGGCAACACGATAAAATTTACCAACAAATAAAGCATAGGTTGTAGTAACAGGGTGAAGGTGTTAGGGAGTATAACCTCACAATAGATTTCTTGGTCAAATTCAGGAACAAGATTTATGTGTTGGATAACAGTGAGCTTAAGAATCTTATCATGAGGGAGTTTTATGTCAAGATGTATTTAGGTTACCCAAGATATTATAAGAATTTGAAAACAACCAAAAAGTTCTATCATTGGCCAATTTTTAAGAAATAGGTGGTTTATTTTGTTGCTAGATGTATGACCTGTCAACAAGTAAAAGCATAGTGTAAGAATCCAACTAGCTTATTGCACCCTATTATGATTCTAGAGTGGAAATGGGAGGTTATTTCCATGGAATTAATTACATGTTTTTCGAGGACATCGAAGCAACATAATTCAATCATGGTTGTGGTTGAAAAGTTGAGTAAAATAGCTCAATTCCTTGCTGTGAGTTCTATGAATACAAATAGTGAGGTAGCTCAGATATTCATCAAGGAGATAGTGAGGTTGCATGGTATTCCCAGGAAGATCACATCATATAGAGATTCCAAGTTCATTTCCAAATTTTGGAAGGAGTTGTTTGCAGGCTTGGGAACATAGTTGGCTTTTAGTACAACTTACGATATGTAGACAGATGGATGGACAGATAGGGTCAACATGATTCTTGAGGACATGTTGATGATGTATGTCATGCATCAACAAAGGAGGTGGAAGGAGTATCTTCCACTAGTAGAGTTTTCATATAATAGTGGTTATCAAGATTCCTTGAAGATGAGTCCATTTGCGTAATTTTACGAGAGAAGTTGTAATACTCCTATAAACTAGAGTGATCCAATGAATAAGGTATTTATTGGACCAGATACGTTGGTCGAGATTAAGTAAGAGATGTAGGTTATCAAGAGGAATTTGAAGGAAACATAAGATAGGAAGAAGAGTTATGAAGATCAAAACAAAGCATTCAAGGAGTTTCAGGTTGGGGAGCATGTGTATTTGCGTATCAAGCCCAAGAGGAGCTCATTGAGTATTGGGTCATGTGTCAAGACAACATCTTAATATTGCGGTCCTTTTGAGATCCTTGAGAGGATTGGACCAATGACCTACAAACTTGCAATGTCGCCAATAGTGAAATTCCATGATGTTTTCCATGTTTCATTTCTTAAGAGATATGTGCAGGATGTTGATAATGTGATTGATTGGTATGCATTTCATGTGGAACGAGAGGGATATTTCCAACCAGAACCTTAGTGCATTTTGTAGTGAAAATAAATCATGTTTCAAAACTGAGAAATCGAGCAAGTTAAAGTTCAATGGAAGCACTTTGGGCCCATTGAAGCTACATGGGAGATTATGTCTTATCAAATGTAGGATTTTTATCCTTTATTATTTGTTGGTTCAACCAAATGAGTTTTAGGTATATGTATATATGTGTATATGGTTGTAAATACCAAAATGAGTTGTGTTATAAAGTTCCAATCAATGTTATGTTTGTTTTGTTTTCTACGGGATGTCATTGTAAATACCGTATTGAGATATGTTATAAATTTCCATAGGAAGTATGTTTTGTTTTCAGTGGGTTGCTGGTCATAGGCATCATTGAACATCGAGGATGGTGTTCCCCAAGGGGGGTGGGTTTGTAATAGCCCTAGGTTAAATTTTCATGTAATAAAGGATAATAAAGGAAAAACAATACCAAGGTCATGGGACACATATTGCAAGCTAAATGTTGGGAAACAACTATAGTGGGCATCACTTTTGGCTTATTTATGGCTATGGAAATTGGAAAAGGTAAAGAGGCAATAGTTTGAGTTTATTTATGAAAATAAAGGAAAATATGAGAAAAGGAAGGTGAAGAGACACATATTTTCATGCAATGGAGATTATAGGAAAAATGAAGGAAAATGAAGAAAAAAGGGACATCAATAATCAAAAGGCATTAGAGGATAAGTTCACAATTTTCGTGAGTTCAAGTTGGCTCTCTCCTTTCATTCTTTATCTCATAAACTCTTACACACGTAGAGTATTTTTGGAGCATTTTGGAATTCACTTGGATTTGGATAAAGGAAAGCAAGGGAAAGCAACGGAAAAGCAAAGGAAAACGAGGGAAAGTAAAGAGAAGGTTGGATCCTTGCCTTTCCATCCTTTCCTTGATATTTCCTGTCATTGGCATGGTAGATGAATTTTTATATTTGGTTCATCCTTGCCTTGCCATTTCCTAGATATCCATGGTGTGATGGCATTCATTCTTGGTTGAGATTTGCATTTCCATAAGGTTTTGGAACTCGGTGAGGTGGTCTTAGGAAAATTCCCAAGGATTTGGGTTGTTCATGGTTTTCTCTGATAAGAGGTCGACAAGTGGGTGTAGACAAGAATATTCCTCAAGGTATGGTGAAGAAATTATGAGGCATCCAAGCTTGGTTTGGTTTTGTGATCTTGAGATTGGTTTATGTGAGATGATGATAGCTTGAGGGTGGAGGTGGTTTAACCTTTGGATTTCCTGTTTTATTTTTTCTTGGTTTATCTCATGAGATCCTACATTCATGCTTAGAATATGACATAGGGGTGATTCATTAAAAAAAATATTTGGTTCAATCCAATCTATGGTCGGGTGGTATGTGGAAGTTGTTGAATTGGTTGGATTTTTCATATGTTAATACGATTTATTTTCTTATTGTGATATATGATCACTTTTACTTTTTATTGTGTTGAATCATTTGATGGATTACTTGTCATGGTTAATATTCTAGTTATATGTTTGTTATAAATATGGTTTTATGATGTGATCTAGCTATGGCTCTTGTTCATGATTTGATAATTATTTGAATGGTTGATGAATTCATGGGACAACAAGTGTTGTTGTAGCTACTTGAGAGGGTGTTAGACCTTCTTGGTGATTCTCAGATGAAGTTCAGAGATTTAAGATCAGATATGAATTCATTACCTATAACTTAGATGTTTACCATATGTTTGACAAAATGTATAATGTGTACTTGGCAGTCTAGGTCAAGTTCTTGTTTCAAATTTGAATTCTTGGCATTGCCATCATGTACTTAATTATGATTTAGGAAAGTTACAGGTAGCTCCTGGCAGTGGTATGGGGGCTAGTCTGGAAAATTGGGTAATATATCGGAATCGTTGGCACTGAACTGGACGATTTAGGTCATAACCACATGGAATCATGCTTGTGTGTGTGGTTGGGGCCTTACAACCACACTCTTGCTTTGTTGTGCAAGTGGTTGGGGTGTTAGGTTAGTGAGAAAGAGTTCCGTCTTAGGGATTGACCAGCTGGGGTGGTTTGCAACCTCTTGAGTGGTTTTTGGTCTCTGAGGGATGTTAGTTTGTGGTCATATTGTAGGCCCCACTTACATAACTAGAACTTGGAGGTTAGATCTTTTCATAGTAGCACTAAAATCATATTTACCTTGGAGAGATTGTAATGGAGGGTAAATTTCGGGAGGAAGAGTTACTTGAATGCATGGGATGTGTGGGAATTTCCCAAGCACCATAGAGTGTAATGTTTTGTAGGGCTGAGTTTCAATGCCTCTTACAACTTTAACACTGCATCTTTCACCATCTTCACATAATTATGAACTTTGAGAAACTGTGACAACTCTACTAGTCCACCCCACTATCTTGTGAGGTTATCAGTATCTTGAGGGTTTGTTGCATAATGATACTTTGATGTCTTCCTAGTAGCCTCATAGAAGAGAATCCAATCGAAGTATTTTTTGGGACCTGTCATGTCTTCCATCTTAAGTCTAACAAGAACTAGAACAAATAAGTGACAATTAAGAAGCATAATCGAAGTTTTTTGTTGCAATAGATTAAAATCCA
This sequence comes from Pinus albicaulis, assembly GCA_034641835.2. Lineage (NCBI taxonomy): Eukaryota > Viridiplantae > Streptophyta > Pinopsida > Pinales > Pinaceae > Pinus > Pinus albicaulis. The sequence goes on along the minus strand of JAXQQM020087736.1, from coordinate 9,857 downwards.
ATAACTTGAAATACCACCATAAATTATTTTGGAATTTTCTTCTAAATATAGTAAAAAACCAACTAGAATAAATAGAATTCTACCGAATAGAAATTGTATACATCCTAAATGCAAGTAGTCAATTTCATGTTGTCATGACAATGTTTTGATTGAAATCTAAAGCCTATTTTACAAGGCTTAAAAGATTAAAGATAAAAAATTATACATATTGAGAGATGGATTGATGGTAAAGTTATGGTGTATCATATCCCCATTAAGGTTTAAAGCCCCAATTACTCCTCACTAAGGTTCAAATCCATCAGAATTATTGGGTCTTGGCTTGATGACAAAGTTATGGTGTATCATATCTTTATTAAGTTTTAAACCCCTAATGGCGACTAACCTAGGTTCAAACCCCTTGATCATATAGTGGGGGGGGGGGGGGAGGTGTTTAAGGGTAGTAGTATAACTTACACAAAACAAGGGATTGCATGCTATTAGAGATAGGTAAAAGGTCCAACCACATCATCCATGGCATTTTAATTGTTTTATCTCAATTGTATATTTGGGGAATGTCCTGAAATATGATGGAAAACAATGATGTCAAAAAATTGACATCATTGTTATCCATTGAATTCTATATAGATATTTCTGACATTTGCAATGGAGATAAGTTAAACACAATTCCTATACGATGAAGTGGAGTGAGGTGAAGGTGAGCCATATCACATATCTTATACAATGAAGTGGAGTGAGGTAAAGGTGTGTCATATCACGTATCATAGTGTTTCAAAACTTAGGAATTTGCAAAAAAATCAACAGGGAGCATCGACTTGGGAAAGGAGTGAGGTGAAGGTGTGTCATATCACGTATCCTAGTGTTGCAAAACTTAGGAATTTGCAAAAAATCAACAGGAAGCATCAACTTGGGAAATCAATAACACTTGTCAACCATAACTCATGCATGGAAAGTTTGGGAAAACTTTAAAATGGGGAAAATCATAGGCTTAAAACACTAACATATAGTACAAGCAGGTGATTTCACACAATTGGAGTTGTTAAGAAAATATAATAATTCTAAATATTCACATTAACTTCAGATTTTAGTTTGTAGTTTTTATAATCATGTTTTCTACAACTATGTTTTCAATCCATTCGGGTTATAGGTAAATGCATTGTGCCTGTGATTTTCAATTAATTTGGATCAAATTCCTCTTGAAAAACAATTTTTAGTTTTAAATCAACAATTGTATATTCTTCTTTGGTATCATATTGTCAATACATAACAAAATAGTATAAAAATGAACGAGTTTCCCTAATTAAAATCAGGTTTCAAGAATCAAAATGGAAAAAATAAAGAACAAATAAATATAACAAATAAGACAAGAAATTTACAGGGACAACTTAATTGCATGTCCATATTATGAAATATTATGTAAATTATGAGATTCAAGGTTTAAATCCATATGGATTAGCTTAATTGGAGATCACCATATTATGAAATATTATGTAAACTATGAGATTCAAGGTTTAAATCTCTAGTAAGTCAAGTAAAGTAAAAAAAATCAAATGAAATAAGAAAACAAATAAAGGAAAAAGAAAAAGAAAAAAACCAACCAGTATAAAAAAAAGAGAGAAAAAAAAAAAAAAAACTAGAAGTATAAAAAGAGATGCATATTATGTGGAGTTTCCCAGAACAAAAGCACATAGGAGAGAAATCCATTGTTCAAAACGACCATAAGCTTGTTGTAGCAACCAAGCCATTACATCCATAGACATGTTAAATTCCATGATATTGGTAAAATGCGCATAGTAAGATAAGCATCTAAAGTTATTGCTCAGATAGGAAAGGGTTGTTCTTCAAGTCTTTTTGGATCAAAAATTATATTACAAATAATTCCCTCATCATTGAAATAGCTTCATCATTCTCTGCATATAATAAAACAAAATCCGTGCATTCAACAAAACAAAAAGCACACAAGTAACTGATCATTTTAAATTGTAGCCAATGGGAAACTTTAAACAACATATTTAGGTAAAAAAGTGCAACCTGTGCACTCCTCTTTACTTAAAAAATTCTCTTAATATGCTTACATTTTTATTTTGAAACCATTGAAATTTACATTGACTAATAGTTAAGGCAGAGGAACACACTGTAAACACTAGAGTCATGCGCAATAAAAAATTCACTGAGTAACCTGTCGTAGAAATACAGAGTATTACAGACAATAAACAAAAAAAATTAAATCTCCAGAATAAGGATTGGATTATAATTTTTATGAGAGAATAAGAGCATTCACCACATAAAACAAAGGCTTCAACTCCCTTCACAACCAATATTTACATAGATTTACAAATGCTTTGTTTTTTTTACACTGTAGAAAATAGTTTTTACGTGCCCACCTATTTTTTCTATAGACATTCGAACAACAACCACACAAAAAATAATTTATGGCTTATGTTTATTAATAAATACATTTTATTTGATTATGGAATGAGGACAAGACATTAAGCAAACTATTTAAATAAATACTTGACCATTTCTGATATTTAATGTGCAATGTCCTCCTTCATGCCTTTAGTAGAACTAGGAATTTACAATGACGCCAACTGCACACATATATATTCAGAGTTTTGATTAATCGATGTAATGCATGGATGGGGGAACTTGTACAATGGTTAGAGACCTATTTACTTCACATCGCTTTAGCCTGAGGGAAAATATGAAATGTGATTTGTATTGTACTCTCTAGGTATGAAACAGGTAAAGCATTTAGTTTTCTAGTTTGGATTAATTTTCAATATTCCTCCTTAATTGTAACTACTGATATTGACAATTTCAAAGTTGTCTCTAAGGTGAACACAATTTTATCTTTCCACTGGTTTGGTGAAGATGTCTGCAGATTTCTCTTGTGATCTACAATTTTGTAAAACAATTTCTCCATTGTTGATCAACTCCTTAATGAAATGATACTTTGTGTCAATGTGCTTCTTTTCTGAAATACTAAATTTTTGAATAAAGCAATTGCAGGCAACTAGGGGGCTCAATCTTCTTTCATCAATTTTGTTGGGAGCGTAAACAAGTTGCCTATCTATATCCCGACACTTTATTACCTCCTAATTCCCAGATCCTTTTAGATCTGATCAAAAGGATGATGAAGAGGGAAGAGGGATATTTTTAGATTTTTTTAAAGAATCTCAAAGGAAAACCCACCATTTTCTAGACTAGTGGTATTGATCTAGCTGGAGATCATAAACAAAGAATCCATTAAATCATTGCAATAGTAGCTCCTTCTCAATATCTATTATATAAGGGGAAACTATTACAAGAATCTGTGACAATGAGGCAATATAACATTGTATGGTAATCCAACATTATCTTAAATCTGAGGTTGCAAGGTGGAGCAATTTTTTTATAAATCCTAGCGGAGTAGCATCATATAAGGAGGAAATTCGATCCAAAATTCCCTATGGATTAGGCTCTTCCTAAGATACAACACAAGGGAAGATACAAATATCATCTGCTCAAATCCAAAATATCCCAAACGCTTACATTGTTGAACAGAAGGAATAGGCTCAAACTATGGCAATTAATATTCTAGAGGTTAACGATCTTTTCAATGTCCTCTAATATCAAGATATTATTTTTAGATTCAATGGATTTTGGCCGAAATCATAGGATCTACATTAGTGGGTACTCTCCACCTAGACCCCAACTGCGACACTCATTTATGCTCCAAGGGATTTCTCAATGTATAATTTGATACACAAAAGGATTTAGAATTCACCTTAAATGAGGGGCCATGGTTTTGGGGTAGAGAAGGTCCTTTATAACCCAATTTTTTTCAGGTTTCGACACAAACACAGTGGTGGTATTTAAAATTACAGTTTGGGTGAGATTACATAACCTCCCTCTCCCTTTTTGGCACCACTAAGTATTTGAAGGAATTGGAAATACATTGGGGAAGTTCATAAACATGGATCTGAAAAGACTTGAAAAAGGAATTTTCACCTTTTCTAGAGGTAGACCTTAGTAAAGGTTTACCTAATCACATTCACTTTATTCATAACAGTATTCAATGGTCCCAACCATTATAATTTGAAAACACGATAATCAGGTGTCATACCTATTTTCAAAGAGGACATTTACAAAACACATGTTCATAGGCAAAGAAACCTCCAAAAATAAAAATAAACGCCCCAAAAGCCAAAGGGATGGAAGGTTCCAACACGGGGGCTTCACTCAATGAACCTTTGACATATCATGTGCATTCATGGCATACTAAACAATATGCCTAATTTGACTACATATTGGAAAATACCTCTAAAAATGACATTATTTAACCCCCTATAAATATGAACTCAATACACCTTCCCAATTTTAAAAAACCCCTACTTTCATTAGATATTGTAGTTATCCATTTTTTATTAACATTTTTTATACCCCTTTATATTTTTTCATTATATTTGAGCTTCATTTTTTATACCTTCCAATATAAAAACTGTTAGTATGAATCTTTTGTCGAAGCGTACGAAAAAAGACCACTTTAGCTACGCATAACTTATAGCCCTAACATCAAATATGGCTGCCAATATCTTCGGATCTGCGGTTAATTGATCAAGACAAGTGCTGCAAAAGCCAGATCTATGCATAAAGAGACATTAAGCAGTAAAAACAAGGTTTTTCTCCATGCATCCAATAGACAAGACAAGAACAATGTTTTTTGAAAGAATTTTTGTATTAAGGGCACCTGGGAGGAAAACAAGAAGGTGTTTCCAATTCTCCTCAATGGGATGGGTTCTTGGAAGTCCTCGGCACTTCAGATCTAGTATTTCTCTCTCTTGTTGGTGTAGAAAACCCAGACAAAGATAGAACTCAAAGGGAGCTCACACAGCAAATAATGGAAAATTTGACAATGATAATGGCTCAAAGTCAGACCAAGAGTATAGATCCAGGGTGATCTAATAGGCAACAAAAGGTGAAGAATGGTAGGAGAAACCCTCCTATTTATAACAAAATATTGGGTCATTCTAGATCTTGGTGCATGATTAAAATAACATTAACCAAATCTAGATCCACCTTTTGTGGAATATTTTATTATATTTGTTGGAGGGAAAAGGTATTTGACTTGGGTCAAATCCCTTTATTTGTGAATAATAAATAAATAAATGATTTATTTATCATTTTAAGGAAGTGGTTGAAGAATAATCAAATAAATAATGATTTATTTAATTATTTATGGGTGATTTAGTCATATTTAACAAGGAATATTATTTAAATAAGATTTAAATAATTATTCCTAGAAAATAATAAGATAAATAAAGATTTATCTAATTAATTTCTTTGTTTTAGGTTAAACATGACCAGGAATAATAATTAAATTATTGTTTAATTAATTATTCCTTGAGTAAAATCAAACAAATATAGGTTTGTTTAATATTTCCTTTTGGGGTTTCCTATTTAGACCATAAACAACCCAATAAATGTGTTTTATTAAGTTATTTTACATAGTGAAAGCAATTTTACTTAGGGTAAAATTGGTCTTACATGGTGTACTTGGGTCCATCTAATGATAGTAGGTTAGATGACCAAAAAATGGTGTAACAAAAACCATTTACTTGTATATATTCTCCAATATATTATGTCATTTTTTCTTCAATATATATCCCCCAATATGAATGCATGTGGTAGGATATTGCTCCCCCAATGAAGCCCTTGTGGTTTCGAGCTCTACATCTTTCAGAAGAAGAGGGCGAAGAAATAATGGAGAATCATATAAATGAGGATACACATAACCAACAAGGGATATCAGTGGACGAAGGAGTATAGCAAGTAGGAACAATTGTTCAAATCCAGAGATTTATTGAATCAATAGAGACTATAGTTACAACACAACAGAAAGAAGAAACACCCATCGAAAATGAGTTAGAGGACATTAAATATCCCATGCATCTAAGAGTTTGGACTCAGACAAAGAATTCCCCCTGAAAGTGGATGTCAGTGAAAATTTGAGAAAAAGAAAGGTAGAAATGGGTAGCTAAGTGTCTTTTATTACAGTTAGCCCTAGAAAATATATTTTTCTACAATTGTCTCTTTCATTTATGCATCAACCAATAGGATGGATTACAATTTTTCGTTTGGAAAAATTCATAATTTAACATTGTAAATGAAGAATAAAAGTATTTAATTATTTATTTATTATTGTAAATTATTGGTTTCAAATTTAGTTTATGCATTCTAATATTTCCCTTAAGGGTTGAAACCAATCAAAACACTTTCGTGTGTTTTCTTTGATATTGCTTAAAGGTTTGGGGTTCTTAAGGATTAAATTATTTTTGACGACCATTATTCTTTTAATTGTAATTCATATAACCCTATGGCTAAAAAATTGTGCAGATAGGATTCAAGTAACTTTTAGGATAAAGGTGAAATTTTTGAATTGAATTAAAAATCTCAATTTGTTAAAGTTTAGCATGGTATACGTTTTTGTGGTTGATATCACTTTAGTTGTAAGGAGGATATTGTATTTTATCCAAATATTACATGGGAGAGGTATTTAACCTTATTTGAGGTTGTTGAATATGATGCCTTATGTTTCTTGAGAGAAGCACATGGAGTCTTGAAAACATTTTTTCTTCTTCTTCTTATAGATTTCTATGATGAATATGGTTTTTGTCTCTTACATGTCTTGTAACACAATGTCTAGTATTCATGGTATGAAAAGGGTGAAGAGATATGAATTATGATATATCTTTATTCAACAAGATTCCGAAGAAATAAGGAGGGATGAATGTGTAGCTTGTTGATGATGCTAATTACCATGTGGGAGAAATTTGCTCTGTTTCTCTTTAGATACAATGACGTTTTGTTTTTGGGTTGTGAAATATTTTATTTTTTCCCAATTTTAGGAAGAATATTCATGTATTTTTTTGTTTGATAAATCTATAATGGAGAATTGTTACATTGAAGGGATAATAATGTTCCATTTATGATTGTATTATAGCTAGTCTAATGAATTTAGTTAGAGGGGTGAGAGAGGCTAGCATTTATAGCTTAGTTGTTGACATGCTAGCACTTGCAATGAGCTAAAATTGCAACAATATATGGGATAACGAATTCCTATCTTGTACTTAAATTATTAGCTATGGAGCCTAAAGCTTGTGAAGTGTTATACATAGGTAATGCAACCTTAAAGATTTCAAGTGTTGTTAAATAAATTGTGTATTGTTGGTCCTATGTGCTTATAACCTAAATATTACTACTCATGCATGATATGTGGGAATTTCTTAGCATGAGATTCCCTAAGAAGATTTTTTCAATTTGGTACTTTGACTCACTGCTAAAAAAATGTTTAGCTTCCATGAATTGAAATATAATTAATCAAAAGTAAATCTAAATCTAATGAAAGAAGATAAATTTATTCCTCAACTAACCATGAGATCACAACATGCTAAAAGAGGAATCATGTGTCACTAAATGCAAGAAAAATATTTTGTAGAAAGAATGAAATCTACTCTATAGCACATATTTCATAGCAATGCATTGATTCCTTATCCAACCACATGGTAATGGCATGCTAGAATATGAATCCATAAGTATTTTCACCTACATAATGAATTCTTCAGTTGTCAAACATGAAATTGAAGGTTCCATGGATTCATGAACACATGTAGTTGTTGAATCAAATAAAATTAACAAAGATATACGATGAAATAATCAAAGAAATATATAACCATTGAATAAATAAAGAATAAGCAATATAATCTATAGGTGAAGAGTATTCGACGACTAGTTTTTTTCTTTATAGTGGGTTCTTACTTTGAATCAAGCAAGTTGTTGTATCCATAAAAATGAAACCCTATTTACAACAACATAGTACACTTGATCTCATATTATCTAAGAAATTAAAAATTATAATGTCAATGGAAAGAATATTTGATTCCAACTCTTTCTATTCTAATTTCTATCTTATCTCAATATACGTGTTTTTTTTTTTTAATATAAAGATAAAATCAAAGATACCTTAGTTAAAACCCCACAAAATTCATGGATATCCTCTAATATAATTCCTAAAAATTAGAAATAATTTGTTTCTTTCCATTATGAGTCATCTAATAATTTCCCACCCAATTTAAGTTTTCTAACTACTTGAATTATCCAACAATTTACTTGAGCTATTTCTCATCGTGCTTATTGTACTCTATTATGAGAGGCACATTCTGTTGGGTCCCTTGTTTTGAAATGAAACAATTTTGAGTTGCAGGTAATAGGTGGTAGAGCGCAACTATAGTAGACAAAGAGTTGTCACGGTTGCGAAGAGATGAAGAGCAGGTGGTGCGGCTGTTGCGGAAACAAGCAATGATGGCAGAAGGGAGCGACAAGAACAAACAATGGAACTCCTAGTGATCAGGGAGATGCAGAAAAGAACAGAGTAGAAAGGAAGGGAAAAATGACAGACGCTTTGGCAAAGGAACAAATAGGTAGTTGGCCAGTGTAGACAGGAGGTTGGCACAGTAGGGATCGGAGTAAGAGAGTCACATGAGAGCTCTATTCGCTCTGTTCGTTCTATTATCTCTGTTCATTATGTTTTGTTCTATGTGATAATAGTGTAATCAGTCCTGCCAGGATTTCTCTAAGGAGAAACGTAACTATCCCCTATTGTTAATGCAATATACTATGATCTGGGTTTGATGTCCTGAGTTCTGTAATGTGTCTTTGGTTAAGTTGAATGCATTGGTCACTTTAATTTTTTTTTTTTTCATCATGAATACGTTCATAAGTATTATCATTTGGAGAGTATTTACACCCGTTAGAAGCACTTACTTCTGTCTGTTTTATCCTATAAGTTATGCTTGATTGATACTTGATCTGATCCTAATATTACTAAGGTCACGACATGCCTCGGGTGAGGCTCTCTGCTCTTCAGAGTAGAGTGAAAATGCCAGCATTGTGCTAGACTACTATGGAAACCTTGTTGGCCTCTATCCTGAACCTGGGTCTTGCCCAAGAGACCTTCTTCCTCGCCAACAAATGGTTCCATTTTCGGGACCTAAAATTCCATTTGGGAACTAGATCATGGTATCGCGGATCTTCGAGAGAGAAATATGAAGCTGGTGGGATAACCACTTAGATCAGTTCATAGCACAACAAGCTGAGTTGAGACAACAGAGGGAGAAAAATGTTAAGGACCAGGTTCTATTTTCTGAATCTGCCAGTGAAATCTATGAGATCTTCTAGGGAAAGTTTCCAGAGGAACTCTATAATTGGTTGTGGAGATTACAAGCCAAGACAGTTCAAGGAAGCTCGCGAAAGGTCTGTCGCAAGTGTTTACACGTAGATCTAGTAGCACTCCATCGGTTAGATATTGATTTGACGCAAGCTATAGATTTTTGGGTGCAATCTACCTTGGAAGGATACATAGTGGAGTTTGCAGCTGAGTTTTACCTGTCTTTCTCGAAATCAGAGGACATATTCAGATCAGGATTGCATGTTCACAGCTGAGTTTTACCAGTCTTTCTCAAAATGAGAGGACATATTCAGATCAGGATTGCAATTAGAGTTGTTGAAGGAGATCCCTATGTGGATCAAAGCCTTAATGGTAGATGAAGTATTGATGGAATTTAAAAAATTTGAGATGGAGACTTAAAACTCCAGTACTAGGGGAAGGAGTTGAGGGAGAGATGCTACAAGCACGTTGGAAGTGGGAATAGGGATATGGATGCCAAGACCTCCAGTAGGTTGAGGGAGTGATGAGCACATTGGAGGGCGCAAATCGCTGAAATGATTGATGGAGTTTCAAAAATATGAGATTGAGACTTAAACCTCCAGTACTAGGGGAAGGATCTGTGGGAGAGATGCTACAAGTATGTTGGAAGGGG
>JAXQQM020060986.1:0-46594 GCA_034641835.2 Pinus albicaulis | reverse complement strand
CCACAAGATCTGAGTGCTCTGAACCTTGAAAAGTTTGAGCCTTTGCATGAAGTAAAAAAGCCTTCAGTAAAGACACTATTTATACCTTTTATATAAATATCTGATCCTGCATTTAAGGGCCCATCTAACGAGACTGCTAAAGTGTCTCTGCTAAAGGAAAACACACACTCATTAGATTAAACAACCATTAGTGGGAGTGATTTCCTTTTATCTTTAATTCTCTCTTGCAAATTCATACTTCCTCATTCCATTCTTAGACTATTTTTGATGGTTCAAGTTTCCTTTTTCTCTTTTGATTTTATTATGCAATATTTCCTTTAAAGAAAGTAGGGATTTATGTTAGGAAGATTCATACCATCTCTGGCATTGCCTATGCTTCATCTCTAAGTTTACGAATCTCCCAGGTTGACAAATTAAGTGTTGAGGAGTTGCTTAAGTGTAATTCCTACACCCAACATTTTGGCGTCGTTGCCGGGGAGGCTATTTTATTTGGTAAGAATTTTTTGATTATACAATAGAGGTAGTTTTTATTTATTTTTTGCAGTGTTGTTTCTTTGAAGGAATTTTACTGGTGTTAATTGATTTCTAATAGCATTTTTTAGAAGTTGTTTGTTATTTTTATTTTTTCTTTCCTTTTGGAATGAATTTCTAGGAAATTTAAGGGTTCGAAGCCCACTAAGGGCTGAAATAATTCTAAAAACAATTTTCATATTGGGTCTCCTTCTATAAGCAGGAAGCCCAATCCAATTCAAACCCATCACGCAGGAACAATCCACCTGGATTATGGTGATAACAACTTAGGTGTGGATTAGCCTGTTGAGAGTGGTACAAGTAAAAGGGGAATAATGGTGGACCAAGAAGATCATTTGGAAGGCACTGGTGACAACCAGGTAAGTGAAGAAAAATCCACTTTTGTGTTTCCAATTGTGGATCATGATACTGTGGCGCAAATGAAGAATGTTCCACCATCAGCTCTCCCTCATTTCCATGGTAAATTTCATGAAGATCCTGACTCTTTTCTATTCGAGTTTGATATTCTGTGTAGAAGTTATGATTATGCAACTAATGCTTAGAAGTTAAGATTATTTCCTGTTACCCTCAAGGACTTAGATCTACGCTGGTTTATGGAGTTAGGAGGAAACACTATAACCTCTTGGGATCATATGAAGAGAGTGTTCTTGTCTAAATATCAAGAATACTGCAAAACTCGAGACATGCAGGATGATATTTTTACAATCATACAAGATGATGATGAAATTATTGAAGATTATCTGGAAAGATTTCTGTATATTTTACAAAGGTCAAAACTTAAACTTGATCCCAACACTATTAGAACCTTGTTCTTAAGAGGACTTATTGATAATGCTAGAAATAATTTGAATCTGTTAGGACAAGGTGACATTTCTCAGCAAACTTTTGACCAAACTTGTGAATTACGCAGGAAATTTTCAAGAAGCCAGCATAGATCCAGTAGAGGAACTCTAAGTAGAAATAGAAAAACTGAATCTACTGATGCTATGACTATTGGACTAGAAAATAAAATGGAAAACATGAAAATTGATATAATGTAAACTGTTACTAAATAGTTAGACTCCTTAAAATTTCAGCAGAAACTCATGAAGGAACAAGAGGCATTATGTATTTTCTGTCCTAAATGTAGAGACAAGCATCCTCCTAAAGAGTGTCCTCTTAATTTGAAAGAAACTAATAAGTGTGCTATTTTTGTAGAAGACCATATCACAGAAAAATGTCCCTCTTTACCAGGACTTTAAGCAGTATTTACAAGGGGATAGCCTGAAGCTGAATACTTGAATGCTATGGGAGAAAGAAGGAATTGGCCTCAGGTAGGTACAGGTATGGCTTCTGAATTTTCTCCACACTATTTTCATTATAATTCACATGCATATTCTTATCCTAACTCTCATCAGCAGTGGCAATATGGGAATCAATATCAACATGGGCAACCTTCTCAACCATGGCAACAAGGTTGGAGAGGGAAAACTCATTCTCTCTATTCCTACCAGCCACCTATGCAGTCATATCCATCTACACATGCACCTTATTTAATGCCTCAACTTCCGAGTCAGTCCACTCCACCATTGCCTTTACCTCCACCCTTTCAACCTCCTCAGTTTCCTGCTCAACCTATGGCAAATCCTAATAATAATAAAGTAGTGCAAATGATCCATGTAACAAACCCACCTTTATCATTCAAATACTAGTCTATTCCAGTTGGGGTTCATGATATTCAATTAAGATCGGGAAGGATTGTAACATCAGAAAATCAGAAGCAACCTATGGTGATCGTTGAAGAGAAAGGAGAAGAGGAAACTCTTAACCATTCTCTGAAAGTTATCAATAAGCAGCCCTTACCCTCTGAATCCTTGCAATCTTCTTCCAACCAGCCTCCCTTCCCAAAGAGGCTAGTAATGGAAAGGAGTGAGCCTATTTCTGAGACTAGTTTGGCATCTGAGCTTCAGAATCTTTTCTTTAAGATACCCTTTCTTCAAGCCATTAAAGAGATCCCCATTTGTACCAATATTATTAAGGAACTCTGTCTCAAGAAACCCGAGAGGAAGAGATTGGAACCCCAAACCATTCAATTTGTTGGTAGGGAAGCAGAGTTGATGACAAGATGTGTGTCTGTGGAAAAATATATTGATCCCGGAAACCCTGTTGTCTTAGTTCAGATTGGTAATTTCCTTGTCTCTAATGTTCTTATAGAATTGGGGGCAGCCATTAATGTCATGACTAAGCAAACCATGGATCAACTTTGGTTATCTCATCTTCGCCCTATTCCCATTGTGCTTGAATTAGCAGATAGATCTAAAATTAAGCCAGAAGGAGTATTGGACGATGTGATCATCTCATTATATTCTTGGGAATATCCTGCTAATTTCATTGTGCTTCAGCCAAAGAACCCAGTAGGAGGACATCCCTTGATCTTGGGTCGACCATGGCTTGCTACGGCCGATGTATATATTGGATGTCGTTCCGGTGATATGTATATTTCACATGGATATTCTAGGAAGAAAGTTACCTTATACCCCCCTACTAGATCCATTCAAGACCTTTGAGATACTTTATGGTTGGATCAAAGCAGTGATGAGGAGACTCAGTCTATTTCCCTTATCCATCATTATATGGGGTCTTCACAAGAATATGAGATTCAAGATTTCCTGAATAATCTAGACACTATGCCTAAATTTGAGCCTTTGAGCCAGATTTTCAGCCTAGATTTTCGAGAAAATCATGATTCTCATTCTTTTGTAACACTGCATTTGACCACTCCCTTGAGTACTCCTGAGCCCGACACTACTCTTGTTGAGATTAGCCCTGGTAAATCCTTGCATATCAGTTCATATTTGGACTCATCTCAGCAGAAGCAGCTTGTGAATTTGTTGCAAAACCATCTTAGTGCCTTTGCTTGGGGCTATGAAGATATGAAGGGTATCCCTCCTGAAACTTGAACACATCACATCTATATTAAGGAAGGAACCCGACTTGTCCGACAACCCAAAAGGCAAATGAATCCAACTCTAAGAGATATTGTGAAGGAAGAAGTAAAAAAACTCTTGGATGTCAGTTTTATCTATCCTATTTCTGATAGTCAGTGGGTCTCTCCATTAGTACTTGTACCTAATAAATATAGAAGATGGCGTATTCGTATTTATTATCGAGAATTGAATAAAGCCACTCTTAAAGATTACTTCCCTCTCCCTTTCATTGATCAGGTGCTTGATACCCTTGTAGGAAAGAAATATTTTTCCTTTTTGGATGGTTTCAGTGGTTATAACCAGACGCAAATTACACCCAAATATCAGGATAAAACTACTTTTACATGTCCATGGGGTACATTTGCTTATAAAGTGCTCCCCTTTGGTTTATGTAATGCCCCGTCTACCTTTCAAAGGGCAGTCCTGGCCATTTTTGCTGATCTAGAATTTGTAGAAATTTATATGGATGACTTTTCTATGTTTGGTGATTCTTTTCAGGAAGCTCTCAAAAATCTAGAGAAAGTACTTCTTCATTGTCAAGAATCCCATCTCGCTTTGAGTGATAATAAATGTAGATTAATGTGAAAAGTGGGAGTGTTACTTGGCCATTTGATTTCTGATAAAGGTATCCAGGTTGATCTGGCAAAGATTGAAAATATTTTTCATCTTCCTGCACCCAAAACTCAAAGGGTAGTAAGAGGTTTTTTAGGACATGCTGGTTACTATAGAAGATTCATTGAAAATTTTTCGAAGATAGCTGCTCCTATTTTCCGACTTCTAGCTAAGGATAGTGAATTTTGTTGGTCCACGACTTGCCAACAGTCTTTTGAAACATTGAAGGAAAATTTGGTACATGCACCAATTTCGAGAGGTCCAAACTGGTCCCTACCTTTTCACATTTCCTCTGATGCTTCAGATTTGGCTATTGGCACAACTTTGGGACAAGAGGAAAATAAGAAATCCTATTCTATTTACTATATTAGTAAGAATTTGTCTTCCATTGAATTGAATTATATAGTTACAGATAAAGAGTTTTTAGCTGTAATTTTTGCAATTAATAAGTTCAGGCACTATATTACAGGATGTGAAGTATTTGTACATACTGATCATTCCACGATTAAATATTCGATGAACAAACCATTGACAAGCGGTAGAGTGACTAGGTGGTTGCTATTTTTGTAGGAGTTTAATGTTACTATTATTGATAGACCAGGGAAATCTAATGTTGTAGCGGATTTTCTTTCTAGATTAGATAATCTTGGGTAAGTAACTCCTGTTAATGATGATTTTCCAGATGAACATCTTTTTGCTATTTCAACAGATTCTCCGTGGTTTTCTAACATTTCTAATTACTTGGTTACTGGGAAAACACCACCCCACTTGTCCGCTGGCGAAAAGCGGAATATTATTCAAAAAAGTGCTGCATATTCCTGGATTCAAGGAGATCTCTTTTACACTGGTCCAGATCTGAATATTCGTAGATGTGTAAGAGAGGAGGAAGTGTTTGACATATTGAAATCTGCTCATGATGAACCTTGTGGAGGCCACTTCGCTGATAAGAAGACTGCATATAAAGCATTGTGTGCTGGTTACATTTTTCCTTCCTTGTTTAAGGATGTTGAATAGTATGTCAGGCGATGTGATAGTTGTCAACGAATGGGCCAACCTAATCAAACCAATGAAATGCCTTTATGCCCCCAATTTATGATTAAGCCATTTAAAAAATGGGCTATTGATTTTATAGGGCCAATAAATCCAACATCCTTAAGTAAAAAGAATCTTTTAGTTTGTACAGATTTTGTTACAAAAAGGGTAGAGGCTAAAGCTGTTTCTTTTGCTATAGAAAAAGTTGTTGTTAATTTTTTTTTTACTGAAATCTTTACTAGATTTGGTGTGCCTAGAGAAATTGTTTCTGAAAATGGTCTGTATTTTATTTCTAATCTGGTACAGGGTGTGATGGAGCAATAAAAGATTCAGCATAGGAAATCCATGCTGTATCACCCGCAAGAAAATGGCCAGGTGGAATCTACAAACAAAGTGATTGAGTCCATTCTTACAAAGACAATCAATATGCATCGGAAAGACTGGGCTGAAATATTACTAGAAGCTTTGTGGGCATACAAAACCACTTGGAGAAATAGCATGGGACATACACCATATGAGCTGGTATATGGAAAACGGGTCATATTACCAATTGAGTTCCAGATCAAAACTTTTAGAATTGCAGTTTAGTTAGGACTAGATCTCTATGAGGCACAAAAACAACGTCTTCTCCAATTAAATGAGTTATATGAATTTCGTAGAGATGCTATTCAGCAAAACATCCTAATTCAGCAGCAACGAAAAAGGTGGCATGACAAGTCTATTCAGAAAAAGCAATTCCAACCAGGTGATTGGGTAATCCTTTATGATTCTAGATTTAAAATTTTTAAAGGGAAGTTCCATAGACGTTGGATGGGACCTTATGAATTAATCTGAGTATTTGAGAATGGAGCAGTAGAATTCAAAACTATTGATGGACAAAATTCAGTATTCTTGGTAAATGGACATAGATTAAAGAAGTATTTCGAGCCACTTGCTAAGAAAGATTTTACATAGCAAGTCCAATAGAAATTCAAGATGGTAGTGGTGAATGGTAATACCAACCTTTTGAATACATGAATCCTTCTTTCTCTTGAAAAAATTTTAAAAATACAAAAAAAAAATAATAATAAAAAAAGTAAAGAAGAAATATTTTCCTGTAATTGTGAAAATCAGTTCGCTGACATGATTGCAGAAGGGTCAACCTAAAAACCAGCTTGCTGGCAGGAAGATCAAAAATTTCCAATAAAAAGAGAATGTTGCTTGATCTTTAGATATGCTAGCAACCACTGAGTAAAAGCAGGTTCAGCAAGACCAACCTTTATACATTGGGGTAATTAGCATGGATATTTTTATTCAAGTAACACTTAATTCTTGCTGTAGTTATTTTTCTTGCACCAGTGCAGGCAGACCTTCCAGAAATTTTTCGGCCTTTCTTCATATCCCATTTCGTAATATTCCATAAGTTTTCTTCTTAAATCCCAGAATTATTAACCTTCCCACATTCTTCTGAATTTACCCTACCCGCTTCGTAAAAATCCCACTTTACCCTTGAATTTTTTTCCCTATCCCACTTCTGTTTATCCCCTCTTGTGGTCCTATTTCTGGAATCCCTGTAACAGAATTCCTTCCCATTCTGAATTTTTTTTTCCTTTTCCCACTTCTTTGTTCCCTCATGAATTCATTGCAGGATCTCATAAACAAAGAGAAAAAAGATGCTTTGAAGCATCAAGAAAGGGCGAAGCAAATTTCGAGTATCAGTTGAGGAAGCCGTTTTAGAAGTCCAACCTATATTTTACTTAAATTCCCTGTTGTTTTTTCAGACAATATTCTTGCACTAGAGCAAGCATATCGTCCTATATAATAATACAAGCAGAATGGTACCAACAGAACATCATAGTAAGCGGTGTAAACAGATCGGTGCAAGCATGCAACTTGACAGAAGCAGAGTACAATTTTTTATTTTCATAAGTATATGTCATAGAAAAGTGGTCATCATGAAAGTTTACAAGAAGCCTTTTCACTTATTTAAGGAGTACTTGTGCTATCATATTAACTAGGAGAGAATTATTTAAAGTACAAAGTGTTTTTACTTAAAGAATCATGATCATTTTTTAATAAATGCTAAAGTTATTTTTTTGAAATTATGAAGGAGTGCATAAATGTTTTACCGTTGCTTGGATATAATTAACCTTTCTGCCATGATCCTAAACGTCCTTCACTTATAATGATTGCCTCACCTAGCCATTAAAAACGCCACTGCAAGTACCAATCCCGAACGATTTCAAACATGTCGCGCATCCGCAGCTATTTTGGTGGAATGGATCGGTGATAAGATAAAAGGGATGGTGGATGGTTGGATCCCTATCTATAAAGAGCCAAATTTTCCGGTATTAAATGCAATTTTTGGACTGTTCATAATTGTTAAGCAGCGATGCTGCCTGTTCGATGTGAACCTTCGTCTCTCAGTGAGGTAGATAAAATCGCTGAGTTTCACAATAGTCTTGCACTATTGCGAGACTCAGGGTTTCTTCAGTTTTTGCAGAAATTTGACCAGCACAATAGTGAAGTGGCCCTACAGTTTGCAAAGAGTTTTAAAAATGGCCGTGTAAAAATTGGGCCCCTGAAATTTAAGGTTACGGAAGAATCGATAGCAGCAGTGACGGGCTTGCAAAACATTGGTGAGCAGTACTTCAAAAATCAGAAGCTCGAGAGGAAGCGCTAGCAGTGTTTCGTCATTGATAAGAATATGAAGGTAAACTGAAGGAAAGGAGTTACGCGCAGTGCCTTGCTGGGACAATGGCGAGACCTCCTTTTTATCCTCCAGAAATTTGTGACTTGTGAGGGAAGGTACTCCCTCACCTTTGTGTATCATTTCAGGATGCTACAACACTTCAAAGCCAGCCATCACATTCGATGGAGAATTTATTTCCCCTATTTTTTACTTAAGATTTTGGAAAATATGGCCAAGAGTGTGCAGGGCACACAGGCGGATCAGGCCGACAAGAAATTATGTCACCACAGCCTGATCAAAATCTTGGTCCTGAAACAATTGGAAATTAAGGGCATGACCTGGAAGGTGTTGTTGAAGCAGCTATATAAAAAACCATTTACAGGAAAGAAGATAGCTGTTGAAAAGAAAATAGAAGACCCCGTCAGTACAAGCAAGGGCCCAAGTCTGAGTGTAAAGAAGAGTCCTTCTTGCACTAGTGCAAAAAGGAAACGATCCGGAAAGATAACCAGTACACCTATTGAAGAAAATCCTCTGATGCCACCAGTACATGAACATACCCCCGAAGAAGACGATTTGCTGTTAGTCCTTGCGGAAGCAGCAAAATCTGTAGAGGTTGAGGATGACACTCTATTGGTGGATTTCATTAAAATGGCCTGGAAAAAGAATGAATAACCTGGTGTAGAACCACAGTCGCCACAAAACATTGAATCCCCTCCTGCACCAGTGCAATAAGAAGAAGTGCAAGAAGAAGAAGAGATGGAAGAAGAAGAAGGAGAGGGAGAAGAAGAAGAAGGAGAAGATGAAGAAGAAGAGGAAGAAGTGTTTACTGAAACCCCGAGGGATACTGAGGTCCATGAAGAAGATACAACCCCTGTCAGGACAGAAGAGGAAGAAGACTCAGTAGCTCCTGCTGCTCGGATAGTTGAGCTAGAGCTTCAAGTGGAGAACTTAGAGCAGCTCGTAGCTAAAGCGTAGGAGGAAAAAGAACATAATAAAGAATAATTCACGGAAAAGATCTAGAAAAAGAAAGGAGAATTCAGAGTGTGGAAATATCGAGCTACGAAGTGTTTCAAACGACTTAGAAAGGTGACAAAGAAATTAAAGAAAAATAAAAAGAAGAAGTCTAAAACATTGCAGGCTGATGCTAGTATGATAGAGCATGATTGAGCTGCAATGCTCAAAGTTTTGAAGGTTTTTTGCAGAGGTAAAGAGTTTTGTGAGGACACACAACAACTTAGGGATGGGGGGATGTTAGCCCCCTAATTTTCTCTCTTTTTACCATTTTCCCCTTCCTAAATCATAACCATTTACCTTTGTTTCACCTCTTTTATGCACGCTCATCTTCCACCAGTCCAAGCACGGTGACATATTTCGTATAAACCTTTATTATTCATGTTTTAATTCAATTTAGCATTAATTAAATATTTATTACATGATTTATTACTTTTAAATCACTTTTGTAACTTATCGATATCTTCAATGGTTATTTGATAGTTAGAGTAATTACCGTGATTGTTGATCTTAGTGTAAGATCGGATCTTGCACCATTTCCAGCACAATAGATATTTGCGGCAGATCCGAACCTCCTTGATCACCGCCTTGTATTGAGAAACTTCAACCATGACAACACAATTTATCCAAAGGAAGCCAAGACCGAATTTGTGAAGGGCGAAAAGCTGGAGATTAGCTACGACCAGTTTTGTTAGCTACCTAATTTTGAAGGCCGAATGCTAAATTCGGCGATGGTTATGTAATCAGTTGAATGATTTGTTTCGGCCTTTTGCCAATAAATCTATATAATGTAAAATGTAAATAGGACTTAGGGGGGAGTTTTTGGATCAGAGTTTTTAGAGCGAAGTTTGGTAGGCGGTAATAGGTTTTTTTTTTATCTCTCGAATCTGGGCTGGACATTGTATTAACGCATGTATTCACCTCAATGAATTAATAAAAGGGAGTTCTGCCTCATGTTTCAGAAATTTTGTTTCTGTCTTTAAGCTGATTACTGAGCAGAATTTTAACTTAAAAGGGAAACACGCTGGTTGGCTAGGGCCTAGCCAACCCAGCACGTTTACCCCATTTTCTGTTTCTTGTAATTTTTGTTTATATTGTCAAAGTGTGATTTAACTTTCAGCACATGTATTCCTGTCTGAGTGAAAACAGATCCGTTGTGTGAAGTAGATACATTTCCTTTTCTTGCAATTTACTTTCTTGCACTTGATTTCAAATTGGTTTTCATCTGCCTGGTACAAGGAGGAGAAACAAACCTGCACCAGTGCACGTTGGTGTGATATTTCCTTTTCCTACAATTCTGTTTAATTGGTTTTTCCACCTAGTCCAAGTAGGAGAAATGAACCTGCACCAGTGCACGTTGGTGTGATGCAACAAGCTTTCTTAGTATACTCTCTGCAATCTTCTTTATTTCTTTAAATGCTTATGACAGGATAAATGATTGTTTCTTTATTTCTACATTTTTTTAAGATCAGAAACATTCACTTTTATGTGTGCAATGTGATTCGATAGTAAACTAGAACTTGCAATAATTAAACAATCATTTAAGAATTAAATGCTAAGTGCAGGAAGCTCTGATATGATGCAAGAACTAGTTTCTTGCTACAAGATCTGAGTGCTCTGAACCTTGAAAAGTTCGAGCCCTTGCATGAAGTAAAAAATCCTTTAGTAAAGACACTATTTATACCTTCTACATAAATCTCTGATACTGCACTAGTGCAGGACAGATTAATGCAAGAAGGAAATCTCTAAAGAAGCAGGTTTAAGGGCCCATCTAACGAGACTGCTAAAGTGTCTCTGCTAAAGGAAAACACACACTCAGTAGATTAAACAACCATTAGTGGGAGTGATTTCCTTTTATCTTTAATTATCTCTTTCAAATGCATACTTCCTCGTTCCAGTCTTGGATTATTTTTTTGTGGTTCAAGTTGCCTTTCTCTCTTTTGATTTTATTCTGTAATATTTCCTTTAAATAACGTAGGGATTTATATTAGGAAGATTCATACCATCTCTGGCATTTCCTGTGCTTCGTCTCTAAGTTTACGAATCCCTCGGGTTGACAAATTAAGTGTTGAGGAGTTGCTTAAGTGTAATTCCTGCACCCAACATGTTCAACTTAAAATCATTCATTGACACTTGTTAGATTGTATTAGGGTATCTTGACTCTCATCATCATTATCGGTGAGTTGTCTCACATTTTTTAACGGTATACATCAATGGCTGATAATCAAACGATTTCTCACATGGTTAACTTCAGCTCATTTATTCCCATTGTGTAGAATTGTACCATAGTGATTGGTGAAGACCTCATGTTTGCATCAACATGTTTTGGTTCACTTTGAGATATCCTTCATTTTTCTGCCAGTGACACCATCTACCCTTATATGTTGTAGTTCATCACAACAACATTCTATATGTTGGCACCTGATTTGCATGAAGTACCATTGTTGGTATTATTTTATGGCTATCTTTTTCATCTAAAATTCCATCATTTATCCACCATTTTCTTCCATAAATCCCTTATAGTTTATTGAAATTTATTAATGTAGCATTATAATTGTTATTTTACATTAAATTTAATTTATGGAATTTTTGTGTTAAAATTTGAATTTTTTCAAGAAAATTACATGTGATAACTTCCTATAAATGGTTTATGTTCTGACACGTGGCATAGCAGGTAGATCAAAACGAAGGACAAGGACGTGATATAGGATGTACACACATGATGAAAAATCTATCTAGCATCAGATTTGAAGCTCCTGAATAGCCGGTCAACGATGTTAAAACCCAGCCAATCTAGCAGAAAAATCTAAAGTCATAATGAATGAGCTTGATATTTTGCCTATGATTAGGAACTCTAAACTAATTCGATCTATTTTGGAGATCAGTTAGGATTAGGAGGAATGAAAATAGCCTCTTTTGATTGTAATTTTGATAAATAAGAGAATGGAAGCATGTAATAGACTAATGATGCTAGTGATAATATTGAATGTAAGGGAAGACTTGAGACTGTATACGTGCTTCAGAACTCTGTTTTTAATGTAATTCATTCCCAGATCTTAATCAGAGACAGAATTTCATCATTTATGGTGTTTTTGAGTTAGCGTTCTCATCAATTGAAGTTTTCCAAGTGTGTCTTCAAAGCCTGGAAGGGCCCCCATGTGAAGTTGGTACACTTTCTTTACATTTCCATTAGATTTAGTATTCAGATATGATTATTATTTTATTTCATTTTCATGCTTTTGAGTTCATCGATTTTGAAGTGCTTGTGATTTTATTCATCATTGATATTTCATGATTCATAGTAGTAATTTGAGAATTCGATTGCAAGATTAATGAACAGTCCTTGTAAGAGGTTTAATTGAGTATTGAATCGCAAATCATTTCTATGATCTTTGTTTTAATGAATTTGATTTTTATTATGCTTTAGTGTGTTACTTTGAAAGAGTTTTTGTGAACTATAACCTTGTAAGAGGATTGAAAACTCAGATTAGTAGCACTCTGTTTTTAGAATAGTAGATCATATTTAGTTACATAAGTGTTTAAAGTGTGAAAGGAACCACATTCCAATCTCTTGTAAAAGAGTGTTGGAGCCTATCACAATAAACATTTACCTAAGCAAATAGAATAAATCCTTTTATGTCTATAAACATTAGACATGTGCCTCTAAGATTACCTACTTTGGTTGACAATAAATTGAGCCTAATCTAGAACCCTAGATTGGTCTATACATTTTTGGCACCGTTGCCGAGGAGGCGCAACTAGAGGATTTATAAAAACAAAAAACAAAAACAAAAACAATAAAAATAAAAATAAAAATAAAAAACAAACAAAAACACAGATTTAATTTTCATTCAACATTTTAGAAGTCATGGTTACTTATGTCTAGACCTAGAGATGATAAAGGTAGATTCATAAAAACCCCCCATCCAAGAACTAATCCACCATTAGGAGCAGACCCTTTAGAGAGGATTGAACACACAACTCCAGCTGGGAAAGTCAGTGTACAAGAATTAGAGGACAAACAAAAATCAGGGCAGAGACTCACACTCATAGAGAGACAAATTTTATTGGTGTATGAAGCAAAGAAGAAACATCTCCCTGAATCCTATATAACAAGAGAAAGTAGCAAAACAACCCAACAATCTCTCCTCGAACCTACTGATTTTGAAAAATCTGAAGAAGGAGAAAAATCACTAGAACAACCTTTCTTTGAAACAAGTGACACTAAACAGGAAATTAAATCAACAGAAGAACCTATCAAAATTACTGAGGAAGGAGGAGGATCAGAAAGAGGACCCACTCCTGAATAGCTTAGAGAATATGAGAGACAACAAGAAGAAAGAAGAAGACAAAGAGAGGCTGAACTAAAACAAAGGCAAGTCAAGATCGAAGAGATGAGAAAGATTGAACCTTTAAATTTCCTATTCAAGAACCAGGAGAAAACAATGATGAAGAAATAAAAATGAAAAACATACCTCCATCTGTGCTACCAAAATTTTATGGCATGGATTCAGAAGATCCATATTCATTCTTGTTTGAATTTGACATAGTATGCCGAACATATGGTTACACAGATGATGCCCATAGGCTTATACTCTTCCCAGCAACACTAAAAGCATCGACATTAAGGTGGTTCATGGGACTTGGTGAACATGCAATAACTGATTGGGATGGCATGAGAAAAATATTCTTAAAGAAATACCAGCCTTATTGTAGATCAAGAGATTCTAAAGATGATATCTTTATAATGAATCAACAAGAGGATGAGAGCTTAGAGGAATATTTGGAATGATTTGTTTACAATATACAAAAATAAAAACACAGAACCATGTCTCCTAATCTGATCCGAACAATATTTTTGAAGGGCATTCGAGAGGAATGCTTAGATGATCTTAATTTAATGGGAAAAGGTGATATTTCCACCTTGCCTTTTGATGAGATTGCTGATTTATGTGAAAAATATTCTGGGAGCAAAGCTAGAAACAGAAAAAGAACCATATCATCCAAAGCCACAAATTCTGCTTCAGCTAGTGTCACAAGGGCTGAAATAGGAAATTTATTAGAAGAATTCAAAACAGACCTATAAGTACCTTAGGAAATCAAATTGACACTTTGAAAGCAAAGAAAATATAGGAAGACGAAGACCAATTAATGGCTATATTTTTCCCAAAATGCCAGAAGAAACATGCTTTGAAAGACTGCCCTTTAGAAAATGTTCAAAATGTTCAAGTCTATTCCTTTTGCACTGAAAATCATGATATATTTCATTGCTCTAAAATCAAGATTTTGTAGAATTGTAATTTGGAAGCCAACGCAGATATGAAGAATGTATATTTCATGGGTGCTAAGAGACCTGGAAACCAAGACCTCCACCTCCAGGTATGTTTCCAAACCAAAATTTTCAATTTCCTGCACAAGATCAGATTTATGTTAAGAATTCTTGGAATGTTCCCATGCCATGGCAACACCAAACTTACTCACAGAAACAATGGAAACCATTTCAGCAATACTGTCAACCATACCAACCATATCCTCAACCATACCAACAATATCCTCAACCATACCAACAGTATCTTCAGCCATATCAACATTATCCTCAAACATATCAACAATATCCTCAGCAGCAAGTTGTCCATCAACCTCAAAACACTCAACAAACATTGCCTGCTCCTCCACCAATAAATCCACCTCGATTAAAAATTCCATCTAACCAGCCTCCTAGACCTAATCAGATTCTTGCTCAACCTGTACCCAATCCAAATAATAGAGCAGATAGACCAGCTTACAGTGTAGATGAGGGACCATCTTATCCCACTCTACCTTTACAAAATATCGAGCTTAGGTCTGGTAGGATACTTCAAAAAGAACCTCCAATAGCTGAAAAATAAAAAGAAAACAAAGAAAATGAAGATGAAACTCCAACTCAAAAGAAACAAAATGATGACATCCAAAATAAAAAAAATGCAACCAATGCATCCACCACCTTTTCCAGAAAGATTCATCCAAGCAAAACTTCCCATGTCTTTA
This sequence comes from Pinus albicaulis, assembly GCA_034641835.2. Taxonomy (NCBI): domain Eukaryota; kingdom Viridiplantae; phylum Streptophyta; class Pinopsida; order Pinales; family Pinaceae; genus Pinus; species Pinus albicaulis. The sequence continues at coordinate 31,744 of JAXQQM020060986.1, read as the reverse complement.
CCACAGTTTGATGTTTTAGATGAGCTAACGAATGTCTATATAAAAATTCCATTACTTCAAGCCATAAAAGACATTTTGATATATACTAAAGCAATCAAAGAACTATGTCTGAAGAATCCTACAAAGAAAAGACTTGACCCACAAACTATTCATGTTATTGGACATCTAGCTAGCCTTATGAAAAACACCATTTCAATGGAAAAGTATGTTGATCCTGGTATTCCCAGAGTCACTACAATCATTAACAACATACCTATTCCAAATACTTTAATTGACCTTGGGGCAACAATAAATGTGTTGACTCTTGAAACAATGAAAACACTTCAACTGACAAACTTGCAATACACACCAATTGTTCTCGAACTAGCTGATAGGTCTAAAGTGATTCCTGAAGGGATTTTGGAGGACAAAATTGTTTCACTGGACTCTTGGGAGTATCCAGTGGACTTTTTAGTTCTTCAGCAAAAATATAATTTAGGAGGACACCCTATCATCCTTGGTAGACCATGGTTAGCAACTGCTGATGCATTCATAGGGTGTAGATCAGGTAATATGATCATTTCACGAGGAACTGAAAGGAAACAACTCACTCTGTACCCATCAGCACAATCACCAGCAGTAGAAAACAACTTATGGCTTGATGATAAATACAATGATAAGGAATAAGTTCAATTTGTTTTCAGCATCAATCAAATCTATGATTTACAAGAACATAATAATGATGATTTGATAGAATTGTTTCTTTCTCAACCTGATATTTATGAAGAATTAAGAAATGAACAATATCATGCTGCAGATGAACTTTTAGCACAAAATTTTCAAGAAATATGTACCATTCATTCTTTGCAGACATCATTTGAAAACATTTTTCCCATTCAATCTATCACAAACACACAGAGCAAGACCATAGAGATTAGTCCAGGAAAAACATTGAATATTAGCACTCACCTAGACTTATCTCAGGAAGAAAAATTGATTCAATTATTGAGGAAATATCAGAAAGCATTTGCTTGAGACTACATCGATATGCATGGAATCCACCCTGAAACATGCACTCACCATATTTACACAGATAGTAATATAAAACCAGTGAGGCAACCACAGAGAAGAATGAATCCCATTCTTCAGGATATTGTTAGAGATGAATTACAAAAACTATTGAAAGTCAATTTTATTTATCCTATCTCTGACAGTCAGTGGGTATCCCCATTGGTAGTAGTGCCCAAGAAAAATGGCAAGTGGAGGATTTGTGTTGATTACAGACAATTGAACAAAGAAACCCTCAAAGATTATTTCCCACTACCATTTATTGACCAAGTGCTAGACACATTAGCTGGGAAATCATCATTCTCTTTTCTTGATGGTTTCAGTGGCTATAACCAGATTAGGATAGCCTTAGAGGACCAGGACAAAACCACTTTTACTTGTCCCTGGGGCACTTATGCCTATAATGTTTTACCATTTGGACTTTGTAATGCTCCAACTACATTCTAGAGAGCTGTGTTAGCTATTTTTGTTGAATTTTATATGGATGATTTTTCAGTGTATGGTAATTCATTTGAGAATTCATTATAAAATCTTGAGAAAGTTTTGAAGAGATGTATTGAAGCTAATCTATCCCTGAGCAACGAAAAGTGTTTTATGATGCTAAATGAAGGGGTAGTATTGGGTCATTATATTTATTTTGAAGGCATTAAATTAGATCCATCAAAAAACCAAATCATTATCAATTTTCCAATTCCGAAGACTCAAAAAGAGGTAACAAGCTTTATTGGGTATGCAAGCTATTATAGAAGGTTTATTGAACATTTCAGTAAAATAGCTTTACCTCTCTTTAAGCTTCTAGCAAAAGATACATCTTTCAACTGGAATGAAAATTGTCAGAAAGCTTTTGAAACACTCAAAGAAAAGCTATCAACCACACCAGTTTTAAAAGGACCTAATTGGACCCTACCCTTTCACATCTTTACAGATGCATCTGATACTGCAGTAGGTGCCTCATTAGGCCAAAAAGAAGAGTCTTTGAATTATGCCATCTATTTTATTAGTAAAAATCTGACACCTGCAGAATTAAACTACATAGTCACTGAAAAAGAAATGCTTGCAATCATACATGCTGTGAATAAATTCTGACATTATATAACCGGTTATGAGGTTTTTGTGCATACTGACCACTCTATCATTAATTATCTAATGAACAAACCAATAACTAATGACAGAGTTACTAGATGGCTGTTATTACTACAAGAATTTAATATTACAGTGTTAGATAGACCAGGTAAAGAGAACCAGGTGGCAGATTTTCTTTCTAGACTCCAGAATTCAGGTGAGGTCGTTCCACTTGAAGATTCTTTTCCAATGAAAATTTATTTTCAATTTCAGTAGTAGATCCATGGTATGCTGACTTAGCTAATTATTTATCCACAGGAAAGACACCTCCATATTTTACTACAAAGGAGAAGAGACTCATAAAAAAAAATGCTAGATATTCATGGGTTAATGGAGATTTATTTTACACTGGATATGATATGATTATTAGAATATGTGTAAGAAATGATGAAATAATTGATATTTTAAAATCTTGTCATGATGAACCCTGTGGTGGGAATTTTGCAGCAAAAAGGACAGCATTCAAGATCCTCAGTCTTGGCTACTATTGGCCATCAATTTTTAAGGATTCCAAGAAGTATGTGAAAAGTTGTGACAGTTGTCAAAGAATGGGTAGACCAACAACTTCAGATGAAATGCCACTTCATCCCCAAGTACATTTAGAGCCATTTGAAAAATGGGCTCTAGATTTCGTGGGACCCATCAATCCACCTTCAAAGGGAAAAAAGTACATCTTAGTATGTACTGACTACGTGACAAAATGGGCTGAAGCAAAAGCACTTGTCCAGGAAACTGAACAAACAGTGGTAAACTTCCTTTTTGAAGAAATTTTTGTAAGGTATGGAGTACTCAGAGAGATAGTCACAAATCAAGGTACTCAGTTTAATTCAAGGCTGGTTGAAGATATCACAAAAAAATATAAAATCAAGCACAAGAAAAGTACACCTTACCATCCACAGGCCAATGGCCAGGTGGAATCTGCAAATAAAAATTTAGAAGGAATTATCACTAAAACAGTAGCAATGAACAGAAAGAATTGGGATGAAAAGCTCAACGATGCACTCTGGGCTTACAGAATCACGTGGAAAGATACTACAGGATTTACACCATATCAGCTGGTGTATGGAAAAGAGGTAATGCTTCCTATTGAATTTCAGATACATACTTATAAAATGGCTGCAGATTTAGGCATTGATCTCAATGAAGCACAAAAGGAGAGAATTATGCAATTGAACCAGTTAGATGAAATGAGGTAGCAAGCAGAGGAGAGAACAATCCTGATGCAGAAATAAAGGAAGTAGTGGCATGATTCACACATAAAGAAGAAAGAGTTTAAGGAAGGAGACTGGGCTTTACTCTTTGACTCCAAATTCAGAGATCATAAAGCCAAGTTCACAACACATTGGATGGGCCCATATGAAATAGTTCAAGTATATGAAAATGGATCAGTGAAACTTACTACAATTGATGGAGAAGGAAACACCTTTATTGTCAATGGACATAGGTTGAAACTCTATCATAAGCCCATCAGCAAAGAAGATTTTATTTGAACTGTATCTCAGCAAAAGGAGGTTGAGATATCACAGCCTTCAGCTGTGATATCTCTACCTTAGTCATTTTAATATCCTAAAAATAAAAAATATATATAAAAAAAAAATATAAAAAAATCAAATAAAAAATAATAATGGTTTAGATGTGAAAACCAGACTCTGGCACACTCTAAACCCGAATTCTTATTGGAAAACCAATCATTTGGCTGGTAAGAATTCATTGTTCTAGTTCTTTCTTGTTTTTCACAAATTTAATAATGACTTGAGGACAAGTCAAAGACTTAGTGGGGGAGAAGAAACAATGGTTTTTCCCTATCTCATCTCTTTTTAAATTTTTCAAGGAATTTGTTTCAGTAATTCAGTATTTCATTAAAAGAGTTGTTTTGTTCTAATCAGTAAAGGGACATGTTCAAGCAACAAAATATGCAGTGGGACCTATTTCAACATGATTATACAGAGGGACCTGTTTCAACATGATTATACATAGGGACTTGTTCAAAGGCTATATCAATACTACAAAACACCAGAGGGACCTGTTCAAAGACTACATCAAAGGTACATAAGGCTACTTCAACAATTTTTCAAAGGTTGCCTATCAGAATTCCAATTAAGGCTACATCATCAAGGCTACATCAACACCAAAGATAAAAAAGCTTCACAAGCATGGCTCTTCAGATTTTAAGGGATCTGTTATATTCAATTTCAAAGGGACCTGTTTTAGAAGATAAGGATCAGACAAGCAGATTGGTCACACCTGTACAAGCAGATCAGTCACACCTGTACAAGAGAAATCAGAATTTTATCAGCCAATAAGTGTAATGTATTGAAATTTTTTTGTTTTTAGAATTTAAAATTCCTAGATTATTTTAGTGTTAAAAGTAATAATTATGATTGCTTATTATCAATTTCAAAAAGCCTTTTTATAACCTTTATACCCATATTATTCGTAATATTCCTATATGCTCACTTCATTACCACTCTGCCTATTTCTATACGTTCATTTCTATTTTCATATCACATATAACATCATTATAAACCTTAGCCTATTCCTACCTACGCCCTTAAAACCTTTTTATAAACTCATCATTTTTTTTCAAATTGACCTCTGTCAACAAAGTACCAACAAATAGTGGTCTTATTAGACACCCAATGTAAAGACCCGCCTAATGGGAAGACATCTGTTAAAATGCCTGTCCTCAATTGATTTCGTTCATTCTGACTGCCAGAAGTACAAAAACGATCTCCCGACCCAAATCTGCTTATGAATGTATCTTCCATGATTTCATTATCAACACGATTTGCATACTATGCTACCATAATTATGCTTCTGCAAATCATTATTGTTCCTTTGTATCTATGATTTGAACTCTTTGGGACACGCCTTCCGACTCTGCAAACAAGTTCACGGCCTATGACAGTAAAACTATGTTCTCTGCGCCATCATCATAGCAATTTCATCTTATGATATCAAGCAAAATCAAGGTCGGCAGATGAGTTTTTATTTTGTAAAACTCTGAGTTCATAAAGCCAGTTAATGTTCAGATCCTGAGTTTTTAAAAATAAGAAGGCCGAGATAATAGGTGTTGAAAAGGGAGAAAATATAGTAGTCGGGGTTATCCAGAATCTTGATTTCCACCCAGAATTTGAAGAGCAACTCAGATATTTGAAGAAGTAAGTCCAGAAAATTGAGGAAGTTAGCCAGGACAACTCAGTGGAATGCGAGAAGAGAGGTAACAAGTTGAAAAACCCTGATTAAATTTTTATTTTATAGAGCATATAAAAAAAATGGGGGGTTAGAACAGATATTTTTAAAATGACAAATAGAGCAGATCCTGAGAAATTTGATAGTTCAAAATACCATGAAGACTGTGTTAAGATTTTGAGGGAAAAAAATTGGTTGTCTTTTCTAGAGAAATTAAATGGAAACAATGAAGAAGTTAAAAAACAGTTTGCATTTTCATTTAATGGAGAAAAAGCTTTGATAGGAAATTTCTCTTTCAGAATCTCAGAGGATAAAATAGCTCAGTCATTAGACATCAGTCCAGAAGGGGAAAAGTATTTCAAAACCAAGCAATTTAGAGAAAAATCATGGACTCAGTTTATGTCTAGGTCAAGGGTTTCTTCTGTTAATTGGAAAAAGGGTGTTCCTAGAAGTTGGTTAATTCATCCATGGGACGAAATGGTATACATTCTTCAAAAATTTGTCACATGTGAGGGGCATTACAACATATTATACCTATATCACATAAAAATCTTGATGCACTTAAAATGTCAATGCACTATTAGTCTGCCCTATTTTCTTTTACAGAGTTTGACTAAAATGTCAAATACCGTTCAGAAACAAAAGGGTAATGAAGATAGAAGCTTGTATCATTTTGGTTTGATCAAAATTCTAATTGAATTTGAATTGAAGAAGAGAGGGATAACATGGGAAGGATTTTTAGTTGCCAATCAAATCAAAACCAAAGAAGATGAACAAGAGAAACAAGGAAGCACAGAGTTTATGGTTGATGTTGATGAGGAAACCCTTGAATTTAAGTCAAGCACTGTTGCTCAACCTAGTAGGAGTGTGAAAACAAGGAGAATGAGGCAAGAAGATGCCAAGAAAATTGCAAAAGACAAAATTTTCACTACTTACAAAATAATATCAAGGAGAATAAAAAGAAATCAAATATAAGATGATCAACTAGAGAAAAATGTGAATACACCAATGGAAATTGAAAGCAGTGCTAATTCACAGCCAAAACAAGGACCAGAAATGGAGACTGAAAGTAACAAGGGAGAAAGCAAAGAGCCAGTACCTACAAATAAGAAACAAAGAAAGCTAGAAAAACAAATTGAAGAACTAAAAGAGGAACTTATGGAAGAAAATATGTTATAAAAAGTCATAAAGAAAGAAAATGAAATGTTAAGAGCCCAGAGCAAGAAAATTCAATAGAAAAATGAGACATTGAAGAGGAAAGTCAAAGAACTTAAAACTGATCAAATTGAAATATGCAAATGGGCAACAAAATGGTACACACAGAAAAAGGCTCTCAAAGAAAAATATAAGAACAGGAAGCATGAGTTTCAAGTCTAGAAGAATGTAGATGTATTGCTATAAGCAACAGAAGCAAAAGTAGAAACAGAACATAAAGGGAGCACATCAGGTTAGCATGAGGACATGCTAAATCATTGAGTTTGGGGGAAATGTTGGTATTATTTTATGGCTATCTTTTTCTTCTAAAATTCCATCATTTTTCCACCATTTTCTTCCATAAATCCCTTATAGTTTATTGAAATTGATTAATGTAGCATTATAATTCTTATTTTACATTAAATTTAATTTATGGAATTTTTGTGTTAAAAATTGAAATTTTTCAAGAAAATTACAGGATGTGATAACTTCCTATAAATGGTTTATGTTCTGACACGTGGCATAGCAGGTAGATCAAAACGAAGGAAAAGGACGTGATCTAGGATGTACACACATGATGAAAAATCTATCCAGCATCAGATTTGAAGCTCCTGAATAGCCGATCAACGCTGGTCAAACCCAGCCAATCTAGCAGAAAAATCTGAAGTCATAATGAATGAGCTTGATATTTTGCCTATGATTAGGAACTCTAAACTAATTCGATCTGTTTTTGAGATCAGTTAGGATTACGACGAACGAAAATAACCTTTTTTGATTGTAATTTTGATAAATAAGAGAATGGAAGCATGTAATAGACTAATGATGCTAGTGATAATATTGAATGTAAGGGAAGAATTGAGACTGTATACGTGCTTTAGAACTCTGTTTTTAATGTAACTCATTCCCAGATCTTAATCAGAGACATAATTTAATCATTTATGGTGTTTTTGAGTTAGCGTTCTCATCAATTGAAGTTTTCCAAGTGTGCCTTCAAAGCATGGAAGGGCCCCCATGTGAAGTTGGTACACTTTCTTTACATTTCCATTAGATTTAGTATTCAAATATGATTAGTATTTTATTTCATTTTCATGCTTTTGAGTTCATCGATTTTGAAGTGCTTGTGATTTTATTCATCATTGATATTTCATGATTCATAGTAGTAATTTGAGAATTCGATTGCAAGATTAATGAACAGTCATTGTAAGAGGTTTAATTGAGTATTGAATCTCAAATCATTTCTGTGATCTCTATTTTAATGAATTTGATTTTTAGTATGCTTTAGTGTGTTACTTTGAAAGAGTTTTTGTGAACTATAACCTTGTAAGAGGATTGAAAAATCAAATTAGTAGCACTCTATTTTTAGAATAGTAGATCAGATTTAGTTACAAGAGTGTTTAAAGTGTGAAAGGAACCGCATTCCAATCTCTTGTAAAAGAGTGTTGGAGCCTATCACAATAAACATCTACCTAAGCAAATAGAACAGATCCTTTTAGGTCTATAAACATTAGACATGTGCCTCTAAGATTACCTACATTGGTTGACAATAAATTGAGCCTAATCTAGAACCCTAGATTGGTCTATACATTGGGATAACCAAAATGGAAGAAGCTTCTCAATTTGGCTCTCAAACCCTCCATGCTTGCATTAATACAACCCGTGATTTTTAGAACATCCTAATGAAGAGGGTTAGGCTCATAATCGGCTTATCTCAAGAAGGTCATAGCTCTAACATCACCATTACTACCCTACAATAATGATCTCATGATAGATATACTACAAATTATAGTAGTAGTCTTTTAGAAGCAGAACAACACATTATGTGTCCCACTTATCAAAAGTGGTGTAGAAAAGTGGTGTAGTATTTTAAAACTTCATGGAAGAGTTCAGTTTTGGCACATTCATGTCAATATGGAATGTGACTATTGATCTTTTAGTTGCTCCAAAACTTTTATACCAAAGATATTACATTAGCTCACTCAGACCATGTCACAGCCATGCAACATTGTCTATGTTCTTAAAAGGAGATGCCGACATATGCAAGATACTAAGATCCAAATTTTTAACCATTTAGAGGAAGGAACCAGTTCGATCACCACCAGCCAGATCTAATGAGAAATTGGTCGTGAAAAACATAAAATGGCTCGTAAAGGTGTTGACCAAGAAGAAGTTGATAAGGATTGATAGGGCAGAAGAATTGGGAATCTGTAGCAAGAATGAATCCAAGGAGGAGAGGCCTATGCTTTATCTGCAAGGCACCTTGGGCCCTTAACCATTCTTGTCCAGATGATGTAAGAAGAAGGCAACAAAGACAAATAACAAGAGGAGATTACTTCAAATCATGGGGAGTATTTTGTAGCTGGGTCTATTGATCTTCAAGATGGTGAGCAACATCGTGACATTATTCAAGGAGGCTTGCAGGATGACAAACATTTTGAAATGCATGAGGAAATTCTACCTAATGCCATTGATGAGGTTGATTCCTATATAATGGAGTTTGTAGATCCCCAGGGGAATATCCATAAAGAATATGAACAATCAAGTATAGATAAAATTCCACCAATGCATCTATGTTTGACAGTTGAAAGGGATGAACATATTGTCTCCATAGATGAAGGAGACCTGGGAGATTTGAGTGAGGATCCATCCATAGTGAACCAGCATGATGAGTATGATCACGAGGAGAAACATGACAAAAATAATATGCAAAATGAAAAATTCCTAGAGAGTTGGTCAAAGGCTCAAATTGAAGTTGTGGTCATGGGGCATCCAGTGAAGTCAAATATAGAGACATTTTGCAGTGCACTAGAATTTCCAGTGAAAGAATTTTGGGAAAGGATCATGCATTTCAAGACAGATCTTATGTTGTTGAAGAAAAGAGTTTGGATAGTCCGAGACATTGTCTTACAGGAGAACAGAAAAATTGAGGAATTCATAGGGTTATGTGTCAAATCATCGACCAAGCTTTCTAATATTGAGGAACAACTCAAGTCCCTCACAAGGCCGCATGAGGAGTACAATTGGGAGTGCCATAGAAACGCTCTGCATGAATACATAGATAAGGCTTGCAATACAAAAAACCCACCTTTATACATTGAGAAGAGCAGGGCAGAGTTCTCCCAATACATCATGTTGGGTAACCAAGTAGAGCAGCATGAATCAAGCATCGAACAACATCAACATAATAGATTTGCATATATTCATTCTTTCCCAAGTATGGATTGGCGAGAGATTATGATTTGGTATTCTATTGATGGGTTGATTATTTGGACGATACCCATAGCCAAGGGAAAATTACAGCTTGCACCATTTGGTGCGGGCAACGATGGAGAGTTGAAATGGTACCATAACCCACAAGTCCCAGGATTTAGGTGGCATTAGGATCTAGGACAATCCATTGGGGGTAGGATTGGACAAAGGATTGTTTGGGATCCAGTTAAATCTATTGAGGTAAGGATTGGTCAGAGGATTTTTTAGGATCCAGGTATCGAAGGATCCATTCAGGACCATTAACCATGGAGGGTTGGAACAATACAACAGGTGGTATGGGATCCTGGTATCAATGTACAAATTCTTCTGTTGTGGATAGAAGTGGATCACTTGAGGACAAGCAATCTTTGGGCAGGAGGATTTGTAATATTCCTTTTATTGATCTGGTCAAAGTGGGTGGAATCGGTCCATGGTATTACCATGGTATTTTCCCATGGTATCGGCCCATGGTATTTGTTGTCAGTTTTCAAGGAAAATAATAAAATAAGGTCCTTCAACCTATAAAATGGGATAGAAGCTAGGCATTTAGAATCATTTTTGGTTTTATCTATATTATTGTGTTTGGGTTGAGAACTTGGCCTGGCTAGTTCTAACATTGATCCCGGGACAAAAACCCCATGACGAATTTGTCTGGTGAATCCATCCAGGGTCCACGATTGGGCTTCAGTATTGGTTTTCTGTTTTAAGGAGCAGCCAAGCATGCCATCTGCAGGAGCTCAAATTTATTGTATGGTCATGTATTCTATTTTTAGCTAATAATATAAATAAAAGGCTACATTTCCAAATCTCGTCTATGTTCATGGTTTTTACTGAATGTAATTTTATTGAGAACACTAGAATGTGCTAGATCTGACTAAATTAGTAAGGTTTGGGATCTTATAGTGAGTAATATTGAAGTTCTTTTGATTAATAGAAAAGCTATAGATTGAATTTTGTTTGATTAATATAAAATCTATACTTCACGAGGTTCATTGGTTCATTGTATTCAGTGAGTAAGATAAAAGTTCATTTGATTAATAGAAGAGCTATAGCTCGTGTGTTTTTTGTGTGTGAAATACTTATGTTATTTATACTTTCACTCTTCTACCTTTCCAAACATAATAACATATTGTTCCTCTTTTGTGTAATCAATGGCGTTCTTAAGTAAAATATGAATAAAAAATGAAATGCACTCTATTTGTCCTTAGATTTTTTTTCCTCTTTGACATTTTAAACATCTTAGTGGACAAAAGATTACACAGATGAGAATTTTATTAGCTCAGATGGAAGGCATTCACCTAGACAATATGCCTTTATAATTAAATAAAAACACAATATTAAAAAATAATCTCCAGTCAATTTGGGATTTTTTTTAACTAAATAAAAAACTTACATTAAAAAACAATTGCCAATCAAATTCCCTAGTGACCTGTCGTGGAATAAAAACGATTGTTTTTATTTAAAAAAGAAACGCCATTATTCCTTCATTTTCCTTCGAGGATTGGAAACATAGATTAAGACCGTCATCGGGCCAAGTGAATACCTAAAACACATTTATTCGAATCCAATGAAGTATACAATAAAACTATTGTAATTAATAGAAGTGCAAAGGATTTTCAGTGATTATATTAGATATTGAAGCATTCATAATTATAGAAAATTCACTTTTTTGTTCTAAAAAACGAAGTTTGAATTTATGTAAATTGTGATATTCCTTTTTTTATAAGGTCAACGTGAAAGAAATCAGCTCATGATATTCTCCTTCACCTTCATCTTTTTAAGGAAAAAAAAAAAAATCAACTCATGATATTCTCCTTCACCTTCATTTTTTGAATGGAAAAAAATAAAATAAGTCTATTTAATTTATAAAAGGGGATAGGGTGAGAAAGTTGGATTCATCTCGAGTTTGTATATCTTATTGTGTTTCTTGAGAACTTGGCGTGCCAATTCTAGGTTGATACCGAGACGAAAACACCATGGTGATGTTTGTGTGGTGGATCCATCTAGGGTCCACGATTGAGCTTCAGTGTCAGAAATTAGTCTATGAATGAGCAGTCGTGCATGTCATTTGTAGTACCTCTGGTCTTTTGTATGTGCATGTATTTATTTTCAATTAATAATAAGAATAAAAGGGTTTCATTACTAGATCCCATTTGTGTTCTTGTTTATTACTGAAATTTTTTTATTTAAAAAATTGAAATGTTCTAGATCTGTGATAATTTTTATCGATTGGGATATTATAGTGGTATTAGAGTTGGTTTTCCTACCAGCCTGAGGGCTTTAGAAGAAACTAGTTTTCGTTGATCATCAATAATCACCCTAAGTAGAATCTTGTGAATTTCGGTGGTTATTCACACCCACCCTAGTTGACTATTGCAGAAAAATTACTTTTCCATGGTTGAAGTTGACTTGCGGTTAATTTTTAGATCTTTTCTCAAGGTGTTGGATCTAGAGTGTGATGACTTAATCCTTAAGATGCTCCAATAATTTTGCGCCATAATTACAACATCTTATCCAAACTTCATCAAAAAATACATGCAAAAGATCATGTCCCCGATCTTAGGAGAAAATAAAGCCATTTGCAAATAATTGAAATCCAAATTGTTGGCCATTTGGAGGAAGGAGCTAATTGTATCAGCTGTTTCTTATGAGCTAGCTGAGGGGTTGATAAAAAAAAACATGAAACTACTTAAAAAATAAGTTAATCAAGAAGGAACTAACAATATTTGTGGAGAGAGCAAGAACGAACTAAGGAGGAAAGACTTATGCTTTGTATGAAAGGGAGTTTGGGAACTTGACCATTCATGTCCAGGTGATAAGGAGGCAATAAGGGGATAACAATTCGAGACTTCTTAAAATCATGGGGATTCATCCATAGTTTGGTTCACTGGTTTTCATAAGAGAACCTATGAAGGATCCAAGCAGTCAGATACAGATGATGAGTAGAAATACCATGTTTTTCAAAGAAACTTATAGGACAAGCCAATGATAATCAGTTAGCTTGACAAAGTACATGGCGAAAGGAAGGAGGTAATTCCTCCTCATGATGTTGTAGTTGAGTCTATATATATCCTGGAGAACATCCATAAAGAGTATGGGAAATCAGGCATAGAGAAAAATCCACCAGTACATCCATGTTTGACAAAGAGAGAGGGTGGACAACTTATCCCCACATGTGGAGAAGGCGAAGAACAATACATTCAAGGACAATCAAATTAAGAGCCAACAATAATAAGGCGATATGATGAGAATGATCATGCAGGCCAGCATGACAAGTATAGTATGCAGGATGAGTCATTTCTTGAGGGTCATTCAAAGGTTCAAGTTGAACGTGTGGTCATAGGGCATCCAGTGCAGACATATACAGAGACATTCAACAAGGCACTAGAATTTCTAGTATAAGACTTTTAGGAAAGTATCATGCATTTCAATTCATATTTTATTTTATTAAAGTAGAGAGTCTATACAGTTTGAGACACTTTCTTACAGAAGAATAGAAAAATTGAAGAGCTCATAGGAATATGTATAAGTAATATCATGAACAATATCGTTATTGCCCTGCGCTAGAATCTGGCTCTCGTTCAAGTTGAGGATGTAAAATCTTGCCTTCAGAATGTTTTCTTTCCTTGCGTATGCCTTGTTTCTCTACCTATCGGATGTTATCCCCATCCCCAATTCTTCACTCCATAGAGATGCGACAGTCCTGATGTCAATGAAAGCAGAAATGATGGATCCCAATCATCTGTTATATGGTTGGAAAGCATCCAATCGTAGCGCCCATTGCTCATGGTCTAGTGTAAAATGTGACCATATCGGGTAAGTAGTGGTTTTATATCTCTCCAACATGGACATTGCAGGCCCATTCTCGAGTCATGTAATAAATCTACGAACCCTCCGTCTACTCAACGTCTCCAATAACAACCTAGTTAGATGCCTCCCCTCCAACATATCAAATTTGAGGAACCTGGAGGTCCTTGATGCCTATAAAAACAATTTGTTTGGGGCACCACTAATTTTGAGTTATATGGCGAAGCTCAGGTATCTTTGTCTTGGTGGAAATTCCTTCACAGGGAGCATTCCCAGCCAGTATGGGAAGCTGAAAAAAATAGAATATCTTCCATTGTGTGGAAATATTTTGACTGGAAGAATACCGAGAGAGCTTGGCAATCTAGGGAACTTGAAAATGCTTCGTCTGAGGTATTACAATTTATTCTAGTATTGGATTCATCCCGAGTTGGGAAATTTGAGCAAGCTTGTATATCTCGATATGGTTGATTGTAGTCTTACTAGTGCAATTCCTTCTCATCTTGGTGGTCCTAGAAAATTGAGCACATTATTTTTGTATGCCAACGGCCTCACTGGCCATATTCTTCCTGAGCTAGGCCATCTGGGCCTTTATGGTATTTAGTGATCTACACGTAGAGAAAATTAAGTATACATATACTGGTGAAGGTGAAGGTGTGCATGTAATGTAATATTGTTATTGAGTTTAATCCAAACAATGGTTTTTAATTTTTTTAATAAATATTAATTTCACCATTGTCATTTATTTCCTTTGCAATTCAAAGTAAATAGTAATGATTGAATTAGAGTTCGTGTACACTTTGATAGTGGATTTTGTTATCTTTTTCACTTGGGTGGGTGAGAAAGATAAAAAAATCCCCCAAAGAAGAAGTTTCGAAGATTATAGATCGAAGGCCCAACAATGTCCATATGGACGAAGCCATGTGTGTATTCTTCGTGGCCCTACTCTGCATAAAAAAACAGAGTGTTCGCAGTGTTGGAATTTCTGATAATTCCTTAAAAACACAGAGGAAAGAAAATTCCTCTTCTAAACACATAGAGAGAGCAACAAAATAAAACTTTGCAAATGGAGCAAAAACTATATATTTCATTACACATTTCAACTGTTACAATTTTTTTTTTTTTTCTTCAAAACTGTTGTTCTGGATTTACAAAAAAAATTCTGCTCCTCTGCGCTGCTACACACACAGGCTTTTCACTCTTTAATTTTCACTCTCGGCATACACAACATTTCACACTGTTTTTTTTATGTATTGTAAACATATATAAAAATAGTATCCTAAGTTTTTTAAAAATAGAACTTATTTTGTGGCATAAACTTATAAAACTAAGTCTAAAACCTTATAAAATAAAATTATGTTGCGGAAGTGTTTTAAAACATAACACGACACATTACAAAACAATGTGATATGTTTTCGCATCAATCCATGTGCCATATGACATCACCATCATTCCATGCAATAAAATAACGAAAGAACTTTTGCGAAGAGTTTTTGCATCAATTGTCACGCCAGCTAACTGGACCTCCAAACCTTGCGACGATGCGCAATTGGTCAAAATGTGGTGAGTTGGCACTGGTGGGGTCGCTCTATCGAGTGATTGTGAAGAGCCAGTGACGTAACCACTCAGCTATGCAATAAGCCTATGATTGGTCGTTAGGTGGTTGACGTGGATGTGGCGGGATCCACACTTTTCGCGGGTTAAACGGGGGTGGCATAAGCGACGGGTTCATGCGATGATTGCCTCTTGGATGGCGGACAATCTAACGTGGCAGTGGTTTAAATTCAAAAATGATGGCACGACATTTAAAGCAGTTGGTGCGAATGGTTTAAGGCAGGAGGTAACGTGGGTCAAACCACGATTTACAAAATCATAAAGGGCTACGGTCAAATGAAGAATTTGGCTATTTGCAGGGGTCAAAACATAAAATTGAATGCACTGGTTGAGTGCAAAACCAAACCAAAAATTGATGCTGCTGTTTTCTTTCAATTTAACATCAAAACTTATGTTTTGTCCTTGCTGTTCAGGTATGCAGTTGGGAGTAAATTCCAACACTCCCCCTTAATCACAAGTGTTTCTCTCTTACATTCCCAGACATTTGCTCAGATAATTAAAACTTTTCAGCCCCAATAGTTTTGTCAAAATATCTACAAACTGTTCTTCTATTCTGCATTGTTGCAAAACAATTTCTCCATTGTTCACCAATTCTCTGATGTAGTGATACTTTGCATCAATGTTTTTTCTTCTTTTATGAAACAATGAATTCTTTGATAAAGCTATTGCTGAGCTATTATCATAATAAATTGTTGTGCCTTTTACCTGTTCATGACATAAATATCTCAACATTCTTCTCATCCATACTACTTGACATGTTGTTGTTGTAGCTGCCACATACTCTGCCTCTGCTGTTGATAAAGCCACAATTGTCTGTTTCTTAGAAGCCCATGAAATGGCTCCTGATCACATATGAAAAACATAGCCAGAGGTACTTTTTTTTCCATCTATGCTTCCAGCCCAATCACTGTCAATATATCCAATTAATTCAAAATTTTCCGAGGAGGTGTATAAAATACCATAATTCTTTGTTTCGTTCACATACCTTAAAATTCTCTTTGCTACTTGCCAATGTGCCTCCTTTGGCCTTTCCATAAATCTGTAAATTAAACTTACAACATGCATAATATCTGGCCTAGTTGTAGTCAAATACATAAGGCTGCCAACTATGCTCTTATACAAACTTGTATTTACATCCTTGCTGTTGTCTTCTTTTCTTAACTTCAATCCCATAACTATAGGAGTAATTGATGCCTTGCAATCCTGCATGTTAAATCTTTCCAAAACTTCTTTTACATATTTAGCTTGAGAAATAAAAATTTTATTTTCATTTTTCTCTACTTCTATTCCTAAGAAGTATCTCAGCAATCCCATATCAGTCATCTCAAATTCTTCTTTCATGATTGTCTTAAAATTTTAAATAAGGTAAGCATCATTACCTGTGAATATCACATCATCAACATATAAAACAATAATGAGCATCTTACCATCCTTTTCTTTGATGTATAATGTGGGTTCTCCTTCACATTTCTCAAACCCATTTTCCAGTAGATAGGCATCTATCCTACTGTACCATGCTCTTGGTGCTTGTTTCAGCCCATACAGAGCTTTCTTTAATTTGCATACCTTGTGATCTTGGCCTTCATTCTCATAGCCCAGAGGTTGTTCAACATAAACCTCTTCCATCAATACTCCATTCAGGAATGCTGATTTCACATCCATTTGGTAAACTTTCCAGTTATGTTGTGCTGCAATAGACAACATTGCTCTTACTGTTTCCATTCTTGCAACTGGTGCAAAATTTTCCTCATAATCTCTTCCTTGTTTTTGCTTGTAGCCTTTTACAACAAGTCTGGCCTTGTGCCTTTCAATTTTTCCTTCAGCATTTCTTTTGGTATTATAGACCCATTTTACTCCAATCACTTCCTTGACTTTTGGGAGATCAACTTTCCCATGTTTTGTTATTCTCTATTGCATTAATCTCTTCATCCATAACATCTATCCATTTCTTATCTTTTACTGCTTCTTCAAAACGAATAGGATCTTCTATATGACAATATAGTGCAAATAAAGAGTTCATACCTTCATTATTTTCCTCTTGCTCATATATTTCATTCATAATTCTGAATTTGGTTCTTCTTTCACTTGCTAAACTTGTGCTTGTAGAAGCACTCAAATTTGCTCCTTGTGATGTGCTTGGAGAAGCACTGTCATCACTTCTCAAGGGTGTTCTCATACCATCTTGTGGCAACCCTTACTGTCCTTGCGTTGGTGGAGGTGGTGTTGCTAATGAGGGATTTCTTCCTTCCATTTCTTCCTCATCATCTTCTTGAGACATACATGTCTTTACATTCACTGTTTTTTCAATCCTTCCTTCCCAAGCTTCTTCCTCAATAAACTACACATCTTTGCTTATCATAAAGTTCTTGGTGGATGGGTTATACAATTTGTATGCCTTTGATTCATCACTGTAACCAAAAAATATGCACTTCTCTCCCTTACTGCCTAACTTCTTCTTTAGCTGATCTGGAATGTGTGCATAAGACACACAAACAAATACTCTCATGTGGGTGACAAATTTTTTTATGCCACTCTATGCTTCTTCCAGAACTCTATTCATAACACTCTTGGTTGGGCATGTATTAAGCACATATGTTGCACAATGTATAGCTTCAGCCCAATATTCATTTGGAAAATGTTTTCCCTTCAACATGCTTCTTACCATGTCCATGATGGTTATATTTTTCCTTTCAGCAACTCCATTTTGTTGTGGTGTATATCTTGTTGTAAATTTCTTATGAATCCCATTTTTTCTACAAAAACGTAGAAAGTCTTCGGAGATATATTCTCCTCCTCTATCAGTTCTTAAAACTTTTATATGCTCTTTTTGATTCTCAAAAATAGCTTTAAAGTGGCACAACTTTTCAAATACTTCACTCTTCAGCTTCAGGAAATATACCCATGTTTTTCTTGTGCAATCATCAAGAAAGGTCACCATATAGTGGCTGCCTGCTAATGATGGTGTTTTCATTGGTCCACACAAATATGAATGGACTATTTCTAAGGGTGATTTTGCCCTTATGCTATTTCTTGGTGGAAAGCTTTCTCTGTGTTGTTTGACCAAGATGCAACCTTCACATAAGTTGTCTGGTTTCTCAATCAACGGTAATCCCTTTACCATAACTTTTCTATGTAATAAATTCAGACCTCCAAAGTTGAGATGTCCAAATATCAAATTCCATAACCAATTTTCATCTTTTGCTTCTCTTTGGTAAGTCTCTTGAGTTACATCTGTCATTGCAACTCCTTTCTTCAAATCTACTCTCATCTTGAGAGGAACATTACGTTCCTTGTCATCTTCACTAAGTGCGCCAATCTTTTGATTGTGTTGGTATGTCCATGATGGTACATACATCATCTTTAAAGAATACATTGTAGTCTTTTTGAATGAGTTGTCCAATGCTCAAAAGGTTACACTTCATACCAGGTACATAGTATACATCTGATATGGATCTCCTTTCTCCTTTCCTTGTCAATACACTTACCCTGTCTTTCCCCATGATAGAGACTTTTCTATCTGTCCCCAATGTTACTTGAGACTTTACATTTTCATTTAACATGGAAAACATAGAAATGTTTCCAGTCATATGGTTGCTACATCCTGAATCTAGTAACCATATATTTTCATTCTTTTCTTCAGCCATATTACATGCTAAAAACAAATTTTCATGACTAAGAGTCTCTTTGGTAAAGTTAGCACTGGGTCTATTACCCATGTCACTATGTTTCTCCCTACAGTCATTGGCATAATGTCCATACTTCTTACAGTAATGACATTGGACTTGAAATTTATCATACATTTTTCCCTGTGCTTGATTTTTTCCACCTTGTTGGTTGCTACCTTGTCTTTGATTCTGACTTTGGTTGTTGTCCCTTCCACTTGTACTTGTAGGGCTATTTCTTTCTCCATTGTTCTGGCTTCTGCATCGACCTCTTCCTCGGTAGTTTGATCTTCCTTGACCTCTTCCTCTTGCAAATGACATTTGGGTCTTGAAGGCATGCTTCAAAGATGAGTTTGTTGTTTTGTTCAGTCTTTGTTCATGTGCCAACAATGATGCATGAAGCTCATCAACAGTGAACTTTGAGAGATCCTTTGTCTCTTCAATGGTTGTTACTGTCACATCAAATCTTGAAGGTAAGCTCCTCAATACTTTATTCACTATTCTTATTTCTTCTACTGTCTCTCCATAAGATCTCATTTCGGTAACCAACCCAATCAACAATGTGAAGAATGAGTCTATTGTATCAAACTCTTTCATGCAAATGACTTCAAAATCTCTTCTCATTACTTGAATTTTCGTTGTCTTTACTTTCTCCATACCTTGATAGGTTTTCTAGAGGGTATCCCATGCCTCCTTAGACTTCTTTGTTGCTGCAATTCTTGGAAATATGCTTTCATGGATTGCTTGATAGAGATAGAAGAGGGCTTTTGAGTCATTCTTATTATTACTCTTCAGCAAATCTTTCTCTGTCTGTGTCAAGACATTAAATGCTTGTTCATCTCCTGGTTCTTCAAAACCATCTTCAACCAGTTCCTGTAAATATTGAGATGCAAACATGGCTCTTATTGTGATTGCCCAATAGTCATAGTTATTCCCATTGAACTGTGGGAGTTGAGTATTTCCCATACTCGTGTTTATGCTAGTTCCTGCCATTCTTGTACTATGCAGAACTATAAAGCTAGACTGTGTAACTTTAAATAAATTTTTCTCACTGACTTGCTGAAACTTTCACTCTGCTGGAGAAATGCTTCAACAATCTTCTCCTTCCTTCAGTTTCTTTAGCAACTGCTGAGAGCCTGGACTAGCTCTGATACCATGTTGGAATTTCTGATACTTTCTTAACAACACAGAGGAAACAAAATTCCTCTTCTAAACACAGAGAGAGAGAGAAAGAAAATAAGACTCTACAGATGGAGAAAAATCTCTATATTTCATTAAAAATTTCAACTGTTACAAAAAACATTTTTTCTTCTTCACAACTGTTGTTCTGGATTTACAAAAAAAATTCTTCTACTTTGCGTTGCTACCCACACAGCCTTTTTCACTCTTTGCTTTTCACTCTTGGCATACATAGCATTGCACACTCTCTATCTTATGTATTGTAAACATATATACATATATATGTTTACAATACATATATAAAAATAATATCTTATTTTTTTTTAAATAGAACTTATGTCGTGGCATAAAATTATAAACCTAAGTCTAAAACCTTATAAAATAAAATTATGTTGCAACAGTGTTTTAATACATAACACGAAACATTACAAAACAATGCGATATGTTTTCGTATCGATCCATGTGCCAGATGACGTCACCATCATTCCATGCGATAAACAAATGGAAGAACTTTTGCAAAGAGTTTTCGCATCGATCCTCGTGCCGGGTGACTGGACCTTGAAACCTTGTGACGATGTGAAATTGGTCGAGAGCTGGTGAGTTGGCACTGGTGGGGTCGCTCTATCGCGCGATCGTGAAGAGTCGGTGACGTAAGCGCTGTGCTATGCGAGGTTGTGATTGGTCATTGGGTGGTTGACGTGGATGTGGCGGGATCCACACTTTGTGTGGGTTAAACAGGGATGACATAAGAGACAGGTTCATGCGATGAGTGCCTATTGGATGGCAGTCAATCTAACGTGGCAGCGGTTTAAATTCAAAAATGATGACATGACATTTAAAGCGGTTGGTGCAAATGGTTTAAGGCGGGAGGTAACATGGGTCAAACCACGATTTACAAAATCAGAAAAGGCTACGGTCAAATAAATAATTTGGCTATTTGCAGGGGTTCAAAACATAAAATTGAATGCACTAGTTGAGTGCAAAACCAAACCAAAAATTGCTGCCGCTATCAAAAATTATGTTTTGTCCTTACTATTCAGGTTTGCAATTAGGAGTAAATTCCAACACGCAGACCCACAATGCGCGAGGGAGTTCACCTGCTAACATAATTTCCAAAATTTAACGCCTCTTATTAGTTTTAAAATTTCTATAATCCCACGGAAGGGAATCGAAAAAGCTAAACTCCATTGTTGGTGTCGATGCGATGTCTTTGCTCAAATAGTTTTCTGAATCAGTGGTTATTTAGTGATTTGCAGAGTTATTTATTAATATGAGACATAACAATAATAAGTTGTATTTATGATCAATCCCAAAACTTGTTGCTGTAACGTAAAGGATGTAAGCGCTTATGAAGGGATGGAATACATATTTGTATTATGTAGTGTGAGTGTTATAAAAAATGTTAGATCGGTATACCCTTCCTCAACAATTGTATATTCTTCGGTGTAAGACTCTTC
Source organism: Pinus albicaulis (assembly GCA_034641835.2). NCBI lineage: Eukaryota > Viridiplantae > Streptophyta > Pinopsida > Pinales > Pinaceae > Pinus > Pinus albicaulis. Next base: position 10,227 of record JAXQQM020060986.1, on the reverse strand, counting down.
TTATAAGAGAATGGAACGGGGCACGGATTCAGTTAATAAGTAATTGATTAAATATTTGCATTGGGATTCAATAAATAATTGCATTATTACTGACAAAAATCTGTCGTATCACAGTCCAACGTTTGGGCATTAAAAACGTGTGCGCAGACAAAATAAGTTTATTTTGTAACGTAAGTTCTAAGCATCCAGACATATTAAACATTTAAATAAATCTTCTTTTTTTGAAAAGCAAGAAAACTTTTTTATAATTAAGAATTTTTGGTGTAACTTAACCGTCAGAGTTAGTAAGCAATTTTGTTGGTCAGATATTTGTATTTTTGAAATATTTATATTATTGAAAATAGGGAAATGTACGTCCAATGGAATGGTAATTATATTCTTAGTTTACTTAAAAATAAAAAAGAGTTTGAAGTTGGATTTTGACATGGTCGGTGAACATTTTTACTTCTTCCGCATCAAAGTCTTTTATATGATTAATATAGTCTAACTTAATTTACTTTAGAATTACCGAATCTCATAAATAAAAATAAAAATTATAGCTATTAATTTAATATAAATTTATTTATTTTTTAAATATTAATTTGAATTATGTGTACTAAATATTTTAATTAAAAAAATGCATTTTATTGTTATATTAATTAATAATTTTAAAAATAAATGTTTTCGTTTCCAGTGAATAGTAGAGATAAATATAACCAATAATATATATATATATATATATATATATATATATATATATATATACTGCTATTTTGTTTTTTTTAATAGAAATTTTGATGAATATTTATAAGCACTGTAAAATGAATAATTTTGTTAAATAAAATTTGCTTATATATAAATGAATGCTATAAATAATAATGATAAACTTATTATGAAGGAACTTATTAGAATTCGAATATCTCAAATCTCTAGGAAATTGGTGAGTGTGGAGCTACTTGGAACACATATAATTTTTAAAATTTATTAAAAGTAATGAATCATTTTGTTAAATAAAAGTTTCTTATATATAAATGAATGTTATATATAATAATGAGGAACTTATCATGAAGGAACTTATTAGAATTGTAATAATCTCAAATCACTAGGAAATTGGTGGGACCCGTGGCATAAGTTTACATACAAAAATAAGTGCATATGTATATATGTTTATGCATAAAGAATAAAATATATATCCATTTTCATATATGAGCTAAATAAAACATAAGATCTGAAGAGAAATCATCATACAAAGATACACACCCCCAACTTAGAGTGAAATAGAAACAAAAAAACATAAGAAGAAATCAATCCAAATTCACAAATGCAATAGTTCGAGAAATCATCATACAAAGATACACACCCCCCACTTAGAGTGAAATAGAAACCAAAAAACATAAGAAGAAATCAAACCCAAATTGACAAATGCAATAGTTTGATATTTCTTGATTTTAATATTGTAACCCTCATTATTGTTAGAGATTTATTTAAATTTACTATGGTAATTCTATTATTACAAACTGAGATAAATAAAGTAAGTGAACATATGAATTGTATTTCATTTCTTGTTATAAATATAATAAGTATTTTATTTTACAAATTAGGGGAAAAGTTGGATGGTAATGAATTTCAGCCCTGGACACTTGAGAGACAGTTACATAGTTACAACCACCTCTCTATAGATTTATTGCCAATCTGAAGAGAGGAAGGACTTGGTTCTAATTTCTCTAGAAAGAAGGTATGTGAGGAGACATGGGGAAAAGAGCAGAGAGAGCTCTGTAAGAGGCATAACGTTCCCTGTGTAAAAGACTCCCGAGGTAGACTAGGAGCTAGTGGAGTATTCTAGACCTGTTTTCTCGAGGCTGGACTGCTGTGTCGTTGCCCTAGGGGGTCGAATTGTGAAGCAATTGTGGTTGTTTCTCAAGAGCAGAAGCTTGATGGGGTGAAGCAGACGTGATATGCCTTCTCAAGGTTGGGAGGACCAGCTAAGCTTACATATTTTGTCCATTGGAGAAAAACAAGTATTTATATGAATTTGGTTACAATGTTGAATGATGTTTGGAAAGATAAAAACTGAAGTTTAAATAGGATTTAATTTAGTATTTTCTAAATAATGCAAGACTGATTTTATTCTAAAAAAATTAAGGTAGGAAAGATGATGAATTTCATCTGATAGTATCCCAGCATAGTGAAGTGAGTAATCTATTACCATAAGAAAACTAGATAATAAAGGTAAGTAGATTAACACATTACAGTTAATAATTCTTGTACTCAAAATCATTCTTTGTAACTAAAGTTCGCAAGTATAACTTGTTTAGTAGTGAGGTTGTTGCTTGAGAGGTTTGTTCATACTCCAGAATGAGACCAGGGTTTGCCCTGTCCTCTCAAGTGCTCATGAAATTAGTTTATATATTAAATCTGCAAATATGCCATATCATAATTTACCCAAGCACGAAATGTTATTGAAAACATTGTACATGCAAATTACCGAGAAAATGTACAAAGAAAATTTATGAACTGGAACTAACGAAAACCTAAATCGATACTGTGCTCACGAAACAAAATTATGTAGCAAAATAATTAATTCAAACTCTTTTCTTTGCATACTCTGACATCAGGGAAAATAAGAATTAAGATAGACTGTTGTTATAAACCGATGTAAAGGAGAGTATCCTCTAAAGGAAGAGCACATAAATACAATTATAAATTAAGACATAATCGAGAATGATAGCCACAGAGTGAAACATTTAAATAATAAAATATAGTGCCCCACAATATTTTCTCCATTCATTGCTATTACCAAAATAAATGTAAAAGAAACCCTTGCTGTGTATTAAGCAGAGGAATAGCAACCTCATAAACCTTATGGAAGTCTGAGTCAAAAATAGATAAATCCGTCTCAAAATAATAGTTTTCATATTAAAAGAATGTCCAAAATTACCATACATACAAAACCATCAACAACATCAGTGCTTAATGCGTTGAGAGGTAAACATTGAACCAATGTAATTGTTGATTGTAACTTTGATGCATAGGTGCAAGCCATTAACCCCTTACCATTGCCATTGAACATTTAAATTAAAAAATTATATGAGTGTACATCAGATGAAGAGTGGCTCTTTGGAATTAAAATAAGAGTGGTGAGGGAATCCAGCGACATCGACATCCCAACAAAGACCGCAAACCAAGAGGAAAATTACAAGTTCAAATCGAGCTTGAAGCTAGACATCACTAAAAACCCACTTGTGTACCTGGTAAATTCTCTTGCTGAAATTTGGTAGAAGAGGAGTTGACGGAAACCCAAGCTCACAACCCTCGGGTCCTGCAGTACACAAAGTGTTCTGAACTGAGTAAGTTACTACAGCTAGAAACATAAACCCCATACATTTAAGGTTAAAAGAGAGAAGAAAAAAACGAAAGGAAATATAATTTTACCTGGAGGGTTTGCAGAGGCCATAAAAAAAAAAAAAAATCTGGAAAACAGCAGAAGAGAACCCTTCTAGGGTTTTAACCTAAACCTCCTCCACAGAAAGGACACCCACCGTGTTTAAGAAAAAAGACAACCACACCTCCAATTCCTACCAAGAGAGAACGTTATGGAGGAAAATAAGCCTAACTGGGAGAAAAAATTAGCCTAAAACAAAAACGTAAGTATGACTGGAATCACTCAAATTAACTAGCAATGGCCATAGAACAAGCATCCCCAACACACATGTTTGAGAAGAGGAATTGGTGAAGAGAGCTCGCACTGGTGGAAAGGGTTAGGAAAGATACCCTTACACTGTGCAGAACGACTCTCGACAAAGACAAACAATAGAATGGCGGCAACAAGGCGGGTTCGGGTAGGGTATAACCCTAACTTCTTCCCTGTAAAACTCCACTGCCCAATTACTTCGAGATCCATGAGGTTCAGATGCCAAGTGTCAGTCGAAACATTCACCATCTTATAGACCAGCAACTTCAGATGGTGGAATACGAGGCAGGGTTGCAATATTAAATATTTTGTTAAGTTGTATGCGAAAACATTAATGTTAGGTGAACCAAGAAAATAGTGCCAGACGCTCATGTTAAACTATAAAAAATATGTGCTGCCCTTAGTCAATGAACTATTACGATACAGATAATCCATCGAATATATGTTTTGCCCTTATTCAATGAAATATTATGATATAAACAATCCATGGAATATATGTGCTTTCCTTAAGTAATCAAAATTTAAAAGATGCATATAGATATGTCAATCACCATAATATATATATATATATATATATATATATATATATTACTAATTAGATTTAACCAAATCAACCACCTTGTACCATTAACATCCAATGCAATTATCCATAGCCTTATTTATTTGTTGTGCGAGAATGGGTTGCGACATGGAACCAATTGAAGGATGCAACATTGTAAATCAGAACTATGTTAACAAAGGATAACTATATATATATAATCACCATGACAAGAAGGGTAAAGTTAGTTGTTACAAGTTGTATCAGATCCAAGTTCCAACAATGTGGCTTCATGGGGATTGAAAGTGTGATGATGTGATGAACACATGCAAAGTGATGCAGAGAGGGTCTAGGTCGTCACGGAGACTAGAAGCGTCTTATGGAGGAACTAACCCAGATATATGGGTATAGCTAGATTCAAATCGGAAGTATCACATGAACATAATGATGGAAGACCAACACTAACAAACTAGACAACTATTGGAAATTGTGCAACAACTACAAAATGAGATGGAACAAATGAGGAATGATAATTTTAGGCTGATTTAAGAGCAGGAGAAAATTTTGAAAAGCCTCTCTGATAAGAAAAATAATAGAGCCTATCAGCCAAACTCAGATCATGAGACATAGTATGAAAGGGAGCAACAACACACTAAAAATGACCAAGAGGAGAGTCATACCCAAAGAAGTTAGCGCCATGTGAGACATGGGATTGAGCATGAGGAAGAGTCTGATAATTTCCATGACCAAGGAATGACAAAGAAACAAAGAACGAAACTGCAGGGAGAGTTCTGGAAAATCAAGCCACCAAGCTATGATGGCAAAAAGGAAGAGGAAACCATAGCTTGGATTATAGAAATGAATAAATATTTTCAAGTGTATCATTATAACATCAATCTCCAGGCTAGATTGGAAATCTATCAGTTAAGGGGAAAGGCTGCTCTATGATGGGAGGAGGTTAAAACTATGTATAAAATTCATGAACAGAGAATAAATTGGAAGTATTTTCAGAGGCACTTCAAGAATAAATTCTTGATGGAGTGTTTTTATGATAAAAAATCTAGATAATTCCATGATCTAAGACTTCGATAACTAACCATGGACGAGTTCATAACTAAATTCACTACCTTGTTGAGGTATGTTCCATACTTCCAGGAGGAGAAGGTGAAATTGAAATGATTCTTAAGTAGCTTACCTACTTATATGAAAGAAGGAATTGAATTTGGCAGTCCTAAAACAATGGACAAATAAATTAAAAAGGCACGTATGTGCTACCAATAGACCAAGAAAAAAGATTCTAATAAAGGATAGAGCCAAAAGAAGACGTCAAAGAGTTTTCAAAATATCAAGAATTCTAAGTCTACTTCTAAAAATTTTCAGAGAAACTCAACAAATAGATTAATCAACAAAGCATAGTCGAAACCAAAGTGGCAGTCAGTGGCGCGAACAGCTGAAGCAACTAGAAAAATAGAACCTAACTCAGTACAAAAATGAACTTTATAGTGTTGGGGTTGCAGTGAAGCCCATTATTATTGAAACTTCCCATAGAGTTCAAGGACTAAACAAGAAACCAATGTACAGGAGGCCTTAAATGTGGGGGAGATAGCAAGGAGCGTACCTCGAATCAAGGAAACTTTAGAGGACCATCAAGCGGAGAACCAACCCTCGATGATAGAATGCGAAGATAAAATAGCTAACCAACATGTTTATGATTTAAATTACCCTGGTGCTAGCTTAAGTTATGTTAGCCCAAAAGTCATAGAACTGTGTCAGTTGCAAAGTGTTAAATTTCAGAAACATTGGCTACTACAGTTGGCTACTGGTTCGAAGTGGCGATTAACTCCTAAAACGGAAAACTATCCTATTGAGACATCATGGTAACACATTCATGTCAATTTTAAAATGCTTCCTCTAGGTTCATATGATGTGCTGATTGCAATGGACTGGTTGGAAATACATTGGTCAGTGGTAGACTGTAAGGAGAAGAGTGTTGGCTTCCTCAATGATGAGGGAGTTAGGCGCGAGTTGCAATGCATAAAGAAAGGTGTTAAGTTGCAACCCATTACTGCAAATCAATTAGGAAAATTCATCCGAAAGGGCTGCCAAATTTATGTTTTTCAGGTGGGGTATACGAACTCCAAAGATAAGACTACCACTCTAAAAAATATTCCAATTGTTCAAGATTTTGCAGATGAGTTTCGAGAATCAATTCTTGATTTACAGCCCAACCGAGATATATAATTTACTATAGAACTGATTCCAGGAGTAGCTCCTATATCAAGGACTCGTTATCGCATGATCATGCCAGAGTTGACATAATTCAAGATGTAGCTACAAGAGCTGCTTGATAAGGGATACATCCGTCCCAACGTGTCTCCTTGGGGAGGCCCCAGTGTTGTTCATGTGCAAGAAGGATGGAACCATGTGCTTATGCATTGACTACCAGCAGTTGAATAAGTTAAATGTCAAAAACTAATATCCACTGCAACAAATTGATGACTTGTTTGACCAAGTCCATGTAGCTAGTGTGTTCTTGAAAACTGATCTCAGATCTGGTTATCATCAATCCCGGATTAAAGAAGACGATATATGTAAGGCAACTATCCGAACTTGCTATGGTAATTACGAGTTTGTGGTGTTGCCTTTCGGCCTCACTAATTCTCTTGCCACATTCGTGAGTACGATGCATCGATTTTTCAGCCATACTTGGATAATTTTGTACTGATTTTCATTGACGATGTATTAGTTTACTCTAAGAGCCAGGCAGAGCATTAAAAGCACCTCAAAAGAGTACTGCAAACACTGAGGGAAAATCAGTTGTATGCTAAGTAAAACAAGTGTGATTTTTTCAAAGATCGAATCCAGTACTTGGGTCACGTGATATCAACCGAGGGAATAGTTATTGATCCAGAAAATATTCATACAATTATGGAATGGGTTTTTCCTAAAAATGTTGCAGATATACGATCTTTCATGGGTTTAGTAGGTTACTATTGTTGATTTATTAATAATTTTTCCAAGATCGCATTCCCTATAACTTCTCTACAGAAGAAAGGGAGGATATTTAATTGGACAACAGTATGCCAAGAAATATTTGAATAGTTAAAAAAATTATTAACCTCAAACCCAAATTTAAAGGTGGTAGATCTTGAGAAATAATTGGTTGTGTGTACGAAAGCATGCCAAAAAAGAGTGGGAGGGGTTCTTATGCAAAAGGATAAAGTGGTGGCATATGAATCCTGCAAACTAAAGGAACAGGAGCAAAGTTATTCTGCTTACGACTTAGAACTCACAACAACAGTACATGCTTTAAAGTTGTGGTGCCGTTATCTGTTGGGGAAGAAATTTTTGATGTTCACGGATCAGAGCAGCCTGACTAGTTTATTTAATTAGCAAAATCTAAATGCAAGGCAGACTAGATGGACCACATTATTGAGAGATTTTGATTTCGAGAATAAACATTTGAAATGAATAGAAAATCGGTTAGTAGATGCTTTAAGTCGAAAGGTACAGTGTGTCTATGAAGTCCAATACCATAAAATCGAGTTCGATGTGTCTGTACTGCTTGCTGAAGCTACCCTTAAGGACCCTGAATACAAATATATTTGGTAGCACACCAAAGAATTGCACACATTGGGTAACGGCACTTAATATGACATTAATAACCAGGATAAGTTGAATTCTCATGGCAGAATTTATGTGCCTAATCAAATTTCTATCAAGAAACTATATCTGGATGAGCATCACCATAGCCCATACGCAGTGCATCCAAGATATCAAAATCTATTTTCTGTGTTGAAGAAGGAGTATTTTTGGACAATAATTAGGAAATATATTGCGGAATATCTATCCAAATGTTTAGAATGTCAAGAATTAAAGGTTGAGCATCAACACCCAGCAGGTCTGTTGAATCCCCTTCCTATTCCAGAATGGAAATGGGAAATGATTACTTTGGATTTTATAACTAGACTACCTAGAACAAGAAAACAACATGACTCTATTATGGTGGTCGTGGATAAGTTGAGCAAAACCGCTTGATTTATTCCAGTAAAATCTACGTATAATAAAATCGATATTGTGGATATTTTCATGAAAGAAATATTTCGGTTGCATGGCATACCTAAGGTAGTAATTTTCAGCAGAGACCTAAAATTCGCGTCTACCTTTTGGAGTGCTCTTTTCACATGGTTCGGTACCAAGATAAATTTTATTACTTCCTACCATCCTTAGACAGAGGGGCAAACATAGCTGGTGAATCGGGTATTAGAAGAGATGTTGTGAATGTATGTAATGAATCATCCAAAAAAATGGGAGAATTAGCTCCATTTGGTTGAGTTATCCTATAATAATAGTCACCATGAGTCATTGAAAATGAATCCCTATGAAGTATTATATGGCAGGAAATGCAGAACACCCACCAACTCGAATGGTCCCAAGGACAAAATGATACTAGGACCATATATGCTTAAGGAGATGGAGCAAGAAATCAAAATAATTCGCTTCAATTTGTGGGTTTCCCAAGACCAACAAAAAACATATGCAGATAGGAAAATGACTCATAAGGAGTTTCAAGTGGGAGATCATGTGTACTTGAGAATTAAACCCAGGAAAAGTACCCTGCAGTGGAGTGGGTATGCTAAGTTGGCACCCCACTATTGTGGACCTTTCTAGGTCTTGGAAAGAATAGGGCTAGTAGCCTATCAGATGGCCCTCCCTAGTTATGTGAGGGTCCATAATGTTTTTCACATTTATTTATTAAATAAATACGTATATGACCCCTGACATATAACTAATTGACATGAAGTTCAAGTAGGTGCTGTAATTGACAAAAAATTATATGTTTTCAAGTTTATGATCATAAATTAATAACCATTATAATGATGGACAGGTCGATCTAGATGAAGAATTCAGGGTATAACCCCTGCGTATCCTCGATCAAAGAGAATTTACGTTGCGAAAGTGAGTGATCTCCCAGGTTAAGGTGCAGTGGATGCACTTTAGCCCAGAAGAAGCCACATGGGAGGATGAAGGAATGATGAAACAAGATTATTTGGATCTGTTCCATTGATCAGAATGAACACAGTGGACGATGTTGCAGTGAGAGGGGGAATATGTAACCCTCATGATTATTAAATATTTATTTAAATTTACAATTGTAATTTTGTTGTTACAAACTTAGTTAAATAGCGTAAGTGAACATAGGAAATTGTATTTCATTTTCTGTTATAAATATAATAAGTATTTTATTTTACAAATTATAGGAAATGCTTGTTGGTAACAAATTAAAGCCCTGGACAATTGAGACAGTTGCATAGTTACAACCACCACTCTATAAATTTATAGGAAATATGAAGAGAGGAAGGGGTTGGTTCTAATTTCTCCAGAAGGAAGGTTTGTGAGGAGACAAGGGGAAAAGAGAAGACAAAGGTCTATAGGAGGTAGAACGCTACGTGTGGGAAAGACTCCCGAGCTCGAATGGGTGCCAGTGGAGTATCCTAGTCCTGTTTTCTAGAGGTTGGACTGCTATCCCATTGCCCTAGGGGTCGAATTGTGAAGAAATTGTTCGTCGTTGTTCAGTAGTAGAAGCTCGGTGGGGAGAAGCAGACATGATTTCCCTTATCAAGGTTGGGAAGACTAGCTATGCCTGCATAGTTTGTCCATTGGAAATAGAAAAGTATTTATATGAATTTAGTTACAATTTTGAATGATTTTTGGAATGATAAAAACTAAATTTTAAATAGGAGTTAATTCAATACTTTCAAAATAATGTAGGACTAGTTTTATTCTAGAAAAAACAATAAAAATTAAGTTAGGAAAGATGATGAGTTTCATCTGATAGTATCCCAGCATAGGGAAGTGAGTATTCTATTACCATAAGAAACCGGGATAATAAAGTTATGTAGATTAAACATTACGCTAATAATTCTTTTAATGGAAATAGTTCATTTAAACTGAAGTCTGTAACTTAATTTGCTTATGTGAGATTGTTGCTCGAGAGGTTTTTCCATACTCCGGTAAT
>JAXQQM020082875.1:0-19120 GCA_034641835.2 Pinus albicaulis | reverse complement strand
GAGATGGCCCGAGAGGCTTGTAGACACGGAGAATTTCATCAATAAAGTTTCTAAGAGAATTTATCCTCCAGTTCAGTTTCCAATTTCAGTTACATTTCTCCTATTATCTTGTGTGTTTCCTTGTTTTCCCACAACAATGTTCTCACGGTGATAGGGAGTTTATGTAATTTATTCCCAGTGAGATGAGGTGAGTGTGATAATTATTTGAAGAATTTTTCTCAATTGTAACTCAGAGAATTAAATCTTGCCAAAGCCCTGATACCATATTGAAGTTTTCTTTTATACTAAAATGTATAGACAAACTTCCAAACCCTTATCAATACCTTAAGTATAATCCACACACATAATTAATTCCCAATACAAAAGTAAGACAAATATTCCAACAAATTCAAACTACTTATACACACCTAAACCGCTAGAATCATCAGAATGGTGCCTGATAAGTATAAAATGCTTTACCTACTCAAAATTAATTTACTGCGGCCTTTGGAAGGATTGTAGGATTTATGCAAGGCTAGTGAGATCTGTGTTTCATAAACAAAAATCTCATATATCATTTTAGTAATCTCATATATCAATTTAGTATCTAGTTAAATTGTAACTTTAATAGCCTTTTTTTTAAGTATTAATTCACATGGATATTAAGAAATAAGCCGACTTGTTGCAGGTTCACTGTTGGTCAGGAGATTGCAACTTTCCTTGCTTCGAGCGGAATAGTGTCCAAGGCTTGGGAAGAGTCACATCTTGCAAGCAACTCGGAGGGTTTTAGTCTGAATGAGCATGAAGGCGTTGCATATGTTGCCTTCCCTTCATTTTATGAAATAGAAGGTTTCGTTGCCGATAAGAACAAATACGGAGAGGGCAATATACAAAATGACAAGATCTTTTTGGTTGCCTCGAGGGTAATGATGGTCAATCAGCCCTCGTCCATCAGGGAGCTCTCAAGTTGTTCCTACATATTATGGAGAATACAGATTTCGAAAGGAAGGTAAATTAATTTATCTAAGTATATCCGAGAGGACAAAGTGATCTCAGTTTCATAAAAAACAGATTTATTGCATTTATTGGAGATTAATTTTGAAAAAAGGGAAAATTAACATTATTGATTTATTCTATGATCATTCAGTTGCAGATTTATATGGACTCGAAGCAAAGGAAACTCAAACCGAAACCCATTGTATTTGTGGGTCATTCCTTCGGAGGAGCAGTGGCAACGTTGGCTACACTCTGGGCACTGGAAAAGAGACTGATGCAAAGCTCTCCTTTTTGTATAACCTTTGGTTCTCCTTTAGTGGGAGATGTAAGACTTGTTGAGGCTGTTGGCCGTGAAAATTGGGCAAACAACTTTTGTCATGTGGTTTCCCAGCATGATATTGTTCCTCGGATGCTCCTTGCACCATTTGAGTCTATTTCTGAGTCCTTGGTTGCTATTTTGCCTTATTGGCAGGGCATAATAGCAAATGACAATGAAGATGAACCTGATTATTTTATTCAAGATGCCTGTAGGACTCTTCTTAATAATGTTCTGCAGTATACTCATACAGTTGCAAACTATGAGATTGATTCTCTAATGAAGTTAGATGGGGTTACCAAGGGAAGCCCATACAAACCATTTGGCACTTACATGTTTTTTTCAAGTGAGGGCGCAGCTTGTATTGAGAATTCTGAGATCATTTTGAAGATGCTACATTTAAGAATGCAGAGCCATGAAAAACCTTCCAATGAGATTGTACGGGACTGTTTTTCGGAGCATATAGGGTATGGCTCTGTTCTGAAAAATGTCATAGAAAAGTCCACAGTTGGGAAGAGCATATCAAACCCTGGTTCAGAATCCTCTTATGAGAGAGGAATCTCATTGCAGCTGGAGGCTATTGGTGTTGGAAGTAAGGTAATACTCAATTCCTTTTTATGATTAGATTTGGAAGAACAAAAAAATTTATATCTAAGGTTAATGTTTTTTTGTTGTGTTGTTAGTTTTATGAAAGTAAATTGTCTTAAAAGTTTTATTAAAACTGAGAGGGATAAAATAATTTGGGGTGCAAACCTCTCACTTCCTAATTGACGTCGCCCGTGATGCCATGCAAACAACAACAGCCACCAGGGCTGTCAATACTGACTCAGAGCACACAGCAATACAAGCTAGTACATTGACAAATTTTTTGGACAACACAGATTTGCACAATCAGCTATATATATTAAACAGCAGATTTATGAATTTACACAATACCTCATAGGGCTTTTACTGCCGTAATAATTACAGAGCCAAATACTCTTTTCTTCAAACCTAGATTGGGGAGTGCCTGTTAGTCTAAATCTCAGATGTGCTTACAATAAATTATAGTGGTTTTCCTTACCAAAACCAGGGAATCATTTATCGGATACTTCTAGAGGAATTATTGAGTTTTTTTTTCTGCTTGTTTCTCTTGGATCTGGCTCTTCTCTGCTATTCTTTTTGCAGTTTTACTTAGGTAAAGCTCTAAAACAAAGAAATTTTAAGGATGAAAGGTTATCTTAAAGTTTAGAAATTTTGGTGAATTTTATTAATCGGTAATATGCAAACTCTAAAATGTTTGGCAATATTTTTGTAAACATAGTTAGATTTCTAATAATTTTATATTATTCTATATAAACATTTTGGTCATTTGTAATGCAAAATAATATTATACTATAAAATGTGAAAGAATCATTTCTTAGAAAAAATAGCCAATTCTTTTTAAAAAAACATGAAAATTTAACTCACCTCACCCCACCTGCTAATATTAGTCCCTAAAATTTTCTCAACTTATTAATAAAATCCCTAAAATTTTGCCTGCTCTGAAATTACCATTCTTGCTCTCTTCACCTACCCACCCACCCACCCACCCTGCTGAAACCAAGTTCTTTCCTTCTCAAGGATTCTACCCAGTTCCAACTCACTGAAACCCTTCTTCAATATTCTCTGGATTCCTCACTATTCCACAATTCTGCCCAGCAAATACTCGAATTGTGTTCTTTTTATTTTCCACATCGTTAATCTTTTTTTCTTCTTCACTCTGCATTCTATGCCTCTGTCTCAACAATTCTATCCAGCGAGCTCGTGGGAATTGCTGCCTCTTCTCTATTCATCTATCGTCCCCACCTTCCTTCTTTTCTTTTCCTCTCCTTCTATTTTCTTTCCACAATATCTGTTGGGAGAGTCACACTGTTCTACTCGACAGTTTCTACCAACAACAGTTCTACCCAGCTGTTGGCCGGAACTGTCTATTCTCTCATTTTTCTCTGTTCTTCCCTCCCCTTATTTTTCCTTCTTCTCCACGAATTCTCCTTTCTCTTCTTGATCCTCCTTTCTTTCCCGAAGATGAATACAGCTATCGTTTAACCATTATTAGCTAAAGCCCGTGTAGCGCCTGCGATTGACCTTGATTCAGTTAATTTGGAACAACCCACAACTTACAAGAGAGGAGGTAAGAGCACTTCCTTGGAACAGCCTGATTAATTCCCCTATTCCAATATTATTGTCATCCTCTTATTTCTCGGAAAGCTCGGCGAAATAAAGGGCCCTTCCTAACGTCAACAACCTCTTACAAAGAAGCATGACACATCATGACATTCATATAGTGAAGCATAGTGAAGCATGACATTTATATGAGTATATGAACTGCTATACTCTTCACTCAAAAAATATCATAAAATTAGATGTATCTGACTTGCAGGTTGCTAAATATACTATTAGTGTGATTAGTGGATTAGTCTAAACAATTAGAGATTCACCATTGTAAAAAAAAAATATGACACTCACCTCTTGTAACCAAGGCCACATGGTGTACCTTCTAAATCTTCGACCAAATAATACTAAAAGCCAAATGCAAACGGTCTTGTAAATCCACGTTATAACTATCAAACTTTAAGATTTTGGATGTCCTAGAAGTTTTTGATGGTGCTGAATCTATTTCCATCATCAAAATCATGATTCAAGCACTATTACTATAAAATTTCTTAAATTTTTTTGGCCTGAATTCTGGCCAATTTTGGCCATCCGAACAATTCTTCCATCTCATTAGACAACTCCAATTTAGATTAATGCCAAACATCGCGTGGCTGTTGACCTGGAGCCTACTAAACATTAAATTGCATTTGAAAATGCCCTGAGAGTTAAGCGTGTCGGATGAGAAGGGGGTAATTCAATGGAGGAGGGATAGACAATCCAAATGCCCTGAAGGGTCATCGGATCTTAGGGTGAGATGACAATCAAAAGGACTTTGGAGGTAACGGAGGGTGACATCGCCCAGGAACCCAAGTGCTCTGAAAAGTTGCTAGTCCCAAAATCCGGCGTGCCATGGTGGAGTGCTCATGCGTTAGTCTTCCCTCGTAAGAAGAAAATTGAGCTCCGGTTCGCTAAACCGTAGAGTAAATAGACAATAGTTGAGTCCAGTTCTGCTTCTGTACTCCTCTTGCATTGCTTACCTCATTTTAGATGCCATTTTGACATGCACGGCAAATTTGTGCCTCTTTAGCTTCTTCCTCTAGCTTCACACCTTGAACCATTCTTGGTTCTGTACTTTGCTCCTGGCGACTTTCTCATGGCTCCATGAGCTCTAATCTGTTGCAAATAAATCTCTCATGGAGTGTGATGACTCCATATCCAACTCAGCACACTCCCTTGTCCGTCTTATCTTTCCACTGGCACTTGAAAGTGTAATGTGTGCTTCATGGGACACTAACAAACCAAGCACCATTTCCTCTGGATGCTGCATGGACACAATAGGTCCGTGATATTGTTCTCTTCATTTTCCCCATTGTTAGAATTTCTGCCAATGGTCTTCTTCCAATTGACCAGCTGTTGGTGGTATCTCCAGTCTCATGCACCGAGCAATTAATGGCTTACTAATTGTCTTTTTCAATTAGAAATTGTGAGAGAGCAGAAATGCACATCATTCACACACAAATAATTATTTTCTATATTAAATCAAACTAATACATTACAATATTTATAGTGCTGCTGAGATCCAACTAATTCTATTCTTGGAGGGAGTAGTTGAGAGAATCTCTCAACATCCTCCAACACACCAAACCAATCCCTAAACTATTGTATGCACAATAATGGAGGCATTATCTCAAACACCCCCCTTTAATGCCTACATTACAAAAATGGAGAACATACTAATTTAATACAAACATTTGTCTGCCCTGGTCTTCATTAACATTTGTACCCACTCTGAGATCTCATAGACAACACTCTTTTCTCCACCATTTTCGAGCTACCATTCAACCCATTTAAAATACATTTGTTTCTGACCAGCAATACTAAATTTGTAAGATCAAAGATTCTGGACACCCCCAAAGAAGAGTCTCGACACTGAACTATCCTATGGAAATATTTCCATCTGTGAAATAACCCCGAAGAATAAATTTCAACAGTCTATAGGAAACTATTCTGGATACAGAATATGATCAGTGATTAATCCAACAAAGTGACCTTTACACACAAGGATCTCATTGTATAACCTGTAACCGATGCTCTTGAAGCCCCGAGAAACGACAAGATCCATCAGCGTGTAACAACTTCACACAATCAAATTAGCCAATTGTTCTCTCGGCACCGAAGAACGTCGAGAACAACTAATTTAAATTATGCTAAATTGTTCATAGTTGGTTCTCTAATACACAAATATTATAACAAATTTCACATAATATATATCTAACAAGCAGCTTTAATTTCTCTAGCAGTATAGCACCTTTCTTCTGAAAATTTCTAGCAATTGCAGCCTCCGTCTTCTGCAAATAAGTTTGCAGCTTCCATCAAACACAAGGCAAGAAATATATCTACCCTCTTATTACATATAGTTGACCAACAACGTAGTTGGGTCAACTCAGATGATACCCAAATACATGTTCCTGATGAATGAATTGCCAGTAAATGTGTAATAAACCCGCTAGCAATAACGATGTGTAAATGTCAAATACTATAATTTTCAACCCTGGGAGGGTTTTCGCCAGGCTATTTACTGTCGCTTTCAGACGTTTGTTATAGTGTTGAGAATCACTGTTCAAGCGATTAACGCAGACATTTACACCGTGCCCAAGTAGAGTGATTGCAGCCGGAAGGCACCCTAATGGAGGAAGCGAGGTCACACCGACTCTGCGAGCACCCAAATTATACAGCCCCTGAGTAAATGCTGAGAATCTTTGCATGAGGAACTCCACAAACTGTGGGACAGTGAACTGCCTCATAAGATCTGGACTTATGTAGTAATTCTGTACGAAATCGCTGGCACCAGCACTGACGACATAAAGGGCTTTTGACACAATGGAAGAAGCATTGGCTATGCCCACAGATCTCTCCACTTTCGATTGGTACTGTTGAAAATACCGTAGCTGTTGCGTTATTGTTATAGCATTGTAGCGTTGTGCTGTATTGTCATAAATGTCGGATGCCCCAAAACTTCGATATAAAAACCAACCCCGCCTTTGTACCAGACTCAAACGATATCTGCGAATTTGAGATACTCACAATGAACCAGCTTGTGGATTTCCGCCCAGAATCCACACAAATGCCACTGTCTCTAATCACAAAGCGCTGTCACAATTTCATCCCTGTGCTGGCTACCTGCAATGTCAGATACGTACACAATACATACAAAAATTCACACAGTAATCTACCCACGAATCAATTCTCACAATTTTCTTCTCATCTTTTTGAGCACTCCCGTGAGGGATTAAGCTCATCTAGGCTCTGATACCATATTAGAAATTGTGAGAGAGCAGAAACGCACATCATTCACACACAAATAATTATTTCTATATTAAATCAAACTAATACATTACAATATTTATAGTGCTACTGAGATCCAACTAATTCCATTCTTGGAGGGAGTAGTTGAGAGAATCTCTCAACATCTTCCAACACACCAAACCAATCCCTAAACTGTAGTATGCACAATAATGGAGGCATTATCTCAAACATTCTCCTCTTCCTTTTCTGCGACAACCAAGGCTTCATCCTCTACTTCTTCCAACCTTTCAGCTACAATGGATTTATCTTCTGTATGTGCAGCAGTGTACATACTTCCTATTCCTGCAATAAAAGTACGCCAACGTTTGTTAGAAAAACCATGAGTTCTCATAAGTTCACCTTCCTTGGCCACTTCATGCCCCTCAAAGTCAATCCTTGTGGTCAAAACACGAGACATCAAAGGAATTGACGAATTCCGTTGACACATCTTACACTGCTGCTTCCTCCATTGCTTTGCCCCCTTCATCTCGGACATGCATGTATGAAATGCTGAAACTGCTTGCAAATCGACTACAATTTCCTCTTCTTGCATGCGTATTGTTGCAATTTCCTCTATGTCATCATCATCATTATCTTCTTCTCTTCTTATTTGATTACGCTGTTTAGCCACTAAATTGGCACTTCGTCATGGTACCCTTCCTTCTTTATACTTGCAGTCGCAATGCTCTTGTCTATCACAGTAAATAAATCCACAAATAAATGGTAAGATAAAACATGGATTCATTCTGTAAACTTTTCATTCTCTTTTGCAGCTTTCACTGTGGCATTTCCAATTCCAAGGTCTTTCTCTGACATTGCTTGCACTGCTGCTATGTCTGCATTATCTTATCTTATGCTCCTCTTGGGCATAGGAGCGTTCTCCTTCGCAATCAAAATTGACAATGGCAACTTTTTTATGTCTGCATTTTGATTCCATAGCCTTCATGGTTATCTCTTCTATTCCTTTAAGTTCATTTGTAGCATTCCTTACTATTGCCTTCTTCCCATCCTCAACTTTTGCAACCTTTTCCACTATTGTAGCCTGTAGGGTCTTCAACCCTTGCTGCGATGCATTTTTCAGCGATCTCTCCTTCGAATATACCTTCAAAGTTTGCAACTTTCTCATGGCTGCTACCTTGACCTCTGTTTGATCTTCTACAACCCTACCATGGGTTGTAATCTCTCTCTCTTACAACACTTCGATTTTAGTCTCTTATTCAAAGTTTTCTACAAATGTTACATCACTCTTACTGCTGTCTTATACTTCAATTGCAACAAGAAAATAGCTGCTTCTTCCTTCATCTATACGTGCACATTCACAAACACGAGATGAATTAATTAAGTCCATTACCCTTATGGGCATGCCATCCAAGGACTCTCCACTCTCAAATGCACATCACATATGATAACTTTAGCATCGCAATATTTTTCAGCTTGCAGGCATTCAAAGACCCATTGCTCTTCACTTCCACTCATCTCCACTGCTTGTATATCTTCTTTCACGGTTCACCTCCTCTTTATGGAAGGTATCCTCAACCTGCTCTAAGGTATCCATTCTCATTAACATCTGCTCCAACGCTATCATAACCTCATCTTCTCATCCATTCTCATCACTCCTTTCTCAACATTATCATAAACTCATATTCTCACAAGGTCTTCTTTTCCCCTTTTGAAGTCTTCAAAGTCTTATCCTTACTTGGGATTTTCTCTTTACCTTTCTTCATTGGCTCTTTCTTTTAACAGGTTCCTTGGACTGCTTCCAGGGTTTCTAACCTAGCCGTTAACTTTCTTAATTTGTCTATGTTCTCTTCCTCACAAGACCCTTTTCCGCTGGTGTTCCCAGTCTTTGCGCTGCTTCTTACTGTCATCTCTGTACTTGCAGTGCACAATATTGTCCTTCTGAAATTCGAATACTACCCATCTCGATGGTTGGAGTTCTCCCTTCTCTTTGTTGGCTTTCTCCACTCAACCGTTTACAATAGTCCCCCAACGTTCACTTTGCTAAAGCTGTTGTATTCTCAAGCTTTTCTTGACAAATCTACCCAAGAACTTTGATTGCCAGGGCTGCCTTTTCAAAATCTACCCTTCAATCTTCAAAACCTCAATAGGTTCTTTTCCTGCATAAGAGTAATTCACAGGCACTTCAACAATCACAAGCAGATTCCTTTTCTTGATTGAGTCGCAATTTACAAAAGTAATCTTCCTTCTCTGGTAACAAACTGATGTAGCCTGGGATGGCAAGCAAACAACCACCAAGCAATGTCTAGCCAGTCTTCCTTCTCTTGATTGAGTCGCAATTTACAATAGTAATCTTCCTTCTCTGGTAACAAACTGATGTATCCTGGGATGGCAAGCAAACGACCACTATCAGGGCTACTAGGACCAGACTCAAACAATATGCACCCAGCAGGATGCCAAACTCAATATGCTGCTCCTGTATTCACGCACTGGGATATACATCATTATGTCTAAAAACATTTAAATTCAGCAATGGATATTCCAGCATATATGACATTTATTGCACTACCATTTATTGCACTACTGGAGGGTGCTTATTGTTTGCCAAACTTAAAGCAGACAACGATAAAAGTAAGTGCACACAATCTTTTATGAAACACAAGCATTCAAAAGGGAAAACCAAATTTGCACAAGACGGTGTATTTTAAATTGTAGATTTATGAATTTACACGCATGATGCCTAAAGGAGCATTTAGTGTTGTAATAATTACGGATCCAAATGCTCTCTTTTTCAAACCCAGATTTGGGAATGCTTGCAGGTTTAAGTCTCAACCCGGCTTACACAACACAAAATTAGTAATTAACAGTGGTTTTCCGTATCAAAGCAAGGGAATCATTTGCTTCATGTTTAAATACGAAGTGTGGGCTCTTCTTTTTGCTTCATGTTTCTATAAGCGCTAGATAGCTCTTATGCTGTTCTCCTTGCAGCACTACCGAGTGAAAATGATGAGGAGCGTAACCCCTCAATTAAATTTGTTGGTTTCCAGAAGTGTTAGGAAATAACATCTTAGAAAGAAAACATGGGTTAGGTTTAAGGGTTTTGTGATTATAATGTAAATAAATGTTTTTCGGATTAATTATATTATTAGGATTTGGTAGTTTGGAACCAATTAATGTGGTTTATCTTTAGAATAAGGTGAGAAAGTCAATAGCAAGAATAGATCATTCCTCAGATAAAACTGTTGAAAACTAGCAGTTAGAGAATTAGTTATTAACTAGCCAGTAGAGAATTAGTTATCAAGATAAATTATATTTAGAAATTAGTTGAAATAATAATTAAATTAACCATAAATTACCAAAAATTTAAAAATTAGTTACAAAATAAAATAAAATTATCTATTTTACAATAAAATTTTTTAATAATAGAGTTATAGATTGTGAAATTATTATTTATTTATTATAATTATATATAATGTAGTAAGAATGAGATCGAAAACTAATTAAATAAATAATATTTATATAAGTAGTTATATATAAAGTAGGCCAAAATCAAAAGGATTAGAGAAAGATGAAAGAATTAGCAAAGAAATAAAGAATTTATTTATATTAATTAATATAAAATATTGTAATTTTTTTATTCATCATAAAGATATAGGTTTAAGAAGGTTTAAAGAATACTAATAGTAAAAGAAAGAAAGAAAGTATTTTTAACCTCCACTAGGCTAAAAGTAGCTTATGGGACAGATTGCTTCTCCATCTGGCCTTTGTATTTGGCTCTTTGCCTGTGAAGTTTTACAATAACTGCTCCCAGCTTCTCAATAAACTCTTCGCTGAATAGATTATCCCAAGAACTAACTGCCATAATATCTGCATAATTTTCCCTGCTGTCTTTGAAGGCCTCGCATTCTAAAATGAAATATTTTTCTATTTCCACTTTTCCGGAAGAGCACAAAATACATACTCTTTCCTCCCACATTTCTTTTGGCCTTTTCCAGCACCCTGTTTCACAATGGAGTTGATGAGAATTAGTCCTTAATTGAGCAATAAGAATTTTAGATCTCCAAGAAATATTGGCCCCTATGTATGCCTTTTTTTTATGGTTATGAGTGGGGTTAAACTCTTCAATGTAGTACTTATTTTTTCTCCCTAGCTCTTTCTCCCAAGTACGTTTATGGAACTTATCAATAACAAATTTTTTTATCTCTTTACTTTTTGTAGGACACATGCTCAAGCAAATACCCCATTTACTAAACCATTTGTTATTTGCCGCATCCAAGTCTTTTTCTTTTGCACAATCTGTCACTAAACACAACCTTAGGCCATCTACCCTCTTCCATTTGCTCAATTTTTTTCAAATACCTTATGACTCGCACCATAGAAATTGTTTCAATAGGAACAACCCCTGTTTCACTTAACAGGATAACATAAGGAATTGCACTTTTAATTTTGAATTTGTTTGTAATCAAAAGCTTCTGAATTTTCTCAATTTGTTTCCACTACATCTCGGTTGTGCTGCTGACCCACAGATCACAACTGTAGAGAATCACCGGAATCACTAGAAGGCCAAAAAGAGTTAGAGTGGTTTTCCAGTCCCACAGCTCTGCCTCTCTACACCTATTTTGAAGAGCATAAAATGCTTTCCAACCCCCTAAAGTTCTTTTCTTTCTACAACCATCCCAACTTAAATTTCTGTTGAAGTCAATTATGAGGTATTTGTAGTCTGCAACTTCTTCCAAAATGCTGCCTTCAAAGTAGAACTTATGTTGGTTATGTTTTTTTTTGTTAGAGAATACCACTACTTTCGTTTTGCTAATATTGACTTGCATCCCCATCCTTCTACAAAAATGCTCAAGGGAACGTAAGTGCTCTTGCAAACCAAGAGCCGATTTAGCAATCAATATAAGGTCATTTGCGTACAAAAGAAGCCTTATAACAAACTTGCCCAAATGGATACCGTCACCCCCTTGCAAATTTAGCCACTCTTCAAGCTTGTCAATATATAACCCAAAAAGGGTAGGAGATAATGGGCAACTGATTCAGGTGGATATTGGTGGCCACCCACCTATTCCACTTGGGGCCCCACTGTTGTCTCTTTCAGTTTTTCAGTTTCAGCACAACTTACTATTTTTTACAGTTTTTCGGGTCCTAAATTTCCGAAGCCGTTTTAAGGCCCTAAACGACATTTTTTGGGTTTTGAGGCCCTAAACCACATTTTTTGGGAAAACCGAGAGCAATCGAGCCTGTCTTTCTTGCATCAAAATTTGTAGTCCTTAGATAGATCTTTCAAACGAGCTATTGAGTGTGTCAAAAAAAGATCATATGGAAAAGTTACATCCCTGGGAAGTTGAAACACCAATTTACCCAAACGGGGCCCATAGTTTTGGTGCTTCATCTCCTAGGGTTAGGTTTTTGGACGTTTGGAGTTTTCCATTGTTTCTCAATAATAAATAGGCCCTCGAACCTCATTGTAACATAGTTCAGAGGTCTGTAGACGCCACATCTCTTCTCAGGGATATGCTACTAGCACCCTAGCTATTTTTATTTCCATTATGTCTTTAAGCATATTTCAGTCATTTGATTCAAATAAAATGAAGTATTGTTTCCATTGCATCTCTGTGTTTATGTCTATTTACGCTTATCGAGTTGCATTCCTGCATAAATCCAGATCAGTGGTATCAGAGCGGGTCTTCTCTTTCTTTGTGTTTCTTTGCATGTCCCCAACGCGGTCGGGGTATAAGGAGCTAGGGCTTGATCTGGTGGAACCTTTGCAAGATCAGCCTCGCAAACCTCGACGGACGCCCATGGGGGACGAAAAGAAAGATGAGGGAGCAGGAGATCCTATCAAAATATTGCTCGAGGAGGCCCTCGAAAAACAAAGGAACACGATGATGGATAACTTCGCTCAGATCCTTCAACGATTGCCCACCATAACGCATGCGCATCCAACAACCCTCTGGGCTCCTCCCTTCAAGGTATAGGATAAACTTTGACATTCCTATATTTGAAGGCCCCGGATAGATGCGAGCCTTTGGCAAGTAGATAGATGGTTAAATTTCTTTGGAAGAGGGTATTTCTCGGTCCATGATTTCTTCGACTTGTGGGAAACCCTCTGCGTGAGATAGAGGACAAGGGGAACCCTTTTGTTCCTCGACCACACCCACTTGGAATTCGTTACGGGTAGCATCAAGGAGCAATATTACCTCGTGGGGAGCTATGAGGACAAATACATCAATGGACCACCTTGCTGACAGCAAAGGGATCAAGATGTACATTGGCAATTTGTTCCATACCCTGTGCACAAAGTTGGGTATTAAAGATTCAGAGAGATATTTGGTGCTCAAGTACTGCAGTTGTCTGCACAAAAATATTCAGGAGGAAATGGAGTTCCTCGAAATTACATCGCTTGGCATGGCATATCGCTATGCCGCCAAGATCGAGCATAAATTTAAGCAGAAGAAGCGAGACTTTGGATCTGCAAATCCAAATCTAGGGAAAGGTGCCCTCGAACCGAAGAACAAGGGGCAAGGCCAAAATGGTACAACTCATAACAACACCACAAAATCCAAAGAAGGACATGGGGAAGTGGTGTGAATTTCATAACAGCCCCACTCATAACACAAATGAGTGTCGGGCCAAATAGACGTTGGTGGCCGAACTAAAGGCACCCGAATCAGATGCATTTTTTGATCCTGAGTCAGAACCAGACAAAGGCAATGACAAAGGGAAGCACATCATTGATTCAGATCCCAGTGTGATTGTTGCCGCCACCAATATCCAGAGGGAGGATTCTAAGGATCCAGAGGAGGGGGAGCGCCTCTTCCATTCGCAGATGTGGGTGAAGGGTTCTCCACTGTAATTCCTTTTCGATAGCAGAAGCCAAAAGAACCTCATCTCAGCAGAGGTCATGAAGCGGCTCGACCTATCGACCATAGCACGCCCATAGTCGTATACCATCGGGTGGCTTCACCCAGGGAGAGATATCCGCATCCGCGAACAATGTCGCCTTCCGTGCAGTATCAAGCCATTCATGGATGAGGTATTGTGTGATGTTGCTCCTCTTGATGTAGTTGATGTATTATTGGGCCAACCATACTTGTGGAGGCGACATCATACATGCTGTGTATGAGTCTAGGCCTTGTGATGTTATTATTACTTTGGGAAATAACTTGTACATGATACCAGAGGTAGTACCTACTACCACCTCCCGTCACCTCTTTGACTACTGCAAAACAATGTAGTAAAATTGTTTCCCAAACCAGGAAATTTATTTTCCTTACAACTTGCTCACAGGGAAAGAAGAAAATTGTGGCCACAACCTCTTAACAATGCTCCCCTACACGACTGCAGCAAATGGATGAAGTCATGGAGTTATACGATGAAATTTTCTCCTCACTCACAGAAGTTCCTCTACACTGTCAGGACAAGCATTCCATGGATCTGTCCCCCGACGCATCGCCGCCTGATGTTGCCGTACCTCTGGAAACTACACATACAGAATCCACACATGTACTATCTGATAAAGAAACCAAATTTCCTAAACGCATCCAGCATGTTCGCCCACAGGTCCATGACATCTCCGACAAATCTAATGCCCAGTTCAACAGCATTTGCCTCATCTCATGGAGGATCTCAATGCAATGGGGACCATTGCTTCCTAAGGAGGGAGGAATGATCCAGGTGGATATTGGTGGCCACCCACCTATTCCACTTGGGGCCCCTCCATTGTCTCTTTCAGTTTTTCAGTTTCGGCATAACTTACTATTTTTGACAGTTTTTCGGGTCCTGAACTTCCGGAGCCGTTTTGAAGCCCTAAATGACGTATTTTGGGAAAATCGAGAGCGACCAAGCTTTTTTTACTTGCATCAAAATTTGTAGTCCTCGGATAGATATTTCTAACGAGCTATTGAGCGTGTCAAACAGAGATCGTATGTCAAAGTTACGTCCCCGAGAAGTTGAAACACCAATTTACCCAAATGGGGCCCATAGTTTTGGCGCTTCATCTCCTAGGGTTAGGATTTTGGACTGATCCAGGTGGATATTGGTGGCCACCCACCTATTCCACTTGGGGCCCAACCATTGTCTCTTTCAGTTTTTTTTCACAAATTACTATTTTTAGCAGTTTTTCGGGTCCTGAACTTCCGGAGCCATTTTGAGGCCCCAAACGGAGATAGTATACCAAAGTTACGTCCCCGGGAAGTTGAAATACCAATTTACCCAAACGGGGCCCATAGTTTTTGTGCTTCATCTCTTAGGGTTAGATTTTTGGATGTTTAGAGTTCTCCATTGTTTCTCCATAATAAATAGGCCCTCGAGCCTCATTGTAACATAGTTGAAAGGTATGTAGCCGCCACATCTCTTCTTAGAGATTCGCTACCAGCACCCTAGCTATTTTATTTCCATCATGTTTGTAAGCATATTTCTATTATTTGATATTAATGAAATGAAGCCTTATTTCCATTGTATTTATATGTTTATGGTTATTTCTATATTCTGTTGTGTTCCTACATAAATCTGGATCAGTGGTATCAAAGCGGTCTGTTTTTTCTTGATTCTACTTTGCATGTCCCCAACAAGGTCAGGGTATAAGGAGTTAGGGCTCGATCTGGTGGAACCTTTGCAAGATCAGCCTCACAAACTTCGACAGACGGCCATGGGGGACGAAAAGAAAGATAAGGGAGCAGAATATCCTATCAAAATATTGCTCGTGGAGGCCCTCGAAAAACAAAGGAACGCGATGATGTATAACTTTGCCCAGATCCTTCAACGACTGCCCACCGACAGTGCATCTCCATCCAGCAGCTAGTTTGGAGGCACGACTCCCTTTAAGGTACAAGTAAACTTTGACATTCCCATATTTGAGAGTCAAATAGATGTAGATGTTGTAGATAGATGGTTGAATCTATTAGAAGGATATTTCTCAGTTCATGACTTTTCCGACCTGGAGAAGATTATTTTGCACTCCTCAAAGTTACCCTCCATGTCAAGGACTGGTGGGAAACCTACTGTGAGAAAAAGGACGAGACAAAACCCTCTATTTTTTCAGCCGTAACCACTTGGAATTATTCTCGAGATGCCATCAAGGAACAATACTATCCTGTGGGGAGCTATGAAGACAAGTACATACAATGGATTACACTGTGGCAATAAAGGGATCAAGATGTGCATGAACTAACGAATATGTTCCATACCCTGCGCACAAAGTTGGGTATCAAAGATTCAGAGAAACATTTGGTGCTAAAGTATCGCGGTTGTCTGCAAAGATACATTTAGGAGGAAATGGAGTTCCTCGACGTCTCCTCACTTGGTATGGCATACCGGTATGCTGCCAAGATTGAGAAGAAATTCAAATAAAAGAAGCGAGACTTTGGATCTGGCGAAGCAAAAGCAAAGGAAGGTGCCACCAAACTGCCAGAACAAAGGACAAAACTGAGGTGATGCGACCAGAAGACAACACAGCAAAGACATAAGCAAAGAACAATACGCAAAGCCAAAAAGGACACGGGGAAAGTGGTGGCCAAGTTCCATAAGAGCTCCCTCAGCCCCCAAGTGAGTGTTGGGCCAAGCGATCACTGGATTTGGATGAGAGACCGAGATCGAGATACATTCTCAGACTACGAGATCGGGGCGACAAGGTGAATGACAAGGGAAACAGATTATTGATGCGGAGCCCAATGCCATTGTTGCCACTACAAAGATCCAAAAGGAGGAACCGGAAGATCCAGAGGAGGAGGAACGTCTCTTCCACTCCCGGATGTGGGTAAAGGGCTCCCCGGTACAGTTCATTGTCGACAATGGGAGCCAAAAGAACCTCATTTCAGCAGACGCCGTGAAGCGGTTGGGCTTGCCGACCATAGCTCACCCACATCCATACACCATCGGGTGGCTTCACCAAGGACGAGATCTCCGCGTCAGCCGGCAGTGTCGCCTTCCCTATAGCATCAAGCCCTTCACGGATGAGGTATTATGTGACATTTCTCCTATTGATGTTTCTGATGTATTATTAGGACAACCATACTTGTGGAAGCGTCATGCTGTGTATGAGTCTCGACCTCGTGCTGTTATTATTACTTTGGGAAATAAGTTGTACAGGATACCAGAGGTACCACCTCCTACGACTATCTCTTTGGTTACCGCAAAACAATGTAGTAAGCTCATTTCCCAAACCAGGAAATTCGTTTTCCTGATGATCCGCCCCCAGGGCAAGAAGAAGACTGTGGCCACGACCTCCAGACAGGGCCCCTCTGCACGACGACAACAAATGGATAAGGTCGTGGAGGAGTACGGGGACATCTTCACCTCACCCACGGGGGTTCCTCTGCACTGCCAGGTCAAGCACCCGATTGATCTGACCCCAGGTGCGCCACTACCCAATGGACCGATCTATCGACGCTCTGTTCTGGAAAATGATGAAATCAAGAGGCAGATTCAGGAGCTGTTGCAGAAAGGTCACATCAGACCAAGTTCATCGCCATGTGGGAGCCCGATCGTGTTGGTACAGAAGAAGGATGGGACGTGGAGACTCTATATTGACTATCGGGCGCTGAACAAGATCACTGTCCGGAATAGGTACCCAATCCCACGGATTGATGACCTTCTGGACCAACTCAAAGGTGCAAAATATTTCAGCAAGATCGACCTGAAGTCTGGGTATCACCAGGTACCAATTGAACCCTCCGATGTGTGGAAAACTGCCTTCAAAGCCAAGGAAGGCCTTTTCGAATGGCTGGTCATGCCTTTTGGGTTGACGAATGCTCCCGCCACCTTCATGAGGATGATGGATGACATCTTGCGTCCATTCACCAACTCATTTGTAGTGGTGTACTTGGATGATATTCTGATCTTCAGCCAGACTTGGGAAGAGCACCTTCACCACATCCGACAAGTCCTCCAAACACTGCGGCAGCACAAGTTGTGTGCCAATTTGGAGAAGTGCACTTTTGGCATGACCCAGGTTCAATATCTGGGATACATTATTGATGAAAGGGGGGTGCATGTGGATCCGGCCAAGATCCAAGTCATTTGGGATTGGCCAGCCCCAACCACTATAACAGAGCTTCGCAGCTTTCTGGGTCTTGCTAATTTCTATCAGAGGTTCGTGTTGGGATTCTCTCATATCACTTGGCCCTTGATTCAAGTCACCAAGGGAGGAGCGAGAGCAAAATTGTTTGTTAGTTGGAATCTCAACTGGCGTTAAATAAGAAATTGAAACATCTCCCCAATTTTGCCCCGAGTGCTCCTTGTTGTCGCCTGGGTGTCACAAACCTTCACTGACAACGGTTTAGATCGGGGGTTGTCACCTTTATCCCCAATATCTCTATCTAAGCTGTCTCCTTGCAAGCTAAGGGAGGTAGACCCTAACCGAAATGAAGGACAAGACATGGTTGCAAATCAACCAATCTAGGAGACACAACTAAAACACCAAATACTTGATAAAATTGACAAGATTTCACAGATCCAATTAGATTAAAACCAGTGCCTTATGGAGTTAAAATATCCCGTTATAAAAATTAAAGTCAAGTAATTGATGTATAAGCTTCTTTTGCTATTTCACCACAAATAAATCGTCGATGACCAACTAGTTCCCCATTTAACCATGTTTTGATAAAGATATGTGATTTATCATTACTTGAAATATTTCCAAATTGAACTTTAGCTCAAATTATATACTTAATCTCAACAATGAAAACCACAATTAAAAATAACTCAAAAAATCAACAACCACATGACTAAACATTAAACTTTGAACCAACGATTTAAATTCGAGATGAAAAATATTATCATGAAGGTACCATCGAAAATTAGATGTCGAGATTATTGCAATATTCCCACAGAATTTATAATGTTCTTTCCTGATCGAGAAATTGAAATGTTTCTATAATCAAACTTATATTAAAATTTAGAGAGCTCATTTGACTATGAAACTTTTTTAAATTTTTTTAAATTTTAAATTTTGGAATTTTATTTTATTTTTTTCTAAAGATTTACATAAATTAATATATAATTATAATAAAATAATATTTGTATAATCAATTAATAAAAAATTAAATAATTAAACTATAAAATTGATATATAAAAATTTTTATTTTTATTTTTATTTATTTTTATTTTTTATTAAACTTTTGATTTGAATATTCAAACTAGCCGTTTTTTATTTTTTAATTAATAGAACTAACCGTTTTTTTAATTTTATAGTCAAACTCGCTGTTTTTAACGGTTTTCTTTGCCTCTCCTACATCTATTTAAACTTAACGACTGATCTGATCTCTCACCTAGTCCTGATGATGAACCACACTGGTTGGTTCGAAACGCGTCGACTTTGTTCATGTTAATGTGATTTTTACCGAAATATTTCTTCTTAATTTATTGATGGATCACAGAAGCCAAAAATCTAGTAACATTTTTGAATTTTTA
>JAXQQM020066662.1:0-67992 GCA_034641835.2 Pinus albicaulis | reverse complement strand
ATGACCCACATTCGTTATGGTTGAGCATGATTATTATTTGAGGTGGAAAGTTCTAAATGCAAAGAGTTTCAAAGGTGTGAAGTTGCAAGCAAATAGAACAAGCTTTGGCCAGAAAGATAGATAATTGCAGGTTTAAGTCCATTGGGCTATGGGGTCATAATAGGGTTTAATTGAAACAATCAAGGTTCAAGAGTCGTCTATGGGGCAAGTCATCTATGTCCAAGGATCTCTTCAAAGTTTGATTTATGGAATGAAATGAGACAAAAAGAAGGGGAATTTAAACAGATGAAGAACAAAGGGCAGCCTAAGATCAAGTAAGTACTTCTAAACTAGCTTGCTTTTGACATACACTTAAGAAAGACATAAAAGTAATCTAAGATCAGGTAAGTACTTCTAAACTAGCTTGCTTTTGATGCACTTTCAATAGAAAACATTTTAAAACAAAGGGAAACTTGAAGGCAACTGTTGGAGAAGAAAAACTAGCGGGTCGGGCTCACCACGAATCCTCTCCTAGCTCTGCTCTACTTGGTAACTTTCAAGACAAGCACAAAGATAACAGAGAATGGTCTAAGATCTGGCAGGTACTTCAAAACTAGCCAACTTTCAACACATTCCAAGGGAAACTTTCAGATAGTCTTTGGGGATAGAACTAGGACCAGGGCACACCATATCTTCCTTAGCTCATCTCTACTTGACATGAATTGAAAATAACATTTAAGAATAACAATTAGCTAACAGGAGGACGAGGGAACGCCAACATTCCTACTGCTTGAACTAAATTAAATCATTCCTGAATAATACAAATTGGAAGAAAACATGTAGATAAAGATTTTCAGTCAGAGAAGGGTACTGATATACAGTAGGTCCTAACTCTATGCATGGTGTTCTTTATAAGAGAAAATGAACACAGTGAAAACAGAAACAAAATAACAATTTACAATAAGAAATCACATCACCATCGACATAGACCAGGATCCCATAAATCAGCTTGTATTGATGCTCCAAACCAGTTACAGCGTTAAGTCCAATGCTTTAGCTTAGCAATCATCTACACTTCCCAGACTAACTTATCTATCACAAGCAGAGCTTCAAGAGCTAGTGAACACTATTTACAAGTAGAAGTCTCAAGCTCAATTATATTTCAAAGTTCAGCAACCAACATTTTCTCATTTTTCTACAGCAGTATTTATAGAAGAATGAGGAGGTCAGAGAGGATAAAAGATCTCCCAGGACAATTAATACAGGTTAATGACTTCTCGGCCTTTGAGGGGCTCGATGGAGAAGTTTACATAGGTGTCCTCTGTATTAAATGTTATACAATTAAGATTAAGCTCGGTAGGAGCTTTTGTTGACTTTTAAGGTTCTATTCAGGATGTAATAACTTTGCTGATATTTTTTGCATTAAGTTCCCATAGCAGAATTAAATCTTTGGCTGCGCTAAGGCAAATATCTTCGTTTGATCAATAACTTCGGCCTCTGTTTGAATGCTTTGAGGCACATGTGGCTTTGTGGTAGTTGAGAGGAATCAATTGGCCTCTGATGTGGCGGTGGAGGCCTTTCTGTCTGATAAACACTTATGATTTTCTTTAACCGTGTTTCAATTTAGAGGATTAGGCTTTTGATAATCAATCTTAGCCGTAATCCCCCAAATAGTCTTTGATCTTCTGTTCTGCTGTGTTCCGTATTAGACACTGATACTCTTTTAATTTGATTAAATAACACTGTGCCTTGTTGATGTGCAGGCCGCGCAGGGCTCATATGGCATCAATGTCTCATGAAACATTGACGAGACGTGGAATTTGAGCCCTGTGAATGGTTTCCTTTTATGAACGAAGGCATGAGAATCGTCATTCCCAGCCTTCGGCTTTTTCTTCATTTATAATGGACAAAACCATTAATCACTTGCAAAACGCAAAACTAATTAAGAAATCCTGCGTTATTTGGGAGTAAACTACTTCAGAGGTTCAATTTAAGAGCATGGTCGTTGGATATGAAAGATGAACGGTTAGAATTAAATCTGGGGGTTAATAGAAATAATACAATGGCGGAGGAAGCGCTGACGAGAGCCGTTGATCTATAGAGACCAACGGGTATGATTGGCTGAAAAACATTAGAACGAGAGGCGCATGATTTTAAACCAAAATCGGGAAAAGCATCCTGAACCGTCTGATCTAGACACGTGGACGGTCCAGATGCAATTGGAGGTAGAGGCATCGGCGGGTCAAAAGACATGGAGTGCGACGGAGCGATTGAGCGCTGGCCGTTGATCCGAGGATCAGATCAACGGTGGGGAGTTTATTGGAGGGATGTCAATCGGAGGTGGAGAAATGTAAAGGCGCAATAGACATCTCCGATGCGATTAGCGCGATCGGAGAAGGCCGATGCGATTGCGTGATCGGGCCATCGCAATCGGAGATGGGGGGAAAACATATTAAAATGCACTCGACGAAGATTTGCAATGCGATTTGGCGGTGATCATTGATCAGACCAAGATCAACGGTCGATAACGTTTGAAGACTTGCACCGACGGAAAACTTTATAACATGAAAAAACCCAAAGTTCAATATAAACAAAGGTTTTATGCGTCGGGGCGGGTTTATATGTATGAAATGGATAGGCGCTCAACTGCAGGGCTTTGGTCTATATGGAATGATAATAGGCCCAGGGCTTATGCATATGAGGGCCAATCGCAATCGAAGGTCGGGCTTGGGCTTTTCAATCTAACCATTGGACTTTTGCGATGTGATTAGCGCCTAAATGGTTTGGCGCCTGGTTCCAGGGCCGGGGCGCATGGAGGGGAAGTGGTTTAAGACTTTAGCCCAAAGGGGCTTAAGCCTTTATAAAAAAAATATGTATTTTTTATGATTTTTTCAATGTTTTTCAATGGATTTGGGGGTTTCGGTGTAGTTTAAAAATGAGTTTTAAACTATGTAAAAATGATTTTCATGAATGGAAGAAGAGGAATCATGAAAATAGGGGAATTTTATGGGAAAAAGAGGAGCAACATGAAGGTTAGTTTTTGAGTGGAGGAGGGGGAAAAAGGGGATTTCACAGCAGTACTTTGTCTTTGATATCAGCATAATTTCATAGTTCAAGAATGGAAACAACAGTGAAGATTTTAAACAAGGGCATGAGGCCTCCAAGAGTCTTCAAGAGATAACATCTTTTTAGCAATAAAACTTGTTTCTTGAAGACTCAAAAAATGTTTTAGCTAGGATTTGACATAACAAATTTTATAGCTGGCTAACACTAGGAGGATATTCTATTGGTGAATTTGGGGGTTTGATTGCAAAATTTCTCCTAGTAATTCACACAAAGAGCTAAAGAGGGAACTCACACTTTTTGGAGGGGTTTTGGGACACTTGGAATTAGTCCAAACCCTTTCTAGGTTTTTATGGGTTTGGTTAGAGGAAGTTGGGGTTGATTTTGCAAAAGTTTCTAGGTATTATCTAGAGCATAATTCCAATTTTCATTGAGTAGTAACTAGCATAATTTTCTGGGCATTGCACACTTCAGCTTGGAGGCTATTCTAGCACTTGGGTCAACAAAAGATCACTTGGGTTTTGCATAGCTTGCAATACCAAGCCCAAGTTCCATTGTCCCTAATATTTATACCCAGATTTACAATTTTAATAAAATGGCTCAATTGTTCTGCTCATATTTGTTGGTGTTCTAATTTGTGTGTTTGATTTTATATTTTGCATTGCAGTTCCTAGTTCATAGCTCTGTATTTATTGTTAATTTCCCAGTAGGAATATACAACTATCTTGTGAACAACAGACCCAATTTGTGAACACGTTGAGCCAATTCTTGGTTGAGCCCCGACATGTGAAATGGGTTGCAGCGAAACATATATTGAGATATTTGCATGGCACCATTGACTATGGTCTGAGATATGTTTCTAATAGAAAATGGTAGCTGCATGGTTTTACTGATGCTGATTGGGCTCAAAGCATTGATGATAGAAAGAACACCTCTGGTTTTTGTTTTAGCTTGGGCTCTACTATGATTTCATGGTCTAGTAAGAAGCAAACTTCTGTTGCTCTTAGTACGACCATAGTTTTAAAACCAGCCCGATTCGAATCGGACCAGGCCTGGTTGACCGAGCCGAAAGGCCTACCGGTCTGACTAGGTAGATGAAACAGCCAGTCGGCTGGTTTTTTGACCGACTCGGCCGGCTCGGTAACAAACCGGCCGACCAGGCCTGGTCCGAGTTAACTCGGCCTAGTCAATCCAGCCGGCCGGTGGGCCCAAAAAATTGAAAAAAAGGGACTTAAAACTCAAATTAATTTTGCTGTTAGGTTTTTTTAAAAAGTTTTCTAACCCCTCTCCATGTTATTTAACTAACCCAACCCCTCTCAATACCTCACATCTTTCTCATTCAATTTGCTTGAGCATTTGTGAGGGTTTTCTGAAGAGTTGTGGAGTTGGTTTTTGGAGCAGCTTCATGATAATGTTAAATTCTCATACTTAAATTTTTAACATTACCATGAAATGACTCAGGATGTTTGAGAATGGTTCCAACCTCATTGGATTTCATATGGAGAAAGTAGAATTTTAGATCTCATTCAAATCCAGCAGACTTATCAGTTTTTCAGGATTTCAGGATTGGGTTATTGCAATGTTTCCATCGAATTTTGTCATGTATTAGGGTATGGAACTCGTATTTAATCAAGAGCACCAATCCCTCTATGTACCTTGATGACATGATGTTAGTGACATTGGTTATGTTTTTTGTTTTGATCTCTATATCATCATCTTGTATTGGACAGTGCACTAGGTGCAATTTTGATATAATGGATATATTCATGAGCCTACTTTGATCATATGTTGTCTTTTGTGACTTATCTATATTGTAATGCTTTGTGTTTGGAAACATGAATAAAAATCTTTAAATTTATGTTTTTGTACAAAAAAAATTAATATTTAATGTATTTTTTACAAAAACCGAGTCATTGAAACGCAGTCGACCGAGTCATTACCAATTCGAGTCCGAGTCGAAGTCGACCCTCGGCCCGGTAGCCGACCGATTCCGTTTTTTAAAACTATGAGTACCACTAAGGCCGAGTGTATCGCTTCCCGTTCAACTAGTTGTGAAGATGTATGGCTTCAAAAACTATTTAAGTGTTTGTTTGATCAAGTGTCAAATCGACCATTGTATATCAGGTTGTTTTTCCACAATATTGGTGGCTAGGATATAATATTAAATCATTGACACTACCAAACCAAGTATCACAATGAGTCTACTTTGTACAACGAAATATAATCAACAATAATCTACTAGTGCACAAAATATATACAACTTTTTCCACAAATATGTACAATAACCCAATATTTGTTATATTAATCCAATTGATATAATATAAAATTATAGGGCTCTTGTACTAGGGATAATGGCCCTCAAAAATCCAAAATTACAATAATACACAATACAATATAATATGGCAATCTAGCTAATGTAGTGCACCGTTGTGTAACTACTTTGCACATATCTTTGTGCATCGTGGGTCCTTTCGCTTCCGCCTCCGCAAAGACTCGCTTCTCTATCAATGGACCTGCTCCTTTACGCCACTAAACTCGGTCTGCACAATTTGCCCTCTAGCTGATCATTAGTCCATCTATCATCAACACATAGGGTCTTCACGCTCACTAGTTGCTCCTTCGTGTTAGTTTTTGTAGCATCGGATGTGTTCTAGCCACGAAATTTGGTGGAGAGGCTAGAATACATGAGATCTCCAAAACCCATAAATCGTTTCTCGAAATTCCACCTAGAAGTGTCTCAATTAGATTATTAACTGTTTTTTAAATATTTCCTAAGTCTAAAATTATTAGGGAATATGGTTAATTAATTAGTATTAATTGAGATAAGGTGAGAATCATCTAGAAACTCACATAGATCGACAAAGAATTGATTTGGGCCATCGATTATGTTTTAATCTTGGTTGTTGGTGCTCTAATAAAGGATTATAAGAAGTGGATGGGTAGATGGAGAACACACCGGTGCAGATACTCAATTGCCTAGGCAGTTCGATTTTCTCAGTGGCAGTGATTCAACAGAGAAGATAGAGCCAAAGGGTGAGTAGCAGGTGGTAGAGGAGGGTTGCAACATTCCAAGAGGAAGTTCTCTAGTCCTAGGAAGAGGCAGTGAGAGGAAGGCTGAAATCCACAGAGGTTCTGCGCAAGCACTATGCAGAGGTGATGCAAAAGATTCAATGTGTGGCTATGAAGACAATTTTAGGGCAAAAATTAGATGTGTGAAGAGAGAAAATTCTCGCAATAATTTTGCCAGTATTTCCTCAGATTGGATTGCCAGTAGAGCATCTAAATTATTGTACTCAGAATTGCTGTTGAAGAATAATAATAAAACCCTCATTTGCAACCGTGTTTTCCAAAGTTGGGGTTTTCCGGGGACAATTGTCCAAAAATAACTATGTCAAAATTCTTGTGTGTGTGCCAGAATTTCTAAGTCTCTGGTATTTTATTTTCCGCAATATTTTTTATGGTGAAAATTGCAGTTTTGATTTTATTCATTGTTTGTTGTAGCAAATAAACTACATAATTAAATTTACAGTTAGAAGAATAATTTCTAGTTGCTCCATTAGATGAAATTAGGCAACAACACTTTGAGACTTCTGCCCATTGTTGCTCCTCGACTCTTTTGGAACTTGTCTTCCCACTATAGTCTTCCTGCGCTGCTCCAATGAAGACTAACATAGTGCAGGAGGGCTGCCACCTATCACCATCAAATGTCGGTTCTCCAATGATGAACACGAGCTACAACAAACTGCTCCTCTGGTTGGCCAAACCTTGAGCTATAACAATTGCCACTCCTAGCAACCCTTAGAGTCCATCCTAAGGTCTGCACTTGGTATTATAATTGGGTGCTCTCATGCTGCCCTCCAACAGTTCTCAAATGCCCAATACAACTGTCCATACTAGGACCTCCTCATCCACCTAGCATCCAAATCAACATAAACACATCAAATCATACATACCTTGCGTTCCCAAAGGTTGGTGTCTATTGTTGCAACTATGGTCATTGGTTAGGGCTTGCTTGTATGCTACTACAACCCTCTTTTCATGCCTTCCATACCTCCTTTTGACTGCGACCTCCCTCCAAATAGTCCCTCCAACAACTCTCTGCCCTCTAGCCTTCTTATAGGCCTCAAAACCCAACCATCCAGCCACTTGTTCACCCAAAACAGATTTGTGGCCTTAGATGAAGCTTCTAGCCCCCCTGAACAAGACAAATAAGGCTTGTGGCCTAGCTGTAGGTGCTCCTCATCGATATGGCCTGTTGTAGGAGAGTATGCCACCAAAAACTAGCCCAAACACCACTAAAATCTGCCCTCAAGACATGCCCAAGCTACATGCTCCAAGCTTGGACCTGTAGAGACAAAAACACAGATGCAAAACAATCCCAAACAATCTGTCTTCTTCCTTTCTAGAGCTCGACTGCCTCAGATGAGTGTTTTCTATGAATTGATGTACTTGTGGATGTGTCAAATGAGCTCTCACACATCTTTGTAGGAGAGTATGCCACCAAAAACTAGCCCAAACACCACTAAAATCTGCCCTCAAGACATGCCCAAGCTACATGCTCCAAGCTTGGACCTGTAGAGACAAAAACACAGATGCAAAACAATCCCAAACAATCTGTCTTCTTCCTTTCTAGAGCTCGACTGCCTCAGATGAGTGTTTTCTATGAATTGATGTACTTGTGGATGTGTCAAATGAGCTCTCACACATCTTTTATTTATACAAATTGATGTGGCTTCAAGTGGTGTTCTCTAAATGTCACGTGACACACAAAATCACCAAAGCCGACTTGACTTTTGTGTCACAAAAACCCACCAACAACTCCAAAAATTAATATCTCAACTTCTAGACCTCAGATTTGAGTGATTTTTGATGCCTCCGATTGCTCTTGAAGTTCTTTATCATCTCAAATCCTCACATGTCAAAAACTCTTCACGAATTCACACACAGAAACTTGGGTTCCAAGCCCACAAATTAATATCTCAACTTCTGGACCTCAAATTGGAGTGATTTTTGATGCCTCCGGTTGCTCTTGAAGTCCTCTATAATCTCAAATCCTCACATGTCAAAAACTCTTCACGAATTCACACACAGAAGCTTGGGTTCCAAGCCCACAAAGTGGTTTTGTGGCGCTCCAACCTCTAAATCCCGAACCCTAGGGCTTGGAGTACCTCCCAAGCTACCAAAAATCAACATATTGTGATAATCAAATCTGTCGAAACTTTTTGAGAACCTGGTTTTTCATGATAGGTCGAAGCACATTGAGATTTGGAATATTGTCCAGGGGGGAGTTGTGAGGCTCGAATATGTCCCTACCGATGAGCAGGTTGTGGATGTTTTGAAAAAACCATTGTCTTGGATGAAGTTTGCTTATTTCAAAGAACAACTTGGAGTTGTTGAGAATCCCTCTCTGGTGTTGAGAAATCTAGTGCAACTAGGTTAGGGTTAAATGAATTTGATTTCTCTTAACTTCGATAGTTGCTTGTGACATTATTTTAGTTTCTTCTTTTCTTTGTTATTATTATGTTATCTTATCATCAAACAACTACCAAGAAAAATGAAGATCATCAATGACAAATGGACACCAGATGTAGGTACTCAACCAGGGCAAAACCCTTATTAAGGGGAAAACCCAGTCAAACTCTTCCTTTAGTAGAATCAGATCAAGTTGAGACACTCCTAGGCCCTTGACTTAGACTTCTCTCCATCCATCAAGTTAGCCTTTCACGAGATAACACATCTTCTGGTTTATTTCTTTGACCACATCAAAGAAATTGG
This sequence comes from Pinus albicaulis, assembly GCA_034641835.2. Lineage (NCBI taxonomy): Eukaryota > Viridiplantae > Streptophyta > Pinopsida > Pinales > Pinaceae > Pinus > Pinus albicaulis. The sequence goes on along the minus strand of JAXQQM020066662.1, from coordinate 59,175 downwards.
GTCTATCTGATTCTCAAGGTGGTAAGGGCAAGGGTATAGTTCCAGTTGAGGATGTTGATTCAGAGGAGGAGGCGGAGCGAGTGTCTTCCCCCTCTGGTTCAGAGTTTGAGGAAGAGGACATTGGCTTGTCACAGTCAGATGACTAGCAGTAGTTACTAGTGACTATTCATGTTTTGTTGTAGAGGCCATTTAAAGCCTCCTTAGTTATGTTTTTTGTTTTGATCTCTATATCATCATCATGTATTGGTCCTTGGACAGTGCACTGGGTGCAATTTTGATATAATGGATATATTCATGAGCCTACTTTGATCATATGTTGTCTTTTGTCTATATTGTAATGCTTTGTGTTTGGAAACATGAATAAAAATCTTTAAATTTATGTTTTTGTACAAAAAAAATAATATTTAATGTATTTTTTACAAAAATCGAGTCATTGAAACCGAGTCATTATCGAGTCATTACCGAGTCGGTAGCCACACGATTACCTCGCCTGGTAGCCGACCGATTCCGTTTTTAAAACATTGATGAATAGTGAAAGACAGTTCTTTCTAGCCTTTATCCCTCGCTTTCCTTTGTTCTTTGAACCACTAGAGTTATTCTTTCTAGAATGAGCAACGTAGGCAGCATTTCTGTCATTTTCGTATTCCTTCATTCTTGTCTTTTTTTGCATGCATCTTGACAGTAGCTCGTCAAAGTTAGGAATTGTATTATTATTGAGAATGGTAGTGTTGAATACTTGCCATTCATATGGGAGCCCTCCAAGTGCAGTGAGTACCATCTCACGATCAGCTATTGTCTCCCCAATAGCCAGCAGATTGTTCCTGATCTCGGTCAGTTTCAGAAAGTATGTTTGGACAGACTCATCCCTGCCTTTCTTCAAATTCTTCAATTGATTCTTGAAGAATAGCACCTGGTTTGCATTGTTTACTTTGAACATTTGTATCAACTTATCATACATCTCTTTAGATGTGCCTAGCTCAGATATATAGGCAACCAGAGTTTTATGTATAGATTCCCTGATCATTAGCTTTGCTTTGATCTCCCCCTTCTTATTCTTGGTTTTAGCAGCAGCAGTAGCAGTGGATGGAGGTTCTTGTATCTTACCTAGTACATAGTCCATGAGATCATGGTCTTCTAATTTGAGATCTAATATCATCTTCCAAGCATGGAAGTCATCCCTTCCAGTCAGCTTGTCATCCTCCTTGAAGCCATAACTTGTGGAACCCATTTTTCTCTTTTGGTGATTGCTATAAGTTAGGGCTTGTCTTCACCTCAGCTCTGATACCGTGTAAATTTATGTAGATGTTCTATGCTTGATGCAACTTTACTTTTATCAACAACAATCACATGAATTTACAAGTAAAATGCAAATAGAACATACCAGTGATCCTTTAGAAGACAAGTCAAAAACAGATAAAGGTGATGGTGTGTTACGATGGTCAACAGGATGCTTCAACCAACAAAGACTTCACGGTTAGCCAACCCAGCATGTGTCACAGCAGTCCTCAAAATAGTCACACGGTCAACTTAGAAGTTAACGTCAGAAAAGTCAACGTTGCCCAGAAAAGTCAGTGCAGGGAAGCAACATTAAAAGTCAACACAACTCAATTTCTGGCCAACCTTTGACCTCGATTTCTGTGCCAAAGAGTACGGCTTCCTTAGATTGAAGTCTCCTCCAAAATTCAGCTCAATCGGACCATGCGTTGACCAAAGTCAACGCTGGTCAAACTTCCCCAGAAACCCTAACCGCAGATTTCTGGGTGCAGTGAATTTTGTCCTTCTTGTTGCGGTAAAATTCGTCCTTCTTGCTGTGGTAAACTTCGTCCTTCTTTCCCACGTGTGAGATGAAACTGCTCCTTAGATGCTCGTATAAGAGGAGATGTGTGTTGAGATGATTGAAAAAATGTTCCAACGTTGACCCTATAAATACCAATATGAGAGGTGTGTGACACATTTGCTAGGGGTAAAAACCTTAAGGCCGACCTGCACTTAAATTTATTATAAATAATAAATTCAAAATAAATGTTTTGCTCATCAGATTAAAATCAATTTTAGATCGATTTTACACCTCTCTGAAAGAGGAATCCAATACAAATATTGGAATCTTCATCTGAGCATCACAAGATGGAGTTTGGACCTCGTTGTCCAAATTTAATAGGAGTAGTGGGTCCCTAAAATGTCTATTCAACCAACTTATGTTGGAGGTAAAATTTAAGTGATTTTCTTGGCGTATGTAAGTAAATTAATCAACAATGAAAATTAACTTTCAAACTTGAGATGTATTTGCATGTCATGAAGTAGGATGTTACTTTATGGAGAAAATTTGCCCAAATACTTATTGCATGTAATATGTAATTAAAGGTGAAACATAAGTGGTTTTGGAACAAAATTCATGACAAATTTAAAAGTGTATGCTTGCAAAAGTTTGAACCTGCTATGAAAGTATAAAGACTAGAAATCTGTAGCAAATTAGTTTTAGGTGCATGCAAAATGAGTGTAATGCATGATTGAGTTAATTCCCCAATTAAATGATGTGCATGCAAGTGAAAAAGATCAAAGTTTAAGCCACAAAATCTCTCCAAAAAGGTGGAGAGATAGGGATACCAATGGGTAAAACCCACGCTCCCAAAACCAAAATTTTTATTAGTTATTACAAGAAGGAGAAAACTATGAAGTTTTCTCTAAAATCCAAGGAAAGTCTTCACAATGTTGGCTTGAGCCATAGATCTTTCCTTGTTGAAAATTTCTGCAATTTGAGGCTCACAAAAGCCCAACAAAATGCAGATTTTTCGAGGAAGAAGAAGCAAGGCAAAACCTCTTTGAGTTACATGGCCAAGGGAAAGAAATAATCTAGAAGTTGAAGCCCCAAGGTCCTACATGCAAACTTGTAAGTAATTTTTTGAAAATGAAACCCTACAAGTAGCTGCAAGACAACAAGTTAGAGAAACTCTACAACCACAAATGTTAGCTCAAGAAATGACAAAGTAATATTACAAAAATAATTTACAAGAGGCTACGCCAAAGAGTATGAGCAAACTCTCCTCTTTGACTAGCGATAACTTGGCTCTTTGAAATAGCCAGATATTAAAGAAATGAAGAGCAATACTTGAAAAGTAAATTATTTTAAGTTTGATTTTTTGATGCAAGAAATAAGAGCTTTGAGAAACTTAAAAAAACCTCTGCAAGACAAAATACAATATAGATTAGACTTTGGAAATCAACACATGCGAGTTCTCCTTGAATATTTTCAAGAGTGGGTTGGTTCCTCCAAGAACTTCCCCTCACGCTTGAAAAGCCTGACCAAAGACGGATCCTTCTACACAATCTCACCACAACATATTAAATCCACATGAAATTAAATAAAAACAATGCAAAGAACTCCTATAGATATATTTGACATCAAATAGAAGATTTCTTATCCTAAAGTGATCAAGTAACTCTTATGCTAATATGAGATAGCTTCATACTAACATAACTTGAAATAAGCATGAAGGAAACAATAGCATGAGGAAATAGATAGAAGCATAACAAGTCAAGAATTTACTATATATTAAAGGAGAAGAACGCCATCACAAGTTACCCCAAAGACTTTTGTATTATATTGCAAGTACGCGTACAATCCGACAACGTGTCCTCAAGTCCAGTAGCTCGTATTACATGATACAATATGAGAGTCCATGACTCCATTATATAGAAAATTGGGGAGCAAATCCCAATGAAAAACCAAATGCCAAGTGGTGAGAGGGAGGAGATCACAAGGCAAATTCAAATGTGATATGTGGAGCTCCATTGCCAAGTGTAAAAATCGGATTCTGGCAAGTGGACATCATTTTCTTCTGCCCTTATGTGTCAAATTCGAATTTTATGATGGAATGACAAGTGTATATGGGTGGTAACCCATGTGGGGACAATTTTCCACAAAATCCTCCACCAAATATTTTCCCAAATCCTCCCATATATGCACTAACTTCACAATTTCGAATTTCCAAGTAAACAACTCTCATTTAATGCCATAAATTCAATTTTATTTGAGCACATGTCTTTTCCTTGATTTTAGGAGTCCACATCGGCTTGGGACTTCACTTTAACCCCATAAATTTCCACCTCATTTAGCATGTGTGGATATTTAATTTTCTCCATTTATTTAATTTCTGGGTTAATTAATTGCCAAATTTCTCACTAAACTTAGGAAAAGTGGGTTTTGAGACATTTTTAACCCCTCAAAGTGTGTCATAGTAAAAAATTGAGGGTGAAGTGTAATTTTGATTACTCATACCCCATACAACTCTTTTAGGCAACACTTATTACAATTCAATTACAATTTTTATTGCAATTTTCGACTTGCGAGAAATCTAAAATATTAAAAAATCACTACGTAAACCTAACCAAATTCCACGAAATTTTGTGTGATCTAGTATGGTAATATACATCGACTCTAGACACTAGGGCTCACCCAAGGCCTCACCATCAAGCCGTACTCCGGCTTTGGGGTAAAATTGGAGGAAAAAGCTCAACTAATTATTAACTCTTGGTAGGGAGATGATAATTAACCAAGTAAAAAAACCTCCCAGAGTAATACTCACTTGTTGGCAAGGTCCCAGGCTACCTAGGCCTGTTACAGACTCAATACTGACTCAAAACGTATCATTACTAGCATGACTTATTACAATTCCTGTAGGGCATGGAATTTGGGTTAAATAGAAAGATGAGGAGAAGTAGAAGTAGAGCTTAGAAACTCTGTTGAATTGATAATATATAATGGTACATGTGTCCTCTGGTTCATCCTTGGGCACAGAGTCTTCTCATTATCATTATGTGCCACTCTAGTGGTCAACATTTGGCTCCATATGGGGATAAATGCTAGATATGAAGTGGTAGTGTGCAAGAACCTGGAATCTGCATCCACTGACCAAAGATATATATTAGCAGTATCCATTCAAAATAACATCAGATAAAATCAAGTACAAAAATGGAAATTTATTCTAGGAAACATAAATAACAATTTATTCATGAAATAAAACTACTTAAACAAAATTTACAAGGGATAGGCTTAGGAATATGATACACAGGATGCCCCATGGCATCAAATGTTTTCGGTGAAATCCATCTTTCCGGCAGATCCATGGGTTGTTTTTCTGATGTACCCTGTCCTATTATGAGTATCTTAGGACTTTGATCCGTCCCAACACTGTGTTGTACATGGTCATCAAATTTACCATATCCTTTCCGCTTTTTTCTTATTTTCTTAATAGAATGTGATGTTGATGTTGATGCGATCAAAGTAGACCTGTTTGCCCGATCTTGAAGATGCTCAGATGGAAAATTTGAAGTATCCAAGACTTCCATGTCCTGCCTTTCTCCATGCTGCATCTGTTCTGACACGGGTGATGGATCAATCTCATAAGTATAAACTTGAATCCCCTCAGTTTCCTCTCTATCCAGGTCACCTTGAATTAGCCATTTTTCATTGGAATAAATGACCTCTTTATAATAAGGTGAAGCTTGCTTCAATGGATCAGGAGGCTTGTGATATGTTTCTTTGTTCTTTTTCCATTCGTTGTCTGATCTAAGTTGGAATTTTGGTACCTGTGATCTTTCCATTTCCTCCAACCTATTTTGAGAAATGATTTGATTAGCCTTCATAACATTTATTTCCTTAGCATGATTTGCTTCCATGGTGTTGATTAATTGCGCTTGTTTTTCTTCCATGTCGAGCAACCTGTTTTGAATAGAGGTCATCTGATTAGAATGATTGACCTCCATGGCCTTTATTGCGTGTGCATGATTTACTATTAATCTTGTTTGATTGAGTTCTATGTTTTTAATGAGTTGAGCTTGGTTGAGTTGCATATCCTTAATCATTTGAGTCAACTCCTTGATGAGATCCCTATCATTCTCATTTGCTTGAGTTTTCGTTTTGATTCTTCTTTCATCTCCATATTTTTCTTCAAAGACATCAATGATCGTTTCTAGAGAATCAAAACTGTTTGCAAGTAAGTCTATGAACCAATCCATAACATCGCCATCTAATGAAAATATGAAAAGTTTCATTTTAATGTCGTCATGGTTAATATCATGGCACCATTTGCTCACACAAAGGTGGAAATTCCTAAGGTGAGTTTCGGTGGTAATGGCATTGTTACCTAGAAAACTAGGCAACTCATCAACAACCCAATGGCTTCATCCGAAATAAAATTCGGATAGCCTGGAATGTTAGTAAAATCACAAGGGGCGAACAAGTCATTCACGATGTCATGCTCACTTGACCCTGAAAGAAAAAATGGATATCAGAGAGAGGTTCCTATCCAAGGTTAGCAAGAATTCTATAAGAAGGCTTCAAGCAGAAATCCTTGCAGAAAATGAAATAAGTGGAGTCACCACTTGAACAAGAGTTTAACTTTAAAATCCAACATGCAAAAACCAAAAGTAAGTCGATTTCCCAGGTACAAGAAAGCTTGTCCCCGACAACGTCTCCAAAAACGTTATTGCTTGCTCTCTACACCTACCTACTGTAGGAATTTACAGGGTAAGTTCCTTAGATCAAACACCGAAGGTTCCTATCCAAGATTAGCAAGAATTCTACAAGAAGAAGGCTTCAAGCAGAAATCCTTGCAGAAAATCAAATAAGTGGAGTCACCACTTGAACAAGAATCTAACTCTAAAATCCAACATGCAAAAACCAAAAGTTAGTCGATTTCCCAGGTACAAGAAAGCTTGTCTTCGGCAACGATGCCAAAAATGTTATCACTTGCCGCCTACACCTACCTACTATAGGAATTTACAGGGGAAGTTCCTTAGATCAAACACCAAAGGTCATCGCCGCTCACAAATAGATCACAAATCAGTACACCAATATATCACGTGGTTAAAACCCTCGGAGAGGGAAACAGTCCACGACCTGAGCCAATGCGGCCACTTCAGGCAATTTATTAATATAGAAAAGAAAATTTACATATGTTTCTCTCATAAACGATTACCGGACAAATGGCCCTCCATGCTCTTTAAATAGAGATCATGGACCAATCGGGTGTTAAGCCACGGATCAAGCGTCATTAATACCGAGAAGAGAGTGAATCGTCGGATCACTACATATCGTGACCATCAGATTATAAGTTACCAATGTACATAGTAAAGAAATACACTTTACCTAACTCTACACTAGAGCAAGTTATAGTTAACTATTTCCTATGTGTCGGAATATCCTAACATCCCTCCTTAAGAACAACTTGGGATAGGATTGAAGGATTTACAAAGGTGACACAAAAGGAGACTATTTCCTATGTGTCGAAATATCCTAACATCCCCCCTTAAGAACAACTTGGGATAGGATTGAAGGATTTACAAAGGTGACATAATAGGAGAAGGAAGGAGGCATTAGATCCTATCCCGCCCTTAATGATAACTTTCCTGAACTCCAAGCATAGATCGAAGTTTGGTAAACTTCTCTTTTGTGAGAACCTTTGTAAAGATATTGGCAACTTTGTCATTGGTTGAACAAAACTGCACTTCAAGAACACGGTCATGAATGAGCTTTCTGATGAAGTGTATATGAAGCTCAATGTGTTTCATACGTTGATGCTGAACTGGATCTTTGCATAGCTGAATGGCACTCTGATTATCACACCAAAGTGTAGTTGGATGCTGCTGATGAAGACCAAATTCAGACAGGATCTGATGAAGCCACATGGCTTCCTTGCTGGCTTCAACTACACCACGGTACTCTGCTTCTATCGAAGAAAGAGAGATGGCACTTTGTTTCTTACAAGACCATGTAATAAGTCCTGAACCAAGAGTGAATACATATCCTGCAGTAGACTTTCGATCATTAGGGTCACTAGCCCAATCAGAATCAGTGAAACCAATCAACAATGGAGATGCTCCTGCACCGTAATGAATCCCGAACTAAACTGTACCTCGAATATATCGAAGTATTCTTTTAGCTGCTTTCCGGTGACTTTCATGAGGTTGGTGCATAAACCGAGCAACAAGACCAACGACAAAGGAAAGGTCAGGATGGGTATGGGTTAGATACAGAAGTTTACCAACAAGTTGACTGTATAAGGTAGCATCAACTTCAAGGGTAGTACAAGTGACTGAAAGCTTGACTCCAGATTGAAAGGGAGAAGGGGTTGGCTTACAATCTTCCATGTGAAAGTGGCATAGAAGATCACAGACATACTTGGACTGAGAAAGGGTAATACCTTCTTTGGATTGCAAGACTTGAAGACCAAGGAAATAATGTAAGTCTTGTAAGTTTGTCGTTTCAAACTTTTTTTTGGGGCTAGACTTCACATGGTTTATATGGTTGGGATCACTGCCAGTAAGGATGAGATCATCAACATAAAGAACAAGGATGGTGAAGGACTTACCCACTTTCTTGCTGTAGACAGTGTTGTTTGAATGACACCTAGAAAAGCCATAATCTAATAGAAATCTATCCATTTTGGGATACCAAGCCTGAGGAGCTTGTTTGCGACCATAGAGAGACTTCCTAAGGCGACAAACAAGGCTATAGTCTTTTTGGATAAAGCCATGGGTTTGTTCCATGTAGATTTCTTCATGCAAATCTCCATGTAAGAAGGCGGATTTAACATCCATCTGATGGCCTTCCCATTTAAAGGAGGCAACAAGGGAAAGAATAAGGCGGATAGAATTCATTTTGGTAGCAGGGGAGAAGGTTTCAGTATAGTCAATGCCTTCAACTTGTGAAAATCCTTTAGCAACAAGACGAACTTTATGTCTATCCACTTTTCCATCTGGTCCAAACTTTGTTTTGTAAACCCATTTGCATCTGACAAGTTTTCTTCCCTTTGGAAGAGTAACAAGATCCCAAGTATCGTTTGCCAATAAGGAACGATATTCTTCATTCATAGCTTCATCCCAGTCTAGATGACCTGAAGCTTCTTCAAAGGTGTCTAGATCAGGATTTTCTGGAACTTGAACCAATAAGGAAGAGGCTCTTTTGAACTGAGAACGTGTACGACGTCAATCTGCAGGGTCACTGACAAGAGAACCTGCTGCATCCCGAGTAGAGCAGACCCATCTTGGAAGCTGTGGAGTTGAAGGAATATCTTCAAGAGGTGGAGGAGGATTGTCATCCTCGATGTCATCATCTGAACTAGAAGGAATGCTATAAAAAATAGAAGAGATAGAGAGAGGTGGCACATATGCTGAATCAGGCTCACAGGCCAAAGGTGGCACACCCGTCGAACTAGGCTTGTAGGCTGATATATTTTCATCAAATTTTACATCTCTTCTAATGATTATATTTTTGGATTTAGGTTGAAGAAGTCTATATCCTTTGACATCTTCAAAATATCTAACAAAAATGCATTTTTCACTCTTAGGTTCTAAGGCTTTATGTTTCACATCTGGAATATGGGCCCAAGCATCACTTCCAAAAACACGAAAGTGACTTACATCTTGTTTGATTGAGCTCTAGGCTTCTTCTGGAGTTATATTCCCTAAAACCAGTGCTGCGAACATCTCGATAACATCCCGATTTTATCTCCAAATCACGATTTTTTGGCCTAGCCGATGTTTGCCGATTTTTAAAGATATTTTAATGGTATCTTAATTTTGCCGATGTTTGCCAAATTTTTATCGATATTTTCTCTATTTTTACGATTTTTTGGTTTTCCAGACCCTTGTCGATTTTGTCCCGATGCCGATGCTCGCAACGTTGCTTAAAACCTTAGTAGGAGTGTGATTTACTATGTAATTTGCACAGTTAATTGCTTCCGCCCAAAAATTGAGACTAAATCCTTTAGATTGAAGCATATAATTAGCCATTTCTTTTAAGGTGTGATTCTTCCTTTCAGCTACACGATTTTGTTGTGGAGTATATGGAACAATATGTTGCAATTGAATGCCATGCTCAATGCAAAATTTGATAAATTTGTTGTTAACATATTATCCTACATTGTCTGAACTTAACTTAAGAATTTTATGTCCAGATTGTTTCTCAACAAAGAGGCCTTAAAGGCCAAGAACATGTTAAAAACATCACTCTTGACTTTTAAGAAGTATACCCAAGTGCGTCTGGAAAAATCATCAATGAAAGTTAAGAAGTACTTGCAACCAGAGAAAGAAACAATAGGAAGTGGACCACATAAATCACTGGGCACAAGCTGCAAAGGGGTTGAAGCATGCCAAGAGGCACGTTTGTCAAAACTATCTCGATGATGTTTTCCGAGTACACGTCTGGAGCAAATACCATCTCGGCAAAATACCATAGGAAGACCCGTCACCATATTTTCTTTACATAGAGTTTGAAGAGAGCGATAATTTAAGTGACCAAATCGCTCATGCCAAAGTTTGCTCCCTTCATCATTATGAGCAACAAAAACGGAGGGAAGACATGATGACCTAATGTTGTCAAACTTATACAATCTCTTTGTGGAATCATCAACAATTGCCGGTAGCGTAAAAATATGTCTAGGATCTTTGAGGTTGAGGTAAAAACTCTGGTAAACTTGAATAAGTATATATTATTAATGATGATAGATGAAAAGATGATTACAATGGGGAATCACCGAGGCTTTAAATATAGCCTCACGGTGTCCCTTGGTGAAGAGGCATGATCTTTGATCATGCCCTTTCACTTAATAAACCTAATATAACTATATCTAACTAACAATTAATAAAATATACATAACATTTCCCCTCTCTTAAAGATGCTTTGTCCTCAAAGCATATGTAACGATGGACAATGTTGACGAATGCCTGGGTTTCTTGAGCGGTGGGCTCTTGCTTCCCACATTTTAAAAAGATCGTGGAGCATATTCTCGAGTTCAATCTTTTGTTGATCTGGATAGTGAAAAAATCTGATATCGACAGGGTCGGATCCTGTCTTGACTTCTGGTGACTCTTCGTGGCTCCCTTTTGAAGATAACATTTCTAACTGATGACATTGTACTGTAGATGTTGGCGCTCCTATTTGAATCATCTTCGTCATCAGAGAGGAGGATACGACTTGATCTTCTGGGGCTTGGAATCCATACAACCTGTGTTTCTGCCCTTTCCACTTAAAACTTATAAACTGCTTCTGATGGTTGGCAGAATAAGTACCTAGAGTTTGTAGCCATTGAATTCCTAAGACCACATCTACTCCTCGTAATGGAACTGTGTAGAATGGAGATTCTAAATGAAAGTCTTTAATCCGCAATTTGACTTTATGGCATTTTCCTACTTGTTCAATCTTCTTACCATCGGCCACCATTACCTTCATATTAGGCATGGGAAAAGTAAAGAGGTTGAGTCTTTTGGCCATGGTTGAATCTAGAAAATTGTGCGTGCTGCCTGTGTCTATTAGAACCATTACATTGTTTTTATTAATATGTCCTCTTAACCTTAGGGTTTGAGGTTGTGATATGCCTGTCATAGCTGATAATGACACTTGCGGAATAGTTTCGCCATCCACTTCTGGAGAGAACTCTAAGTTGTCTTCTAATCCTTCTATACACGAATCAGTACTGTTAGCGTCGTTAGTTGCTTCACAACTGTATAGATTTTTCGCTTTTCCATTAGCACATCTGTGCTTAGGGTCCCAGTTTTCACCGCAGCGTTTGCACTTACCCTCTCGCATTCTTTGTTTTTCCAGACTAGATTTTTCTTCTTCACGAGGATGGACAGGGACATATTTTGTGTCATCTATATTTTCAGATTGAGGAAACCGTCGTCTCGAATATACTTTTTCTGGTTTTGATAATCTTTCAAATTTCTTTTCAGCAGCTTTTGCTTTTTGCCTTGCTACTTCTACGGACGTAATTTCATGTAGTTCGAGCTCTTCTTGTATGTGGATTTTAAGTCCTGAGATGTAAGACCGGATTAGACGAGATTCCGACAATCCTGGTACTCGTGTTGCCAAGGTCTCCCATTCTCGAATGTACTCATCCACATCTCCTTTTTGGCGTAATTTGATAAACGTTGAAAAAAACTTTTCTTCTTTTATGCCTTGAAACCTTTTGAAGAATGCATCCTTAAATTTCTTCCAACTGATAGCGAGCGTCGTCTTTTTCCACCACATATACCAATTATATGCTTCTCTTTCCATTTTCATGGAAGCATGTTTAATTTTTTCGTCATCACTAGTAATGTCATAAATCTCAAAATATTCTTCTGCTTTATTAAGCCATGCAACGCTATTTTTTTCATTACCATCAAATTTGGGTAGGTCGATCTTGGCTTTGCGCTGATATGCTAATGGTGGAACAAGAAGGGGATATTGATTAGCGAATGCATTCCAAAGCTGCTTATTTTGAAAATCTGCATTACTATCTTCTTGATGATGTGGGGAATCGGTTTTTTCCTGATGCTCTTCTGAGTTCCCTGAATCTGCGGTATTGTTTTGTTGATTTTGTTCCATGTTAGGAGATATTGGGAATTGTGTCTGACTCAACTTATCTATCTTATCATTTAGCTTGTTGAAGAGTTCTGTCATATTGTTCATTGCTTCGTTCTGCCTTTTTGTGGCCTCGTGATGATTTAGCCACATTTGTCTTTCTATTTGATTTGTCGTATCATGAATTTTTTTGATGTCGTTGGAGTGCCCTGAAACTGTGCTTTCAAGATCGACTAATCTTTTTCCGAATTCTTCGGAATTATTAGTGATCTGTTTCTCGAGATCCACCAATTTTTTCTGGAATTCAGCCATTGACATTGACGACGACATCGAACGCGTATGAGGTGGGGAATATTTTTCTGCCAGTTTCTCTTTTCCCTTTTTTTTTTAAAATTAATTAATTAATTAATAATTAATTAATTAATAATTTTTTTTTTTTAACTATATAATTATTATATATATATAATTTTTAATTAAAAATTATATAATATATATAATTTAATTATATAATTATTATATATATAATTATTAAATGAGAATTATATATATAAATGAATTATATAATTATAATATATCTATATATATATAATTATCAATTTAACTATATATTATATATTTTATATAATTAAAAAAAATCGTTCCGTGATAAATGTGCCCGTTCCGTTTACAAAGACACACTGTTTCTTAAACAAATCGATTTTTTTTTTTAATATAACGCTGCTCAGAAGTCAATCAGAGAATTTTCGACTGTTCCTATTCCTGTATATACTATTCGGGCGGAAGTATGGAAGGGAGATGGGAATGACAGTGGAATGGTGGCGAGGTTAAGGAGTGATGGTTTATTATTCTGATTTAATTTTGATATGCGGCTTTACTATTCCGGTTTGCAGAAATATATCCCTGTGAATTTGTAAAAGTCGAATACCAAAAATATGTTGCGGGGTGAGTTGACGTTTAATTTGTGAACGAAAGGGCACAACCTCAGACACAATGGTCGAAAATTCCAACCACAAAAATTAAAAAAAACAACCACAGAAATTTAAAAAACGTGCTTTTTTTTTTCTGTGTCTGTCGTAGTGGGGTCAGCCGGCAGCCTTGTCTGCGGCTATGTTATGTATATTTTAATTTATACTACAACACTTACGTTGTCTCCACTTTAATAATAATAAGAAATAGCCTTAGCTACTCTTATATTTGTATACGTTTTAATAAATTTTTATGATAGCCCTTACAATACTTTATTTGACTTTATGACGCCTTTTATGATAAGTTTTGTATAAAGGAAACGTCACCACAGAAACGACACTACTCAGCATATGTAAACAGCTAATATACACTAACGCTAAATTCCAATGAAAGGTGATATATCAACTGGAAATCATACGGATTGCAGCAGCGTATTTATGGTGGATCGATTGCAGTGATGACGGCAGGAATGGATCGGAAAGGAGGGGAGAGTAGGTCGAGCAACATCCGTTCACAAGCACAATTATCACAAGCGAGGCCGATTTGTGTCCTGCAGGGCGTGTATGGACAGAGCACAAATATTAGTTTGGATGATCTCTTCTTTTTAGAAGATGAAGTATTCCAATTTACGAGAATTAGAGTCAAATGAGCTCATGAACGATTCGGAAAGTAATTCACACTTTTAAAAAATGCAGCCAATTACTGGAATTGCAGTCTGGTATATACGTAATTCTACTGAGTGAGTTAACGAGATCTAGAAAGAGCGATCGCTAGAGTACCAATGGAGTGTAAAAACTCTGGTAAAACTTGATAAATATATATTATTAATGATGAAAAGATGAGATGATTACAATGAGGGATCGCCTAGGCTTTAAATAGCCTCAAGGTGTCCCTTGGCGAAGAGGCATGATCTTTGATGATGCCCTTTCAGTTAATAAAACCTAATATAACTATATCTAACTAATAATTAATAAAATATTCATAACGAGTCCCTTGATTACAAACATCATGAGGTAGAGAATTCTCACATTTTCCCTTCACGTGAATGAGTTATTTGATAAACGAGATAGAAAGATTGCATGACAAGGTAGGAACACATAGTACATCCTTAAACTAACCATTATCTAGATGAATGGTTTTAGATCCTACAACACTAGAGAGTCTATCATCACCAACATAGAATTTGTTTGGTGTTACTAATCATTTAAAGAAGAAAACATGGCTTTATTTTTGGCCCATGTGGTAGAAAGATCGAGAATCAATGAGCCACTCCGAGAATGAGAAGAGAGAAGATACATTTAATGCATAACCAGGATGCTTGACAACCACAAGCGAAGAGTGCCATTCTGCGAAAGATGAAGTTGAAGAGTTCTCCAAATTGATGTGGTGTTTCTTCATTACACTTCCTTCCAAGGCTTCCATCTTCTTAAAACATTTGGACTCTACATGGCCATCACGATTACAAAAGTTGCAATGTCTATACGTTTTTCTTCCCCTTCGTTTTTTATTTGCCTTATTAGTTTGGTGAGTTGCATTTTACGATTTCTGCGAGCTGAAATTGCTTATATACACTTGTTTGGTTTAGGACCATACTTTTTGTAATCTGCTTCTTGGGATTCTTTTTGATATGGTCCATTTGTTGGGTGCTAAGGCTTTCTTAGAAGTGTTTCCAGGTATTGATAAGACCAAGGTGTAAGAGTTTTTCTTGTTCCCTTATCAAGGAATCGCAAAAGACATAAAAAAAGGGGGACTTGTAGGCCGTTCCTCGAGAAGTGAGGGTCTTCTCTAGTGGAATGGAAGGGTGGAAACAAATCGGAGTATCGCAGAGTCCAAGCTTAGCAAAAATGGAATAGATAAGGCTACCATCTTCTTTTTGACGCTTACAACCTTCTAAAGAAGTGCTAAGGGTCTTGAATTTGGACAAAAAAATCTTTAATAGAGGAGAAATTATTGGGATCCAAAGTAAGAAACTCATCTTTCAAGAGTTTGGTAGGGCCACTGATTTCATTTTGAATGCCAAAAACGAGTATAACTTTTTCATAGCTACACTCGAGGGTGCCAATTTCTTGGATATGAAATCGAAGATCTTGAGCGAGTGGACATTCCTATCAACCCTCGTGCTTGAGTCTTGTTTATTCTCCCCATTTAACGGCTTTATTTGCATTTGGTAGGTTTAGTTTCTTGTCTTGAGGCTATTCTATAAGAGTTCTTTACTTCTAAGTAAGTCTATCATGTAGGATAGCCATTGGAAATAATTATTATTATTAAGAATAACCAAACATGCACTTTTCATTTATGCAGGAAAGTAGAAAAGGGCTAAAACTAAACTGCTCCAATGGAAAAGATCTCGAAAAAAATAGGTTGGTTAAAAGAAAAAAAAACGTCTCGAAAAACGGCTTCCCGAGATGAAGAAGTTATGCCTTTTTGAAAAAAATACGTTGTAGATGTTGAATAGTTATACGAAATGTTGATAAGTTGATGATGAAGTTCTACTTATCTCTTTTCAAACTTAATACAATAAGCTCACTTAAAAAAAACTTTATGTGACCCACTTTTATAAATAAGTGAGTCACTTTTTACAATGTTACTTTTACATGTGTTTTGAAATAAAACCCTCTTTTTAAAGCAGACAATGACTTGCCAAAGGGCTTTGTAAGAAAAAATAACTTAACAATTTTTTTTACAAAAAGAAGCTTGAGGAGAGCTTGAACTCAAGACCACTGTATTGATCTTAAATTAACTTTACACCAAGTGAGCTAGTAAAAGGATTTGTAATTGTTTGAAAGGAGGAAGAGTGTGGTTTGTTTTATAACTCTTCGATATGTGTGCTTTTTCCTTGAAAAAAAAACACAAAATTCCGATTGCACAAAAAAATGAAATCGCAAGCCTTACGGCGAACGATAGATTTTAGGTTAGCCTTCACAGACAACTATCATGCTACTGTATCTCGATTTCCAGAGATCGCACAAAGCCGCGAGGAAAGAGCATATGTAGCAAAAAAAATCTCGTCTTCTTATTTACGGATTTGCGAGATCGCACTACATACGCAGGCAAAGAGCATACACGAGAAAGAGAGGTATAGATCGACAAATAAAAAAAAGCCTATAAACCGGAAATAAACATAACGATTAATAAATATAATTGCAAAAAAGATACTTTCTACCTCCGGATCTAAAATGTCATAACTCGAGACATGTGAAACCTTTTCGCATGAAATGAAAGAGAGTTTCCTCAACGCTATACAGAGATGCTCCAGACGACTACTACTAGACGTTCTCCTAGCCGAGAAATTAGTCGGGAAATAGTAGAGACGGCGTCGAGATTTGGATCAACAACGGATGCGGCCCTCAAAATGGCTTTGATACCATGTAGGAATTTACTGAGGGTAAGTTCCTTAAGATCAAACACCAAAGGTCACCACTCACAAACATATCACAAATCGGTACACCGAATATCACGTGGTTAAAACCTGAAAGAGAGAAACGGAATCCACCGCACGAGCCAATGCGGCCACTTCGGACAATTTATTAATGTAAAAAAAAATTTACATATGTTTCTCTCATCAGCAGTTCTGTAGGACAAATGACCCTCCATGCTCTTTAAATGAGAGATCATGGACCAATCGGGTGATTAAGCCAGTGGATCAAGTGTTGTTAGTCACAGGAGAGTAGTGAACCGTCAGGATCACTACATATCGTGTACTGGCATCGGATTATAAGTTACAAATGTACATAGTAAGAAACACACTTTACCTAACTCTACACTAGACCAAGTTATACTTAACTATTTCCTATGTGTCGGAATATCCTAACACCTAGAGTTAGCGGAAAAGCCTTTAACCCCACAAGGTGTGGTTGGTGGCAAAGACTCAAGAGGCTATCACACTAATCCCAACTCTACCAGTTTAGCTATCTCCTAGGTTGTATAGAGGATGGTCCTAAATGGAAAACTATGTTAAAAGATGTGAGTTTCTAGGAGAGTAGTTAGAGTTAAATAGATTATTTCTTAAGATTTATAAGCAAAAAGTGATATGAGCAATAACCATCAATACATAATTTAAATAGGCATAAATCATATTAAAACCGATTGCCTTAAAAAATATTGCTCTTTGAAATGAAAATGCATTTGTAAATGAAGTAAAATGCTTTCAAATGGAAAGCAAAAATAATCTAAAAATTTGAAATAAGAAAATGTTAGCACAAGATATTATAAATGACTTCAAGATAAACAAATTTATGAATCCAAGCATGTAAAACTATCTTGTTCAAAAGGAAACAATTAGTGATCTATTTATGAAAATGTAAATGAGATGATAGAAAAAAATCAATTGTTAAACCAAGATAACAATATGCAATTAGCTTTGCAACATGAAATAAGAGTACTTGAAAAGAAAATGAGACTGCGTTAACCATTCATGAACATGATGATCATTAAACACGAAAGAGCTTGCTAAAGTAGATATTGTTCCAAGTACAAAAAAATTAAGCTAAACTTGTTGCGAAGCGATATTACAATATTTGCATGAAAGGAAATGTTTCTTAAGAAAATAGGAAATGATGTTATGTGAGACTCTGGCCATCAAGAAAGCAAATTTAGAACTTGCAAGTAAGGAAATGTGATGAAAAATGTTCATGGTTTATTTTATTAATTAGTTCTAAAACAAGGTTTAAATTCAACTCGTCAATCCTCGGACCTCACCCTCGCCCAAAGATATGAATCTCGGTTAAGAGTCAATAGAGGAGTAGGGTCCCTAAAATGTCTATTCAACCAACTTATGTTGGAGGTAAAATTTTAGTGATTTTCTTGGGGGGTATGTAAGTAAATTAATCAACAATGAAAATTAACTTTCAAACTTGAGATGTATTTGCATGTGTGAGTAGAATGCTACTTTATGAAGAAAATTTACCCAAATACTTATTGCATGTAATATGTAATTAAAGATTAAGCATAAATAGTTTTGGATCAAAATTCATGGCAAATTTAAAAGTGCATGCATGCAAAAGTTTGAACTGTTGTGAAAGTAAAAAGACTAGAAATGCAGCAAAATTAGTTTTAGGTGCATGCAAAATGAGTGTGATGCATGATTTGTGTTAATTTAATTAAATGATGTGCATGCAAGTGAAAAAGATCAAAGATCGGGCCACAAAGTCTCTCCAAAAGGTGGAGAGGCAGGGGATATAATTGGTAAAACCCACGCTCCCCAAAACTAAGAATTTTATTACTTATTACATAGACGACAACTATGAAGTTTTCTCCTAAAATCCAAAGGAAAATTTTCACAATGTTGGCTTGAGCCATAGATCTTTCCCTTGCTGAAAATTTACGCAATTTGAGGCCCCGAGAAAAACCCAACAAAATGCAGATTTTTCGAAGAAGAAGCAAGGAAAACCCTCTTTGGGTTACCGTCCAGGAAAGCAGAAATAATCTGAAGTTGAAGCCCCAGGTCCTACATGCAAACTTGCTTAAGTAATTTTCTGAAAATAGAGCACGCAAGTAGTTGCAAGACAACAAGTTGACTCTACAACCACAAAATTTTAGCTCCAATAAATCACAAAGTAATATTACAAAAAAATAATCTACAAGAGGCTAGGCCAAAGAGTATGAGCAAACTCTCCTCTTTGAGTAGCCATGGCTTAGTTGTTCTTTGAAATAGCCATATATTAAAAAAAATGAAGAGCAATACTTGAAAGTAATTTATTTTAAGTTTGATTTTTTGATGCAAGAAATAAGAGCTTTGAAACTTAAAGAATTATACGCAGACAACCTAAAAAATATAGAATTAGACTTTGGAAATCAACACATGCGGGTTCTCCTTGAATATTTTCGAGTGGATTGGTTCCTCCAGAACAACCACTCACGTTTGAAAAGCTTGACCAAAGGCGAATCTTTCTACACAATCTCACCACAACATATTAAATCCACATGAAATTAAATAAAAACGTGGAAGAACTCCTATAGATATATTTGACATCAAATAGAAAGATTTCTTATCCTAAAATGATCAAAGTAATTCTTATGCTAATATGAGATCATTGTGCTAACATAACTTGAAACAAACATGGAAAATGTGCTTGTGAAGAAATAAATAGAAGCATAACAAGAAGTCAAGAATTTACTATATATGCAAGGAGAAAACTCCATCACAAGTTACCCCAAAGACTTTTGTATTATATTACAGAAATGCGTGTACAATACGACAGCGTCCTCAAGCCCAATAGCTCGGATTGCATGATACAATATGAAAGCCCATGTGACTCCATTATATAGAAAGTTGGGAGAAAATCCTAATGAGAAACCAAATGGCAAGTGGTGAGAGAGATCACAAGGCAAATTCAAATGTGATATGTGGAGCTCCATTGCCAAGTGTAAAAATCGGATTTTGGCAAGTGGACATCATTTTCTTCTTCCCTTATGTGCCAAATTCAAATTTTATGATGGAATGACAAGTGTATATGGGTGGTAACCCATGTGGGGACAATTTTCTACAAACATTTCCACCAAATGTTCTCCCAAATCCATAAATATGCATTAACTTCACAATTTCAATTTCCAAGTAAGCAACTCTCATTTAATGCGAGAAATTCAATTTTATTTGAGCACATGTTTTTCATGATTTTTAGGAGTCCACATCACCTTGGGACTTCACTTTAACTCCTCCATAAGGTCCACTTCATTTTCCACACGATTTAGCATGTGTGGATATTTATTTTTCTTCTTTTATTTAATTTTAGCTTAATTAATTGCCCGAGATTTTCCACTAAACTTAGGAAAAGTGAGTTTTTGAGGTTCAAAACACATTTTTAACCTCTCAAAGTGTTGTCATAGTAGAAAGTTGAGGGTGAGGGATGTAATTTTGATTGCTCATACCCCCCATACAACTCTTCTGGTAACACTTAATACAATTCAATTACAATTTTTATTGCAATTTTTTGACTTCACAAGAAATCTAAAAATTAAAAAATCACTACCTAGACTAGCAAATTCCACGAAATTTTTTGTGTGATCTAGTATGGTAATATATAGACTCTAGACACTAGGCCTCACCCAAGGCTCATCATTATGCCGTACTAGGCTTTGTGTAAAAATTGGAGGAAAAAACTCAATTAATTATTAACTCCTGGTAGGAAGATGATGTAAGTAAAAAAACCTCCCCGGAAGTAATACTCACTTGTTGGCAAGGTCCCACGCTACCTAGGCTTATTCTGAGACTCAATACTACTTCAAAGCGCATCATACAAAAACGGTTAGTAAGTATATTGATTTCCGGCCATAAAGCCTCTATTGAGGTTACAGTATGGAAGGGCGAGTCCAAATCACTCGGCGGGGAGCCTGATAAGAACCCTTTCACTTACAAAGCCGGCTTTGATTACAATCCATGATATAAGCGATATCCACTACCTTACCAAGTATGAAAATGCAAACGGCCCAAACGACAAAATGAGTAAAACATTAAGCAAAAAGATTTAAGGAATGGCATCCCAACAATCGGCTAGTCTCTTTGAAGAATTCCATGGGAGAGAAGGACCTTATTGGCCTCTTGCATCACTTCTTTGTTGAGATCTCTCTTGACATGCAAGAAGTTCAAACTCACGAAAGCAATTGACTAAAGAGTAAGTCGATCATCAATCTAGAGGCGTGGAATTCGAGAGGAGGGATACATCGACCATAATTTTAATAAGGGATTAGGGAGTCTCAGACGCGCCCAATACCGAGCGGTTGTTTAGGCCACGAAGGAGGGGACGAGCGCTTCAGCTTGGAAGGGGCGGTGAAGCCCACTCCCCCGGAACCAAATCACAGGAAACCCTCCAGTGTATCAGCATTTTGATAATACCTCCACGCACCAGAAGCCTTCAGAACCTGGTGACTCGTGAAAGAATAGACTGGCATTTACTTTAGTGCAGAAATGGAAAAACATCTGCGCTCAATCGATTTGCCAATCTAAGAGGCGGATAGAAGGACGAATAGTGCCATTGAGGCGCGGGCCGAGCATATCATTGTCGAAGCACAGCAGTCGGAATCTCGCTTGTCACGAAGATCGCCCACACAATCTTTTTAGCGACATTTGATTTTTACGATCACGATTTTCATGGTACGGCTTGGGTGCCTCGAAAATCCATTTGGTTGGTTCCCGACCATACACATGACAAATTATCTTAAGGAGCGCAAGCCCCGAACGAAGGAATGAGGCATTTTTGGAGGAGGTTCCCGGAAATTAGCCCTCAATTCGAACAAATCGGGAATGTGCTGCTTGGGGAAGAACAAATTCGGCAATCCCAAAGGATATAGAAACTCATGCCAAATCTCGGTCACATAGGCTGAGTGGAGCATCAAATGAGAGAGCGATCTCCTCATTCTCTCCACACGACGAGCATCTCGAAGGGCCACGACCTTGCGTTTTTGGAGACGATCATGGTCGGAATCCTCTTGCTGACGGAAGGAGCCAACAAAAAAATATCGATTTTGGAAACGGAAATGTGTGACAGATTCCTTTCCGGGGGTTCGGGATCGGGGGACATGGGCGGGTCATCGGTGTTTGAAGCCCTTAGAGGCAGCATGGTTTCCGGGGATCGAACCCCAACCCCGAACATCGGCTTTCTTACATTTAAAGGGGCTTTGCCTTGTAAGCTTAACCCGGCATATTTCGCGCTCCATGAACAAGTGAGGAGGGACATCGCTCAATCGGCTGCCGGGCATCGCCCCACCCCTTTGGGAAATGTCCACAAGGTAAGGAAACGGCTCTAGTCATCCAATCTTTCAGCTTTGCTAAGAGAATTGTCATACGGCAATAGGATCACTTGGCCATGATGCGATCTTCCCAGTTCTTACGTGTTTGCCGCTGCAGAATCAGTGAGCATGATGAGCGGTAAGAAAGGAGTGGGCACAGCGCAAAAGCTTATGGATCATCGAGGCACGATTTAGCAATAGGGTTGTCAGAGACATCTTTTCCTCTTTCCCACGGAAATATTTTTCCACAGGCATTTGCGCCATCCGGATTAGGAGTGATAATTCTCCTGTGACTTAGCTAGCATGCCAACATTTTGAAATCTTGAGCCTCTTGAAGTAAGGCTACCTTCAGGTCTTGGCAAAGAGATTTTATCCCAGTGATTAAAGGATCTTTTTTCATTCGATTTTCCTCCTTTCCGAAAAAATTTCACGATATACTCTTCCATCTTTCTCATAATGCCCATGGGAGCCGACGCCAATGACAAATTGATAAATGGAAGCATTTTAAAGAACGGCCTTTATGAGCACAGATTTACCCGGCCAGTTGCTTGATTTGTAACCCCGGACGAGAATCTTGGCTTTGAATTTATCCGACGAGAGGAAGCCGAGTCTGCTAAGGAGCCCTTTTGGAAAAATGGGGAAGACCCCGGAGTACCAAAGTCGAAAGAGGAGCGGCAACAAGAAAACGGAGGGAGATTGCTTGGAGGAGACGAGAGACGCGTGTTCCGGCAATAGATGTGGCATTTACCTTCATTGAGCTTACTTGAGAGACATCACAATACCCATCCACCGCCTCTTTAAACTTTTTGGCGGGGAGGCGAGCGGCGCGGTAAGATGGAGTCATCGGCGAATAAAGCATGATTTATACTTTTAACCCCTAGCAATGCACGAGACCCCAAGATTCTTGATCACAGTTGCTTCTTGTTCAAAAGAAAGGCGGACGAAGCTTGAAAGCACAAGAAGCGAGGGCGAGAGAGGACACCTGCCTCGGTCCTCGAAGCTCCTAAAGAAATCCGTTGCCCTCCATTCACCGGGGGAGCAATCCAAGGTTCTCTTATGCAGAAAGCTGAGATCAATTGATAAATTTAGAGCCAAAACCAAACCTTTGCGAGTATCCCTCAGGAAACCTATGTCCTCACCTGTCCAAGCACTTTCAAGGTAGAACTTAATAACCATTCCTTTCTCTTTAGATTTGAGTGGATTGCCTCACACCAAAATGTAATTGTCAGCAATGTTTGTCTTCCTTGATAAAACCCCCACACGATTCTCAGATATGTCGGGCGAATGGTTTTTAGACGGTTTGCAATATTGTAAGTAATGTTTATCCTGTTACAAGAGATATAGACCTAAATCTCGAAGGTGTTGGCCCCCATTTTCCTTGGGGACGAGGCTAGGAATGAAGAGTTAGTGCTTCCCCCAATTTTATGACGGTTTGAGATTTCCTAACCATCCTACATAAGTCTTTTTAAATAGGCTGACCAACAAGCACACGGGAACTGGCAGTAAACCCATACGGGCACGGCGCCTTATCGCTCCATGGCAAGAGAGCAACTTTTATTTCGAGTTAGAGACCTCTTGCTTCCATCTTATTTTTCTGGGGAAATCGAGCGGGAACTTCATTCACCGGGGGTGGATTATACCCCAACCTCCCTCTTCAGCATGCGATTCTTAAAAAAATGGAATATTTGCTCTCTTTATGCTTTGAATGTCGAGTGCTTGCGGTCTCGGTTTGATTTCGGGAGATGGAATTATAATTCTTACGAGCACAGGCTTGTTTGCCGACTGAGTTCCTATCTCGGCCTTAATCCAAAGATATCAGAGATTTGAGCCTCCAGAATTCTTCCTGCCGCAAGCTAGCCTTATGAAGTTGTTCTTGAAGATCGGCCTCCTTGTCTAATATTTCTTTGGTAATCTCTTCATTGTCCACTTTCGAATGATGATTCACTAAACGGGGCTTGGATCCGTTTCGTTCCACGGGATGGGGAAGGGACTTTACCCCCTTGTTTAACTCTCTTGACTTCTTGTTCTTAATTTTTCTTCTTCCCAGACGTAGAAGGCCGGCCCCTTCCTTTGGGAGCTTCCAGCGATCTTCCACGAGTTTCATGAAGGACGGCTCTTTGAACCAATAGGCATTGAACTTGAAGGGGATAGGGCCGTGCTCCATGTTGGCCCCTTAGCTCGAGCTTTATAGGGCGATGATCGAATACGGAGGAAGGCAAAATATGCATACTCGCTTCAAGTCCATAGAGCGAGAAATGAGCGTAGACGGCGATCAAGTCTTAGCTGCGATATGCCCGGGCCCGATCTTTTATTGGACCATGTATTTACCGGATGCGTGATATCAATCATATCCCAATCTGAAGCCGAGATCCTCCACCCACTCCCCTCGCCCCGGGTCTCTAGGCACACCGCCTCGCTTTCGAGAGAGAAAAGAGTAAGGTTAAGATCACAGCGACAATGATATTGAAAGGTTTCCCAGAGTACATGACCTCGATGGAGTCCCAACAGTGCCTCTTTCTCCCTGCTTATTTGGCTGGGCGTGGAGCATTGAAGGGGCAAGAGCGTCCCAGTGTCAACGTCTTGCGGCTTTAAAAAAAAGCCAATGAGTATTTACGGTCACTTTTAACTTGACATATTTGTTTTTGCCATTCCATATAGTGCCCAGGCCTCAGGAAGCGCCTCTTCTTGAAGCTTGACTTGGCTTTCACTATTTTTCCACGGTTTTCTTGCTAATCTGGAGAAAATCTTTATCCTCCATTTTGGTCTCCTGGATGAGGAGAAAGTCCAGGAACCCGATCTTATAAGGCTTCCTACTTGCTTCCTCTTTCATTCGCTCCCCCAAACCCCTACAATTCCCGGAGACTAACCATTATTTGCTTTTGGGATGATGAGCACCTCTCGTGCTGCGGAGTCTGGATTCCAGTCACTTTCGGAGTTTTTGCAGGAGTTTCTCTAAGATTGGGTTGGCTTCCTTGGAGCTTGTCCTTAAAGGTTTTCTGTTCTCTTTTTTTCTCGTGTAGATTTCCGGCCTCTCGTTGATCTTCGGCCGAGGATTGCGGAGTCTCCTATCTCACCTTCTTCTTGATTCCACTCCAAGGGTTTTGCACTTCCTCGGTCTCATTTAAAAGAATCTTTCGATCTTTCTTGATACTTTCTACATGCTTTGAGTCGAGGGGGTCTCATTGTGTGGCAAATCCTCCTTCTGCTTCATTCAGATATCGGGGGTTTCTTCGTTTGCGAGCTTAACTTAGCGAACTTATTGCTATGCTCTTCCATATGGGGAGTTTGGATCACACAGTTGGCTTGAGAGCCATTTCCATTAGCGTTTCTTGATTTTGGCCCTTTGTGAGAAGTTTTATTTCTTTTACCTGGTTCCATCTTTCTTCACGCCTTTTCCAGAAACTTCAACTTGTTTGTGGACGACCTCTCGCAAAATGGCCATAAACATGGCATTTTCGACATTTAAACGGAAGTTGCTCATGAGTCCAATTTTTTGGACGCGAGAACCCGGCTACCAACTCACGGTTTCTATTGCCTCGGGAAGACCGACCTCTAGATCCACTTGACCTGATTCTCGCACGGTCATATTGGTCTTTACTATTAGCACGGTCAATAAATTTGCCTAAAAGTATTCCCGATGTGCTTGAGGGACTCCCAATTCCAACGGTGCCGGCGAATTAGGGAGCAGACAACAGGGACGCGGTAGGGACGTCATTGCCCGGTCGAAGTCGGCGTCCATTTGTTTAAATACGGCCCACAAAATTGTCAAAATAGGGGCCGTTCCGGAAAATCAAATCCTTGTCTCTTTATCCGAGAATTCGAGAACCAGGAAGAAACCCCTCCCTAAGAAATACGGTGACTGTTTAACCAAGAGGCGCCCGGTTGAAGTAACGATGTTCCGTAGCTTTAGGGGGAGGGCCAAGGCACATGCGCGGCCCAGCAGGCACATTCCGCTAACGTAAGGGCGACCTTGATCGGCCCCAAGCGGGAGCGAGATTACGGGGATGTCATCAAGCTTTTACAAACTTAGAAGCCTCGGAGGCTTTCTTCTTTGGCATGGAGGCGAGGAGATTAATCAGCTTCCGCATCGGGAGGGGGAGGCGGGGACGGGGGACATGGGCATCACCCGGGGTCTCCATCACAACCCGAGGCCAAGCAACGAGCCGACGAGATCGAGCTCGGGGACCACCACCCGGCAAACGCAACAGAAGCGGCAGCGGTGAAGGACCCCGCCGAAAACGGAAGCGGGGAAGAAATACCACGAGAGGGAGGCGGTGACGAGAGTCACCCGGAGCACCACGCCGCCGGCCCAAGACAATGTACGCCCTTCGAGCACCTCAGGCTCGGGAGGCCTCGAACCAGAGGTAGGCGCGCGTCTCCACAAGCATGGACACAGCCGGCCCCGATCACAGAGAACAAGCGCCGCGGCTAGGTCAACCTCGCGCGCCCTCCAGCTTTTTCTCGCATCCCGTATGTTATTACTCAAAGCGCATCATTACTAGCATGACTTATTACAATTCCCCGTAGGGTGTGAACTGCGCTAACAGAAAGGATGATGAGAAGTAGAAATAGAGATTAAAAACTCGTTGAACTGATGATATCTGATGGCACATGTCTCCTTCCGGTTCATCCTTGAGCATGGATTCTTCTCATTATCATTAGTTGCCATTCCAGTGGTCAACAGTACCATAAATAGCCTCTTTTCTTGAGTGACACAGCTCTTGAAGGATGATAATTGAACCTTGTGTGTGTCTTGACATGCCATCGCCTTTGCTGCAGAGTTAACAATCCCATTGGCAGTCTTCTTCTATTCAGCACCATTTCTGTACCACATTTCTTTTTGTTTTTTGTTTCACCTATAGCAAAGCAGCTACTTGCATGCTTTTGATTTTTCCATTTTGCACAACAGTTGTCTCATGCAAATTGCATCTAAATAGTTCTTGCTTATTCTGTTTCTTTTACTTAAAATTTATTATTTTCTTATTGCATTCTCATTTTGTATTTGTAGCACAGATACATTGATATGATTGTCAAAATAGCAGAAGGTAATTTAGATAAAGTACAGCATATACGTATCAGTTCATTTTTAATCCTCATATATCCATTCTCATCAACTCCAGTAAATTACAGTTTCCCTGGTACAATATTCTGTCAAATAATTAACATAATGACATTCTTCTGGTTATATTCGGAGCTAAAGATCTTCAATGTATTTAAGTTCATTTTGTAGGTCAAGAGTAATTGTTTATGTAATTCACCTCGTAAACTTGTTACACATCAGGTGATTAATGTGGTATTGAACTTGATAAAAAATGCTATATATCTCCTTACTCACTTGTTTTATTCTCTTGTAGATTAACGGAGATTCAATGGTCAGCTTATATTCTCTTGTCTGTTGGATGCACAACTGCACAGTTGAATTCATCGTAAGTTTATTATCTTTATCCAGAGAACATAGTTTGAGTGACAACTAAATTTACTTGGGAGTACTTAGTATTTACCATTTCTAGGATGCACTGTATGTTCTGGTATATTTTGATGTCTGGTGGTGAGGTTTTGAAATTTGTTTAAGCATCATCTTATTTTATTAGTAGTAATGTACTTACATGGAGTGTGCAAATGAATGTTTTCTTGCAGTAACAGAAAACTACACAGTTTTGTTAGTTGAAGCAGCTCCCTTCTAATTGATCACATCTTAATTATGTGGACACTTCAGTAAAACTGTTGCTAATGGATAACTGATTTTACTGCAGATCGGATCAGTTAGTTTTACAGACTCCCATGCAAGGGCTGGTTCATGGCTATTGTAAGCTGACAATCTTGGCATTAGTTATAAAAATATTTTTGCATGAATTGTCAGAGGAGCTCAATGCCAAATTTGTTGTTTTCTAGAATGATATTCTATAATCAACATTGATTTTAAGGCAGATCATACAATTACCAGTGGATTTGTTGGAGCTTACACTGAGGTATGATGCATGCAAAGTTCCAACAATACTTGGAAATTGAAAAATTATAGTAGTCTGATCCTTGTAGCAGGCCGTGTTCCATATAGTGTTGTAGATTTGTGCTTGTCAGCATAGTCATCTGTTAATAAGTTACAGAAATAAAAGTAGTCTGAATCATTGCATCTCGCCTATGGGTTTTGTCATACATTGAACATGAATTTCAATTACCATTACAAAAATTTTCCTCAAATTTAAAATCCAGCCTACTAAAATTTATGGTGAATGTTAAACTTGTTTGAGGATTCAAGTTGATCTGACTAATGTAAAATTACCACTAGAATATAGCTGATCATTAAAAAGCGACCTTCAAGAAACATCAATGTGCAGAATTTCTGGTTGTATATCTTTGGCATGATTTTTAATGTCGGGCTATGCTCACACAAGATTATGATGAAATTATGAACAAGTATGGCAAACTGTTCTCTTAGATTCTGGTTTATGGAAAACTTTATTTGCATTTTTGTGCATATCCTTTTTAGGATGGTTCTTTTGTTTATCCTTTAAAATAGAGGAGAACAGTGCTGCAATATGTGTCAATTGGCACCTGTAACCATGTACAATGTTCCTCTTATTCAAACTGTCTGGGACAAACAGTTTAAATAGCTAATCATTTTCCACTTGATACAAGCATGTTTTGTGCAGGATTTTTCCACGGTTATTCAGCCACTACTGTAGATGTGCATGATTATCAACCATGCACTTAGGTACAGTTGTCAGTTCTGATTTCTTTGCATGTGTGATAGAAAATTTGGTTAGATGTGGATGTTAAACAATTCAATGTGTTATGTCATACATTTAGTGCTATAATCGCATTTGACCTGTTGTGATCGCATTGATTTGGCTGCAGTGTAATTGCAGTATCTATGGTGATGAAATATGCAGATAATATTGTGAAGGTATGTTTGTTTTTCTATACAATTTAAATATACTATCCATGCCGATATTTTCTACTGCTGTCTGTTTGTAGCTAATGGAGTTCTTATTGACAGGTGTATTCCACCTCAGTTGCAATGCTTCTTACAGCTGCTGTATCTATGTTTCTCTTTCGATTTCACTTAAGTCTTCCGTTTGTACTTGGTTCTACGTAAGTAGTCATTTCGGGATGAATTTACATTTTGTTTAGCATTATTGCCACTTCAGATGTGCTTAGATTGGTTATTCTGCCTGCGATATATCTTTCACATATGAAGAGTGATTGTTTATTCTGGTCTTTGTTGTCAGGGTTGTGTCTGTATCAGTTTATTTCCTGCATTCTAAAGGGAAGGTGCCAAGGTGATCCATATTCGACTAAACTGAGCAATGGAGAGCTAGTGCATGTGGATTTTTTGTGGATTATATTAGAGTTTAGCATATCTGCCATGTTAATTTGGAGATTTGGGTTGGACCTTCTAGGTTTTCTCTTTGGAAGAAAATGCTTCTTTAAACTAGGAACAATTCAGTATTCACGATGTGTACATCAGCAGCATTTTCTACCAAAAAAGTGGGAGCCTTTAAGTTTGACATTCAGAAGCTGAGTTCTGATATCTAATTAGTTGTAAGATGTATCATTTTATCCTAATTTAATGGCTTTTTGCTAAACCCCCTGCGCCCCCCAAACCCCCCCCCCCAGCCATACTTGTACCGGCATCATGATGTAAACTCCTTTACAAAGGATAAGCAACGACTCCCCTCTGCCCCTACTTCAGAGTTCTTATCACTAACATACCTTTACCGACCACCACAGTCAGATACCTGTCGAATATAGCCATTTATATACAACTTTATTTTGTTCATGTTTGGAGGGATATACTATATAGCCATTCCCAGGATGTAACTGTAGTTTACAGATGCTATTTTATATAATCTCAATGATTTTTTGAATAATGTTTGATGATTAGGGCCCCTTTAGGTTATTCCTGTCTCTATCTGCCTCTTTTTTCCTGTTTTCTTTATTTCTTTCTTTATGCAGTTTTGTCTTTACTTGATTGGTTTATGACTGCATGCCAGTAGTAATTTTTTAGCAATATTATTGACAATGCTTGATCTATTATGTGATCTTATGGTGGAAAATCCCGTTGGTAATAACGGAGGAAAGAAAATCAATGGAACCAGTCATTAATCATATTTAATGCATCAAGGCAAGTGCATGTGGTGTCAAGGCACTACCATTATTAATGATAATGACAATGTTTATCATCCCTGTGCAATCATTGCAACATGCATTGTTTAGGAGACATTGCAACTAGGACAAATGTATGACTGATCAACATCCAATTATTATGAAATGGATCACTATATAATGACATCTATTTTGGTACTTTATGAGTATAAAATTAGGGCCAAGTCCATATGGGTAGCCCAGTTGGTTGAAACCTGCCCTGCCAAGTCTTTGGCCCTCTATCATGAGGTGCGGGTTCAAATCTCCTTGGGTCCATCAGGGTCAGGCTCCATCTGTTGAGTCGGATCGTGTGGCCCCTTTAGGTGGGTCCACCTAGGGGTCATAACAAAGAAAAAAAAAAAATTGGGGCCATGAACCTGTAGGGTACACTTAAGAACGTCTTATTTTGGTGGTGATTTGGGGCACTAAATAGTCTTTTTATGGGGGTCAAGGCTTTTGCAATAGAAAATTTTCAGCTCTCTAATGCTGGTTCACTAGTTGGAGAGCTTTCTAATGGTTCAAAAATCACATCAATTGGAGTTCATGTGAGTGAATTCATGCCTCCTGCAAGTTGACTTACGCTTGACCATCATAGCATTGAGTATATGCCATGTCACCCCCCACAACTCGCAGGGTGTGGTTTAAGTCAAGTGGACTTTCAAAAGGATTATGATGGTCCAAAATTTTAGCTCTAATCAAGAGTTGTGACATGCAAAAATGCTAACGTTAAATAACTATAATGGCATACTAAACACTCTGCTACTAGTAAAGGAAGGGGCTCCAGTCATATTCTATCAGTTTGTTGTCAATAGTATAGTTGAGCAAGGAGTGAAATATTGTGAACAAAACAAATTAGAACAACTTGTAGCAATGTTTTATTGCAACTCTTTAGGGAGGCCACCTTTTCTTTTTGCATTCTATATTCGAGAAAAAAAGAGCAAGTCATTGTCGTCGGGTTTTCCCATATTGGATTTCCTAGATTACGTCTTTTGTTCATTGTATGGAATTTGTTGTTTTAATCTTTTATATTATATTTCTGTCCATTTCAGTTGTTTGAGCGCCATGCTTGTAATATTAAATTATAACTAAACATTGTGTAGCAGAGAACCCCAATGCTTTTGCAAAAACTTGTACGATCTATTGTGATAAATGACACAGGAATATCCACAATAGTTTATATGTCAATGATGCATACATAATCTCTAACATCATTAAAGTTGCCAACAAAACCTTGGTTCATTGGCGAAGTTGATAGTGTCTTAAGTTGACTACAAGGTTTCTTGTTGTGGGTTAGCCCATTAAAATGGTATGTGAAAAAGGAATTAGGTTGGCCACAAGGTTAGGTGATTTGGTTGAATAGACGCTCCTTGATATTAGAATGGGATGAGGTTGAAAGTCTTAGGCAATTTTGGTGTAGTAAATGCTCTTTAGACTTGGCACCAAAGCCAAAGGAATTTTGTTGACCTCAAACGTGACACAGAAATATACAAATTATGGAAACAAAATATTAACAATCATGTAATTTTCTTAAACATTAGGAAATACATAAAATGTAGAACAGCACACACACTTATTGACACATTGAAGCAAATATGCCAACATGATAGACATTTGTTTGAAGATATAATGTATAACACCACATAAAGATCATTTAATGAAGTGTTGCTTCTTTTATAATGTGTTGACCGGTAACATTTTGGTAACTAGGATAACATAAAAAGAAAAGATAACTTCATAGATCAGCATTTTTTGGCGTCTTAAAGTGTGAAGACACATCAAGGCAAACATTGTCGAAAGTATTAGACATGTCCCATTTGCATCAGGCAGACCTCCCATGAATGTTCAATACTTGGATAACAAGTGTATTGCAAATTAGAAATCTGACATGGTGTTAAGAGTACATCTCTATTTCACAAGAGGAAAGGAAATAAAAAATGACCCAAGTTTTATTATCTATATAATGCTAAAGTATTGAACTTTTGATTTTTATTGCAAGATTTTCAATGATACCTATAACTTGGTTTACATTTCTCTTGAGTTGTTGAAGTCTGGTCCTTTTTTCTCATTAGGAAGAGGATAGTATTTAGAACATATGAGTAAGAGAATACATGCAAAAATTCTCTCTATGAGAAATAAGTAAAATTTTATTTTCCCCTTTATTGGTTAATATATGATACTAGCAATCGTGACATTTGTTGAAAAATGTTAGCCTTACTCTCACATCTAAAAAACAATAATAAGTCCAAAAATATTAAAATTAGTTAAAATCATGAAAGATGGATTTTATTCCTACTATTCTAGAATAGTTTAGTTTCTCAAACTTATTTGTTTAGGCCTAGTTGGCTTGAGAGATTCTCTCCAACTATTTAGGCTCCTAGATTAGTGTGTGGTTGAGATATTTTCTCAACCAAAGTGATTATGTCCAAGATATACACACTATCTTCTTCTTCTTTCTTCTTCTTTTTATTTATTTATTTATTTAATTTTTTTAAAATTTTAATTTTTTAATTTTCTCTCTCTAAATATGGCTACTTTCTATTATAAAATACAAATTACGTATATACATTCGCTATCCTTTGAAATTGGATGTTTAGCCAATTCCGCGAGAAATAACAAGTTCAAAAATTCAAAAGAGGGGGCTGCCCCAGACAGGAAACCAACCCAAGAAGCCCTCGTCCAAGTATCAGAGAAAACGTTATCCTTGTAGGAAACCAAATTTTAAACATCATTAAGAAGTGAGTAAAAAAAATCATGAGAACAAAACCATAACTAAACCATATGCATAGAAAAGAGACAAGTGGGAACTAAGAGGTTAATCAAAAACTTTCTGTCATCCCGCAATGACGTTGAGGCCGCTCTTCCACGATGCGGCACTTGTACTTGGAGATGTCAGTCTCGAGCTCGACGCTGGGCGTCCAACGACGGAGAGGAGGTCGAGCAGCACTTGTCTTAGAATCCTTGACGTTCTTCATTAGAGCCGCAACCGCCATCATCGGTTCGAGGCTCTCAACTTCTAACCGACAGAGCCAACATTTTGCACCTAAGATTGAGGGAGGCAGAGACATGGTGGATTTGGCACATCCGTTTCCCCGGAGCGAGAGCCGTAGGCCCGAAGAGGCTTCTCGTGAAGGTGCATGGACAATGAGGGGAGAGGCCGTGAGGATCCGTGGACCTGTGCACAACCTCGTACGGAGACAAAGTTCTCAATTCTACTAAACATGGCGTGGATGGGAGGATGTGATAGGAGGCCACGACCTCCACCGCGCACCGCATGCGGTGGCGACGAGGCATGGTTGAGGTAGAGTTGCGGAATGCGAAGGGAGACGAAGGAGGAGGACGAAGCCGCGTGTCGTAGAGCAGCCGGCTAAGGGATGTTGTAAGGCCTCAACAAGAGCAAAATTGGCGTAGGAGGAGACAAGAATCCGAGACTAAGAATAACAGAAAGGCCAAAAGAGGATGTTTGAGAGACATCGCCTCTATCCATATGGTCGTCGAGGAGTAAAGTTGTCGAAGGAGGAGGAATGCGATGACCTAAGTTAATTCTCACCGGGTGCGTAGAGGATGCGACAAATGGTTCAAGGTTGCGTAGTTAATATCACCCACACCCCAAATTTTAATAACCACGTTAGCTATACCGTGACACGGCACGATTGCGAGGCGACAACGAGACTAGGTGGTCGCTAGTTGATCCCTAGTGAGCACCCGCATCTCGGGGGATAGACACACTATTCGAGACACTCTCCTCATGTATTTATATTTGTATCATTTTCATTATTTCGTACACAACGTGAGGAATACAATGCAATGAGGCTCGAAGCCTTTTTCGCCGCTTCGTCTTTGATATTTTTATGTGTGATTATTTATTTTCCTTCATGTGGTATCAAAGTAATTATAAATCTTAGGCTTGATTTTTCATGGTAGTGTTTCATGGGAAGGCAAGATCGTGTTTGAGGGATTGTATAATCGATCAATTATCATGACCGTGTGTATTAAGTGGCCAACATGTGTGATGTGGTTAGCCTAGCGTTGTCCAACTCACAAAGGGAAGCGTGTCTCTCTCAATCTCGACCTTGCCTATATCTGCATTGAAATGTTTTGTATAGTGGTAAGCGGCTTGTGCGGAGGTGATACCTCCAAGAGAGCATATGTGACATTCTTTGGCCGGGAGCTTGTGAGTACCTATGAGGACCAATGCACCAACACCTTGATTTTTGGTGAATGGTCAGATATTTTTGCATGCATATTACCGTCTTTGGGAAATGTTGGCGCTTCATATTACTAGAACTTTGGTTGCAAAGTTATCGCACCCTTTTGATCTACCTTCAAGACCTTCCTCTTATAGAGTTTTCTCGCTAGTCTCATTGTTCTTAGTTCATCATATGGCATGATGACAAGGATTGCCAATTTTTATGCACTTGTAGTCCCAATGTTTTGATTCTATGGAGGGGAAGAATTGCTTCATAGATATAACCGTGATGGTGAAATCGCTCTATGTGGCCGCTTTGGTACCGAGGTTTAACGATACCTTTAATTATCAACGTTATTTTCAATAACTATCACCATTGTTCTCGAATTGCCTACACTCAAATGAGTGACATGCCTTTCAACATCATCAACAATCTTTCCAAACTTTGATTGCGAGAGAGAATGGTAAAATTTTTGCAAGCCGTATCTTAATTATGTGCACAACTTCCTTGGTCAATCCCCGGGCAACTTGAGTTACATCCTTAATAATTGATTCCAAGGACTACTTTGCATTGTCGAGAGCTTCGCCGGAACAAGAACAACCGCCACTTTATCCACGATTTTGTCTTTCATTTGGGACAAACTCCTCCATATATCTACCGCAACTCCCCTTTGAAACCTCTAACACGCCTTTTTCCTTATTCCAAAGCCGTGTGTGCTTCCGCTTCTATTCTCCAATGCTTTATCATTCATTTGCAAATGAAGGGCATGTTCAAGAGAGTATAATTTCCCTTATCCATTGCCATTTTCCTCCTCTTCATCTTTAATTTCTGTTTTTGCCTTGAGAGTTGACATGTACCGAAAACTCGCAATCGTCTAACAAACTTTTCAGATTGAACCAAAGTGCTTCATAAAGAATCAAAGTGTTGGGATCCGTTAGAAAAGGTTAATGGATCGCTATTGCCATTGCCAACGTGGCCGTTTCTCTATCGTGCCGCCGTGATAGTTTATGTCGCCACATTGTTGATCTAGGTTTCCCCACTCGAGAGTGTCTCGAGGGTGGCCGCTCGCCTACCCAAGGTGGCCCGTTAGGAAATCGTTATGATTTCATGGTGGTCTTGAAGGTAACCCATTTACATTGTGTCGATCGGTTGGGGAAGTGAAGTTCGGGCATTGATCTTGCTCGTTCCGCTCCATATCGCAGTTAATAACAACATCACTCAATTCCCCGATACATACCCTAATATATTGTTCAAATCTTGAATACATGCATGGATGTTCTCCGTAGGATGTTTGTGTCCACAAGTGGTTGGTTTGCCTCGACAATGGGAATAAATCAATACCGCTCGAGATCTCATTTTCAATGTGCATTCAAGTACTAAATCTCTTTGAACATGGTCTTTGAATTCTTCCACAATAGTACATCTCTCCTTGCCAATATAAGTAAGGCTCATCTTATTCATGTAATGTGGTTGCAATTATTATAGATGTGTTCTTTCAAAAATTTTGGAATAGGGAGAAGTCTCTGGCATTGTAAAGAAAATTACCTGATCTTTTATTTTTTTTTCATCTTTGTGAACCTGCCTTTTCAAAGGAGGAGAATGGAGGTTTTTGCTTGTAGCAACTTAAAAGAGAAAATGAGTTGTTAAATTAAAGGAGTCAATGTCCAAGTTGAAGTTAAGCGTCATGAGGAAGTCATTGAAACAAATTGTTGTTTGAAGAAGGGTCCGAACAAGCAAAATATTGTAATTGAAAAGATTGTTCTTGGGTGTAGGAGATGGTTGTAACGTGAATACTAAAAAAAGATTGGTTTTTGGTGATTGTGTCATAGATCCACCCGAAATTGAATAAGGATCTTAGGTACACCATGAGTACGTTTGTGATGGCACATGCATTTTTGGATTTTGATATTGCTTATTTTTGTGTCTAGTTTTGACACTATCTATGTAATATGGTACACATGGAGTACACAACAAATTATGGAAATGCATGCACATAATAAATTCTATTCAAGTTCATGTAATCAAGCAAATAAGCAGCACACAAGCAATCAAGCAATTGCAACACATAATCAAGTTGTCAACGTCAACATTCAAAGACGATTCTACATTAACATGCAATCAAGTTAATGAATTTGTCATTTGCATCAACAACATTTGCATCAATTCAACTTCAATTTTTGGACAATGTACTTGCAACATTTTTTGTAAGAGTCAAATCAACAAAATTGTAACTTGCAAATCATAATTTGTAAGTTAATTTGTAATCTAATTCAAATAAAATTAAGTTGAATTGTAAGGGTGCATTCTCTATTGAACCGACACCCAAGCTTTCAAATTGAGAAGGGGTCAAGTGAGTCAATTATTTTAACTGAGTCATCAAATTCACTTGGAAATAGTCATTACATCATTGTAAGCATTCTCTTGGGTGCATTTTTGATAGTATTCAACACCCTTATTTTGCAAAGAAGCTAAATCAAGTGAGCGAGATCAAGCAAGTGCAAAGTGCAAGCAAACAAGTTCAAGACATCAAGTGAATGTGAATTGATTAAAGAAAAATCAAGCGAGTGTGAGTTCCAACATTTAATTTTAACACAAAGTTCAAGCGAATGTGAATTCAAGCATTCCATCGATAACACAAAAAATTCAAGTGAGAGTGAGTTCAACCAATCATTTGTTAACACAAGTTCAAGCGAGCGTGAAGTTCAAGTGACAATCAAGCAAGCATCAAGCAAGTGACTTAAAAATCAAACAAGCGAGTGCAATAATCATGAGCTAAAGATAAAATGAGCGTGTCAAAGATCAAAATGGGTAAAAGAGGAAAACATCTTCAAAGTGCATAGATGGAAATCAAAGAGTTGAAAGAGTGCAATCATGAGTTACAAACACAATCAAAATACTTCTGAATGGAAGTTAAAACAAAATCAAACTTAATCAATCAAATCACCAACACATTAGAAGAGCAAACGATTTTCAAATTGAGCTAGAAATGAAAGAAAAAACTCATTAATGCACTCAGACATAAATTAAGTGAAAAAACAAGATTTACTTAATGCACAATGTGCGCAGAAGACAAATGCAAGTTGTGACACAAAAGACCTCATCCAAACAACAAAATGAAAGTTGTGATACATATGACCTCATGCAACATATTGATGAAGGTGGTGACACATATGATCTAATCTTACCGATTGGATAAGTTGTGGCACAAACATGATCCATCGAGCCATTGTACTGCTAAATGATGCAAATAGTAGTACCGAAGATCTAAGTGAACAATTTGATGAAGCAAAGGATATGGATGAATCATTAATAGAAAAGATCGTATGCTCGTTGTGATACAAATGATTTAATGAATCCATCTCAACATATTGGCAAATAACAACAAGTGTGAATAACAAAACGATATTTCCAAGAAATTGACCAACTTCTAAGGAATTTCTTTCAACAAAGATCGATAAGGCCTAGGCTACAAAGAAAACTTTGTATGTTTCGCATTTCTCAAAACCAGCTTAATTTGTAAGTGCTGCTTTTCTAGACAATGCTTATAATATTGTTAAGTGTAACCATTGTAAGCGAAATGGCCATATGGAGAGTAAATGTTTTAAACTCCATCCTTGTCACCATTGTGGCAAGAAAAATATTGATTAGAGAGATGTTGCAAGCGAAATCAACTACCTGGAGAGGAAGATCAATCACTATGCATGGATTGATCCTTGAAATAGTCATCTACAGCCAAACAATTGTCCGTGTGTTATAGATTCAGCCTCACATGAAGACAACTATTGGTACTAATAGTGAACAAATGGTACTCTCATACACCGTATAGAGGGAGTACAATCGTGAAACTCTCCTACACATGAAGGGGGGAGTTTAGAGATCAAATGCAAGATGATTGTCTCTCTTTCACTCGATGAAGGAGGGAAATGATAAAGGAATCGAAGGAGGTTGTCGATCGAAAGTTTCAACAAGATAAACAAAAACATCCAAGAACAATAACAAATAGTAAGTAATTTTGACAACATGAACAAAAGCATTCATCACCAACACAACAAGTGGGCGATCATTATCAAAGTAGCTAGTGGGCGGTCATCATCAAAGTAGCCATGGGAAGTTTCAACATCATCAATGTTCGCTAATAGGCATTATCAACATTTTGTCGCTGAACAAACAATTATGATGCTAATTGAGAGCAAAGGAAAAAAGAGATCCCTTTGAATTGCAACTTGGCACTTGATGGGAGTTATTAAGAAAATTTCGCAGATGTATCAAATTTTGCAACCGATTCATGTTCTCTTCAGATTGAGTTTTTTCAGATCCAGGTATGACAAATTTTCGCTTTTTCATTTGAGGATCAACTTAGCAATTTCAACATGAGGGGACTTGGAGATGGTTCCACTTTTTCTACTTTGGACTTATGATTGAGGGGGGCGTGGAGGGAATGTTAGCCTCACTCTCCCATCCGAAAAACAATAATAAGTCCAAAAATATTAAAATTAATTAAAATAATTAAAGTTGGATTTTATTCCTACTTTTATAGAATGGGTAAGTTTCTCAAACTTAGGAGTCTTTTAGGTCTAGTTGGTTGAGATAATCTTCCAACTAATTAGGCTATTAGTGTGCGGCGGAGATATCTCGCTCAACCAAAGTGATCATGTCCAAGATAGACACACTATCTTGAGACATTCTCCTCATGTATTTATATTTGTATCATTTTCATTATTTTGTACGCAACGTGAGAAATACAATACAATGAGGGTCCGAAGCTTTTTCCGCCGCCTTCTCCGTCTCTAATATTTTTATGTGTTTATTTGTTTTCCTTCAATAAATGTAATTTTTATCATTGATATATTTATTATATTCATTATTATTATTTTTATTTTTGGTCAAAATCATGTTCGTCATACTTATACAATCAATCAGGTGTGTGTGTGTCTCTCTTTTTTTTTTTTAATGAGTAAAAAGATATGTATTATAAGAAAGTCCCATTTGGACATTTTGTAAAGAATTTTTTCTTTTTCTTTTTTTGAGTCAAAGAGTCAACACAAGACCAAGTCGGCGCTCCTTGGACAAGTCAACCTAAGTGTGGCGCCCATTTGACCCCCGGACAAGTTAGTCGATATGTGGTAGCCATTCGATCCTCCTAGATAGTTATAAATACAAGACACTTGGACCTTTCGAAGATCATTCATCACTCAACATAATCACATTGATTCATGTGCAAGAACAAGAAGAAAATCAATCGAAGTCAAAGGAGAGAGAAGAAACTAAAATGAGAGAGAGAATATGAGTTTTCTACCCTATTTATGCTCACATGTGCGAAATTTCGTGGTTTTTATGAACTTATTATAGGTTTGAAATTCAACATCTAATAAGTAGACTAAAATTTTCCGTGGTTTGACTAGATTGTAGAGATCTAACCAACATTGCCTTTTGTTGACTTTGATTTGTTGGAGGTGATTTGGTGGAGCGCCGACTTGGGATCTTTGTGGTAGTATTGGTCTTGGTTTGGGTCTTGGGTTTTGGATATCTCATTTTGATATGATTATGTTAGAGAAGGATTGGGTTTTCCACCTTGTGGGGTTTTGCCTTGGTTTGGAGCTTAATTTCTCGGTTTTCTTTGGTTCTTTGTGATATTTATGCTTTGAAGTTTTGTATACTTGCTTGATGAAGAGAACATAAATTAATAATAATACAATAATAATCAAGAAAGAGGAACCGAGCATTAAACTCTTTAGTACTTGGTTTCTCAAGATGGCTAGAGATGAGGTGAAGGAAGGAAGCTTGAAGATCACAACTTGTTAGCACTCTTGTTTGAAGGAATTTTTGTATGCTTATCTTTTCTCTCTTTAAATGGCAAGCAATATGAAGGAAGGTATCAAGGCAATAAAGAGTCTCTTTGAATCCATCAAAGGATACATCATCAAATTCATCTCTAGTCATTCTAAAGAAAGGATGGAAGTCTCTACCAACACTTACAAGTTCAGCTTGAAGATGAAATCACTTGGATAATTGATAGTGGAGCTTCAAGGCATATGACTGGTGATCAGGACATTTAAATAAATTTATTTAAAAAAATCTCTTCTCACAAAGTCGAACATGGAGACAAAATAGATATTCGGTCAAAGGAGTTGTATCTTACCTCCATAGAGCCGGAAACCGGTGGGAACATTCATCTCAACAACATCTTATATGTTCTAAGTTTGAAAAAGAATATGCTTTCTATTTCTTCTCTAGAAGATAAGAGACAATGTAACATTTATTGATGGAAGAGTTATTGTCTCGCTAGGGGATCTAGTATAGAAAAAATGCACCATTGGGATTCATGAGGGGAGATCGTATAGAATTCCTAACTCCACCTCAAGATTTAGTACATTTGGAAATAAATCATGAGTTATAACATAGAAGATATGGCCATATCCATTATAGAATATTTCCATCCTTGAATCAAATGGTTACTCCGTATACCACAATTAAAGGAAGAGCATGAAGGAGTTTGTAAAGGTGCACCCTTGGTAAAAATGTGAAGAAACCATTCCCCGGTAGTGACACAAGATCCAAGGAAATC
Source organism: Pinus albicaulis (assembly GCA_034641835.2). Taxonomy (NCBI): domain Eukaryota; kingdom Viridiplantae; phylum Streptophyta; class Pinopsida; order Pinales; family Pinaceae; genus Pinus; species Pinus albicaulis. The sequence continues at coordinate 18,245 of JAXQQM020066662.1, read as the reverse complement.
TGGACCTAATCCACTTTGATGTTTTTGGACCCATGTTAGAAAAATCACGTGGTGGTCATCAATGCTATGTAACATTTATTGATGATCATTAAACAAAGCCTTGGATATATTTCTTGAAGTCTAAAGATGAAGTATTCAAAAAAATTTCAAGTTCAAAGCATAAGTGGAGAATATGGCAACTTAAAAGTAAATCAAGACCCTAAGATCATATAATGGAGGATAATACACATGTAAAGAACGTGTGGAATTTTGCAACGAAGTCCAGATTAAGAGGAGCTAATAGTTCCTTAAAATCCTCAACATAATGGTGTGTAGCCGAAAGGAATAATCGATCCATTTAAGAACTTCAGAAGAACCATGATATACGACCAAGAACTTCCCAAGTTCCTATGGGGAGAAGCCTCTTGACAAAAATATACATTCAAAATAGAAGTCCTCACAGAATTCTAGACAACATGACCCAAAAAGAAGTACTACTCTGAAAGTCAATGGATCACCTCAAAATTTGTGGATGTCCTCTCTACATTCATATTCCCAAGGACAAAAGGGAGAAGTTGGACCTTGCAATTTGAAAGGAATCTTCGCTGGTTATAGCTCCTCATACAAAGCATATAGAATCTACATCAAGGAAGAACAATATGCTAGCGTATATGTCACATTCGATGAAGGTGTTGCATACAATAAGTCCAAGGATATTCCCCTTGACTTCGATGAAGGACTTATCTTTCCTATCAAGAAAATCTAGAGGCAAGACAATCCTCCAAAACCGTCAATTGATCATCAAGTGAAGAACCAGGAGGACCAAGCGAACTCCGGGTACAACCCGTCATCATTCCGTAAACTCGAAAAGGACTCGATTGGTTAATATCAACTCTACAAGAAGCCGAAGGACATGCAACAACAAAAGGAAACATTCGAGAAGGAAAGAGACCCAATAGATATTCCGCCTTATGTAGCATATGTAAAAATGCATTGAAGTAGAACTTACCTCTTACGAAAGGAATCTGAACAAGGAAGTACTAAGAATGCAATGTTGGAAGAATACCAATCAATAATGAAGAATAATGTTTGGGAAATTGTTCCTAGAACAAAGGCAAATCAAACTTGTGACTTCCAAGTGGGTGTACAAAATCAAGAATGCAAATCAAGGAAATATTGACGAATATAAGGAAATATTCTATGGCTAGAGGATTTTCTCAACAAGAATGAATTGATTATGAGAATTTTTTTCCCCAACAACCAGCAATTAAATCTTCATCTCTAATGCAACTACTATGGGATGGAACATACAACAAACTGACCTAAACAACTTTTTTTTGAATGGCACAATTGATGAATAAGTCTACATTTGAGTAACCCGATCCAGGCGTATATTGGTGGCCACCCACCTATTCCACTTGGGGCCTACCATTCTCTTCAGCTTTTTCACAACTTACTATTTTTAGTAGTTTTTCGGGTCCCGAACTTCCGAACCGTTTTGAAGCCCCAAACGGAGATAGTATGCCAAAGTTACGTCTCGGGAAGTTGAAACACCAATTTACCCAAACGGGGCCCATAGTTTTACACATCTCCTAGGGTTAGGTTTTTGGATGTTTATAATTCTCCATTGTTTCTCCATAACAAATAGGCCCTCGAGCCATTGTAATATAGTTCGGGATCACGTAGTCGCCACATTCTTTCTTAGAGATTCGCTACCAAAGACCCTAGTTATTTTATTTCCATCATGTTTGTAAGTACATTATGTGATTTGATATTAATAGTGAAGCCTTATTTCCGCCGTATTTCTATGTTTATGGTTATTTCGTATTCTATTGCATTCCATAAATCCCATCGCTGGTATCAGAGCGGTTTGCTTTTTATCTATCCTTACATGTCCCCAACGAGAGGTCGGGGTGATAATGAGTTAGGGCTCGATCCGTGAACCTTTGCAAGATCACCCGCAAACCCCGAGCGTACGCCCATGGGGGACGAAAGAAAGATGAGGAGCAAAATGAGATCCTATCAAAATATTGCTCGAGGAGGCTCTCGAAAAAAAAAAAGGAACGCGATGATGGATAACTTTGCCCGCATCCTTCGAACGATCGCCACCACAACGCATATCCGCATCTAGCGTCACTCCGGGAGGCGCGACTCCATTTAAGGTTCAAGTAAACTTGACATTCCCATATTTGAGGGTCAGCCAGTGCAGATGTCATAGATAGATGGTTGAATCTATTAGAAGGATATTTCTACTTCATGATTTTTCCGACCGAGAGATTATTTTTGCACTCCTCAAAGCTACTCCCCATGTCAAGGATTGGTGGGAAACCTATTGTGAGAAAACGGACGAGACAAACCCTCTCTCGTTTCCGCCCTTACCCACTTGGAATTCTTTCCGAGATGCCATCAAGGAACAATACTTTCCCGTGGGGAGCTATGAGGACAAGCAGATACAATGGACCACGCTCGCGTTAACAAAGGGATTAAGATGTGATGAGCCAACGAACTGCTCCATACCTTGCGCACAAAGTTGGGTATTAAAGATTCAGAGAAACATTTGGTGCTAAAGTGTCGCTATTGTCCGCATAGATACATTCAGAGGAAATGGAGTTCCTCGACATCTCCTCGCTTGGTACGACATACCGGTATGTTGCCAAGATTAAGCATAAATTCAAAATTTAAGAAGCGAGACTTTGATCTGCGAATCAAAAGCAAGGGAAAGTGCCCTCAAACCGCGTAACAAAGGACAAGACGAGCATGGCGACCCAAGACAACCCTCGCCAAAGACACAAGCAAAGAACAACACCGCGAAGCCAAAGAAGAACACTAGAAAGTGGTGTGAGTTCCATAAGAGCTCCACTCACAACACAAGTGAGTGCTCAGCTGCGCCGCCGGGTGGCCGAGATGAGGGCTTCGAATCGATGCATGCTCGACTCGAATCCGAACTCGAAAGTGAATGACAAAGGAAGTAGATTATTGATGCAGCAGCCCAACGCCTGCATCAGTTGCCACTACAAAGATCCGGTATGAGGAACCAGATCTAGAGAGGCAAGTAGGCGTCTTTCCACTCCCAGATGTGGGTAAAGGGGTTCCCCACTACGGCTCATTGTCACAATGGGAGCCAAAGAACCTCATTTCAGCGCGATGTCGTGAAGCGGGGCTTGTCAACCACACCGCACTGCCCACAACCGCACCATCGGTGGCTTCACCAAGGACGGATCTCCGCATCAACCAACAAGGCCGCCTTCCCTAGCATCAAGCCCTTCATGGATGAGGTATTGTGTGACATTGTCTTCATCGATGTTTCGATGTATTATTATAAGGCCAACCATACTTGTGGAAGCGACATGATGTATGAGTCCCGGCCTTGTGTTGTTATTGTTACTTTGGGAAATAAATTGCACAGATACTGCAGGTACCATCACCTCCCCACTATCTCTTTGGTTACTACAAAACAATGCAACAAGCTCATTTCCCAAACCAGGAAATTTGTTTTCCCGATGATCCGCCCCTAGGAAAGAAGAAGACTATGGCCACGACCTCCGTACATGGCTCCTTCCGCACGACAACAACAAATGGACAAGGTTGTGGAGGAGTACAAAGGGACATCTTCACCTCACCCATAGGGGTGCCTCTACATTGTCGTGTCAAGCACCCCATTGACTCGACCCCAGTGCGCCGCTACCTAATGGATCGATCTATAGGCGCTCGTTATGGAGAATGATGAAATCAAGAGGCGTATCTCGTGAGCCGTCGCGTAAAAGTTCACATCTCGCCAAGTTCATACCGCCCCGTGGGAGCCCGATCGTGTTGGTACGAAGAAGGATGGGACTTGAGACTCGTATTGATTATCGAGTTGACCAAGATCATCGTCCGAAATAGGTACCCGATCCCACTCGATTGATGACCTTTCCGGACCAACTCAAAGGGGAAAAATATTTCAACAAGATCAACTTGAAGTCTCGGGTATCACCAGGTACTAATCGAACCTCTCGATGTGTGGAAGATCGCTTCAAAGCCAAGGAGGGCCTTTTCGAATGGCTCGTCATGCCTTTCGAATTGACAAATGCTCCCGCAACCCTTCATGAGGTTGGATGGGCGACATCTTGCGTCCATTCACCAACTCATTTGTAGTGGTATACTTGGATGACATTCTTATCTTCACCGACTTGGGAAGAGCACCTCCACCACATTCGAGAAGTCCTTCAAACACTGTTTAAACACAAGTTGTGTGTCAATTTGGAGGAAGTGCACTTTTGGCATGACCTAGGTTCAATATCTGGGATACATTATTGATGAAAGAGGGGTGCATGTGGATCCACCAAGATCCAAGTCATTCAGCATCGACTGTACCCCCAACCACCCTACCGTAGCCAAGTAGCCTTGGGTCTTGCTAATTTCTATCGCAGTTCGTATTGAGATTCTCTCATATCACTTGGCCCTTAAGTCAAGTCACCAAGTGAGGAGCGAAAGAAAAATTCTCAAGAATGGAATCTCAATTTAAGGCTTCGTAGAATTGAAACATCGCCCGTTATGCCCCAATGCTCACATTACCGTACTTGCAACAACAATTTGAGATCAAGACAAATGCTCGACTATGCTATTGGGGCGCTCTACTCAACAAGGGCATCCAAGCAGATATCACGCTGAGACATTGTCCGACACAAATAAAGTATCCCACTTATGACAAAGAAATGTATTCCTATTGTGCGGTGCTTGTCGACAATGGAAGCATTACATTTTGGGAAGGAGACAATCATCCACACACCACCGACCTCAGCTCACAGACACAAGGGAAGTTGCGTAATGATCGCCATCGAAGTGGTCCATATCCGCAACAATTTCATTTGAACATCAAGTACAAGAAGGGTAGCACCAATAATTTTGCATTGCCCTTACCCAACCACCGATCGTGGCCACATAACCACCATTCTCAATTCTTGTGGGCATGAGACTTCGATTGGCCGCTTTCTACAAGAGCGATCCAAAATTCACTTCACACATACAAGGCACTCTTGGGGGGTATGCAAGTTATGCACTATTATGTCACCTCGGGACACCTTTGTGTTCCTTCAAGCGAGCATGCCAAGATGATATGGGAAGCGCACTACAATCGAGTCAACGGGAATTTTTGGGTCGAGAAAACAAAGGGTAGCACGTGTACATTTCTATTGGTCAACTTTCGAAAGGATGTTCGGAGGTACATCGATCCGCACCTACATTTCATTGCCAAAAACCAACCATCAAGAAGCAAGGGCTCTTATACTCGATACCTAACCCTAATCGAACTTGGGAATCCATCTCCATGGATTACATGTCGCCTTCCTTCTACTAAGCATGGAAACGATCGTGTTTTTTGTGGTCTTCGACAGATTCTCAAAGATGGCTATTATTATGCGTGCAAGAAGAATATCACAAAGAGAAGCCACCGCTAAACTCTTTGAACGAGTGTGGGTGCACTTTGGGATCCTGCTGCCTATCATATCGATCGCTACCAGCTAGGTTCCTCAAAGACATTTTGGTCCACTTTGGTCAATGTTGGACACCAAGCTCACCAAGTCCACAACTTTCCATCCCAAACGATGGTCGACGAGGTCATCAGATGAGATTGTACACATTCTACGCATGTACAATTCAGCATCCATGCACATGGGATGAGAGCCTTCCCTATACAATACGCTTATAACCGGCTCTCCACACCAACTGCCTCTTCGTGGGCTTGGGATTCCAGCCCACTATGTCCCATCGACGTAGCCATGCCATTTGCAGCCTACTCAAGCCAATTCCGGCTCATGTCCAAGAAGCTGAAAAGCAAACAAATTCATCGAGCACATTCAACACATCCGCCAACAAGTTCATGACATATTAGACAGAGCCAATGCTAAGTACAAGCAACGACATGATCAACATCGGTGCCAAACAACTTCCAGGTGGAAGCAAAAAGTGTGGCTACATCTCTAAGGAGCTCCTCACCGGACCCCACCGCAAGATTCGCCGCCGTCTTCCGATATGGATCGTACACCATCACCAAGGCCGTAGGGAATAATGCCTTCGAGCTTCCGTATTCCACCATTCCTTGGTCTCGCACCCGCATTCAATGTATACTCGCCTTCGTCCCTACTTCCCACCTCTATTGGACACCTCGACATTGCAGAAGAACTCACACCAAAAGAGTTAAACCTGCATCGCATGGACCAGTCACCACGTAATCGTATCATGGACATGCAAATCAAGAACACTCGCCGACAGAAGATCCACCAGACGGTTGTCAAAGTCACAACTCCCGCACCAAGGCAAGTGGTTCACCAGGGACCAAGTTCAACAAAAGTTTCTCATCTCATGGAGAACCAACGCAATGGGGACCATTGCTTCCTAAGGGGGGAGGAATGATCCAGCAGACATTGGTGGCCACCCGCCTATTCCACTTGGGGCCCCACCATTGTCTCTTTCGCTTTTTTTTCACAACTTACTATTTTTAGCAGCTTTTCGGGGTCCCGAACTTCCAGAATCGTTTTGAAGCCCCAAACGGAGATAGTATGCCGAAGTTACGTCCCCGGGAAGTTGAAACACCAATTTAACCAAACGGGGCCCATAGTTTTGGCGCTTCATCTCCTAAGGTTAGGTTTTTTGACGTTTATAATTCTCCATTGTTTCTCCATAATAAATAGGCCCGAGCCTCATTGTAATACGCTCGTAGGTCCGTAGTCGCCACATCTCTTCTCGCAGATTCGCTACCAGCACCCTAGCTATTTTATTTCCATCATGTTTGTAAGCATATTTCTATGATTTGATATTAATGAAGTGAAACCTTATTTCCGCTCTATTTCTATGTTTATGGTTATTTCGTATTCTATTGCGTTCCCGCATAAACTGATCACAAACTCCTCTCAAGGGTTTGAAAAGCATGGAAAAGAATCTCATGTTTTAGGGTAAAGAAATCTCTATATGGCTTAAAACAAGCCCTCAGAGCATGGTATGCTAGAATGGATGCCTATTTATTAAGACTTGGTTTCGTCAAAAGTACCGTAGATCCTAATCTCTACATCAAGGTGGTAAAGAATGAGCCCATGATAATATTACCTTATGTGGACGACTTACCGATAACATGTGTGGAGCATCGTATTTGTCAATGCAAAAGATCTAGGAGATGAGTTTGATATGAAAGATATTGACCACACTATTACTTGGGACTCAAATTTTGGTAGAAACCTCGACGAGATTTATTAGGTCAAGGAAAATATGTGATCAATATTCTACAAATTTGGGATGATAGATAGTAAACCCATGACAACACCTATGATCACCAATTCAAGAAGCTAAGGAGTTCCGTACCATGTTTTGTTGATCCAACATCTTACCGAAAAACTAATCGTTCTCTAATGTACCTCGTTAACTCCCCGACCAAATATATGTTTTGCGCAAATACTCTTAGCTAGTTTCAGATGGATCCTATATCATTGGATAACAACTAAACAAATCATAAGATATCTCCGTGGGACCATACATCATTGTTTGAGATATGTTTCCAGGAAATGAGATTTAGTTATTGGGATACACAACCGATTGGGCATATAGTGATGCAGATGGAAAAAGGAACTACAGGCCGTTTTTTGCTTGGGATCCACTATGGTTTAATGGATGAGCAAAAACAAGGCTCCTGGGCTAGACCGAGTATTGTTGAAGCTGAATATATGGCAACCAATGAAGCTAGTCGAGAAGCAATTTGGCTCCGTGCTGTTTACGAACTCCGATTTTCCATGTGAGGAAAAAACACATTAATATCAAATATCAATAAATTTGAAGCATGGTGCAGGATGGGGTCGTGAAGCTACAATAGATCTCGAGAGACAAACATGTAGCAGAGCACACGATCTCTTCCCGACATGAAGCTTGAGTATTTGCGATGTTTGGGCTTGTGGATATCTCCTCCCCGGGTTGAGAGGAGTGAGGGTGGACCTCACGTTCTCCATATGTCATGCATTTTTTCAGGGCCAAGGCTAACAAATGTGAGCCTAGTAAAAAACACCGGTATGGAGAATGGTGAATTAGATCGTGTTAGGTCCCTATAATACTAGTGTAGTCCCTCATTGTTTAGGTGTAGTCCTCACAACATTGTTCTACCCATGTAACCCCAATTTTGTTATTATTGTGCCCTTACATTATTGTTAGGTCGGCTAGGATTATATTGTGACGCCATGGAATCCTATATATAGAAGGAGGTTTTTTCATTTGTATCATCCAAAATTGTTCATTTATGTAATGTAAAAAAAGAGGTTTCCCCATCGAAGTGGCTTATTTCTAAGGCATTGATCTCTATTTTCTTCTATTTTTGGTGCCGGTTTCATAACATATGGTATCAGATTTTGATTCCAAGGTTTTGCTACTCTAAAATGACATCATGGAATTTCGCTATAATTTTTTTTTTTTCTACGAAGTTTCGAAGCTGAAATTTTATCACGCGGTTGCAATCCCGAGGAACTTCGTGTAAAAATTTCGCATCTTGGTTCGCAATATTTTCAGAGATACGATTTGTGGAAGTTAGGGGTTTTTCAGTTCTACCCTCATCTCAAAGGGGTGACCTTGGGAAAATTATCATAACTTTCTCTCGAGCATCGCATTGGAATTATGTAAAAAGTGGCCGCAAGAACACAAATGTAGTTTCCTTTGTATCAATTTAGAGCCAAAGGAGGAAATAGTGACACGTGGAACACCGAAATCACTTACCGAACTAGTCCATAATTAGTCATCGTGAGACTGGATAATGACTTAGCATCCAAACTGTGTTAGCCCCGTGGCATTTGAAAGAAGATTCGAGGGCTACTACAACACCGCATTTTAGATATTTAAGATCCAAAATAACAGAGATAATTTAGTTTCAATATTGAGCCCTTCAAAAGCAAGAAAAAATGTGTGTATTTTTTCCGATTTTCTAAGTCTGCTTGAAAAAAAAGTTTGAATTGATCTCAAGTAGTTATTGCAGAAGGACATTAGCATTGGCCCTAAAATGCCCCCTAAAAAGAATTAACACCATATTAAGCCTTCATAATTTCTTACTATGAATCATGAAGACGAAGAAGTGCAACATGACATATCAAAAATACAAGAGCAAGTGCACCAAATTTTTCTCTCGCAAAGAGCAACAAAAAATGAAATGAAGTTTTGAAGAAAGACGGGAAGCTAATATGGATGGTTTGAAGAAAGGCATGGAAGATAATATGGATGGTTTGAAGAATGACATGGAAGCTAAGATGGATGGCATGGAACCTCGGCATGGGAGTTAAGATGAATGACATAGAAGCCAAGATCGAAAACATGAAGAATGATCTAAAAGCATACATGGAAGGTTTGACAAGTTGATCCAATAATTTTTTTCCTAATGGCGAAAAAAATAGTAGAGGAAAATCACGATAAGAACAAAATAAATGTTAACTTAATTTCATAAACTACAATGTTGATGGAAGACCCATCATATTCCAAAGATCGATATGAGGAAGTTTGATGGCAAGGATCCCATAACATGGATACTACATATGGAGCAATATTTTTGATCTCAATAATGTGCAAAAAACACAAAAGGTATGCATTGCAAATTTATATTTAGAAAACACATTTGCATGGTATTTGTGATGGCTTTGCTCCAGAAAAAATTGTTACTCGGTAAATTTTTACTTGAGGAAATGATAAGGTATGTTATGAGGATACAAAGAACACCTTTTTAGCCAAATGATAAATCTAAAACAAAGGGTTCATGGGGAGCACATTGAGGAATTCGAAAAATTGAATATAAGGGTAACCGATATTCCGTAGGAACATAGGATTGATGTCTTCATAAGGACTTTATAGGATAACATCCAACATCGGTGTACGTTTGGGAACCTAAATTCATCGGAGAAGGCATTTAGGTTGGAAAGAAAAATTGAATGTAGAATTATGACGACAAGGAAGCCTACCACTCACATCTATAAAGGTGTAAATGTTGCTAGTCCTAGACTTCCACAACCTACAAGGTTGACACCACAAAAATTGAAGAAAAAAGAGCAAAAGGGCTTTGCTACGCTAGATAGAAAATACACTAAAGGTCATAAGTGTGCCGAGAAGAAATTATTTTACATGTATTGTGAAGAGTAGGAAGAAAATGAATAAGAAACTTCAAAAGAAGAGGATATACACTAGGAACCAACCCTAGAAGAAGAAGAAATGAGTCCGACCATATCGTGTAATACATTAAGTGTGAACTACCACTCCTCAAACTCTCAAGATAGAAGGACATATCAAGAAGAAAAAGGTAATCGTTTTTGATTGACTTGCAGTTTGTAATTTTATTCATTGCAGCTAAGGAATGGAATTGTTTCCTATACCCAACACCAATGTCAAGTGATGGTCACAAATGGAGGAACTATAAATTGTTTTTGGAAAATGTCAATATCAAGCTAGCCATGTGGGAATATGTATTGAATAGTCCAATTCTTTCCATTCTAATGGAAGGTTCTGATGTTGTAGTATGAGTACAATGGTTACAATATTTGGGGACAATATTTTTAATATCTAAGAACTTTTCTTGACTTTTTTTTTCTCGGGAAGGAAAGAAAGCCAATCACGTGTATTGCAGTGGAAGCCGGGAAAAATAATAAGCTCTAATGTCATGACAAAGCCTCAAGAAAGAATAACGAGGCGTAATTTCACAATTATGCTCACTAGAATTTCCAACATCAAAATCATCTATTTTACTAGATTCTCAAAGTCTTGGAGAATCATTCCAAGGTGTTTGAAACTCCCAAAAAGGACTCCACCTATCGGCATAATGATCATGCTATTCATTTGATTCTGTGAATTTTTCCTCCAAACATCATGGCTTATAGGATATCCTTATGTCCAAAAGAGAGAAATTGAACGTATGATTGTAGAAATGTTAGAGGCTAGTATAATTCAACCTATCAAAGTTCATACATGTAAGCCCTGATTATATATTTCAATAAACTTACTATTAAAGATAAATTTCACTGTGATCGATGAATTATTGGATGAATTACATGGAAAAATTTATTTTACCATGTTGGATCTTTGTTCAAGATATCATCGAATTAGAATGAAGACTGAGATATTCTTTAAAATAGTGATTTTAACTCATGAGGGTCATTATGAAAACTTTATGCCTTAGCCTTACCAATGCACCTTCTACATTTCAAGGGTTGATGAATTCCATTTTCAAACCCTTCCTTGTGAAAATTTGTGCTAGTATTTTTTTGATGATATACTAATCTACACCGTGTCTTGGAAGGATCATGTTCAACATGTTGACATGGTGCTCAAACTATTAGAGGAGAAACAATTATTTGAAAAAACATCCAAATGTTTGGAGCATGTGAGGTGGAATATATCGGTCATATTGTATCTCACGAGGCTGTTGCACTCTAACAAATTAACAATTAAGGAATGGAAAGTCCTCAATAATCCATAAAGCAATACAGGATTTTCGAGTTAACAAAGTATTATCGCAAGTTTGTTAAGAATTATGGGAGAATAGAAGCGCTCTAACAACATTATTGAAGAAAGATGCATTTTCATGGACTCCCGAAGCAACTAAGGCTGCCTTTGAACATCTTAAGAGGCAATGTGCCTAGTACCATTTTTAGCCGCACTGCTCACAAAACATTTATTGTGGAATGTGATGCCTTAGGAAATGGAATTGGTGTTGTTTTAATGCAAGAAGGAAGACCCATTACTTTTGAAAGTCGTCCAATCAAAATAAAGTATTTACATAAAGCTATTTATGAGAAGGAATACAGAAAAACTACATGCACTAAAGAAATGGCAACCTTACCTAATGGGAAGGCACTTCAAGGTAAAACCGATCATGATAGTCTTAAACACTTTTTGGAACAAAGACTATCTTCAAGAGAAGCCAAAATGGGTCACAAATATGTTGGGTTATGACTTTGAAATCATCTAAAAAAAGGGAAGTTAAATGTTGTTGCGGTATGCATTCTCAAGAAAGAATGAAGGAGGTGGAAGCATTGTCGAGACATTTCTATTATCCAACTAGATTGGATAACCGCGCGGGATGAATGAAGAAGGACGAAGAAGTTTGGACACTCATTCAAAAGTTGCAAAGAAGATCCTAGTACATTTGATACATTTAGTTGGAAAAATGATTCCTTATGGTACAAAGACGTTTATATATTTGTAATAATCTATAACTTAAAACAAAATATTCTCTTGGAATTGCACACTTCTTCTTTAGGAGGACACTCAAATGATCTTTAAAAAACTTACCACAAACGGTGAAGAAAGATTTTTTTGATGGACGTGAATCACATTATCTGTAACTTGTAAGGCACGTTTGGTTTGCAACAAAATGTTGAGATAATTAAGACCCTGTCTTCTACAACCTTTATCCATTCCAAGTCAACGTTGGGAGGAGATTTCAATGGATTTTATCACAAGTTTACCTAAGTCCGAAGGAAAGAGTGTCAACATGGTGGTAGTTGATAGACTTACCAAGTATGCACACTTTTGTGCATTATCTCATTCATTTAAATTAGCATAGTTGCTTACCGCATTTATGGAAATGATTCCAAAGCACATGGAAACCAAAAGATTATTGTGTCGACAAGATCCTATTTTTACCTGAAATTTCTTAACGAATTATTTTCTTTGTTTTGTACTCTAATCCAGCTCATATCTTATCCTCAATCCGATGGCTGTCCCAGATAGTGAATAAATGTTTGGAAGGATATCTTTGTTGTTTCTCGTATCTAATAAAACACAATGGGTCAAGTGGTTACCTCTCATTGAACGGTGGTATAACACTTCCTTCCATACCGCATCAAAATGACCCCATTTATGGCACTTTATGGATATCATCCACCGTCCATCACATCATCTTTAAGAGAAAATTATAAGGTTCCAAGTAGGGTAACTGCATTGAGCATCAAAACAAGTTCTTCCAACTCTTAAAGGATAATCAAATTTGCACAAAATCTAATGAAACAATAAGCAGAATAACATCGTTAGCCGAGAGAAGTTTTGATAGGAGATTGGGTATTTTTACGGCTACAACCATACAAACAAATTTCCCTCACAAGCTTATAAGGATAATAAATTATCGTCAAAAAGTACTATGGTCCTTAAAAGGTGTTGCAAAATATTGAAAACATAGCATACAAATCAGACTTTTTGCTTCTTCACGAGTGCAATCAGCTTTTCCATGTTTCATGCTTAAAGAAGGTTATAGTGAAAATCAGCTCAAACAATATTGCCATAACTTAATGAGGAAGAAAATCACATTAAACCCTATGTGGCCATGGAAATAAGAACTGACAGTTTACCACTGATCAATTTTAGAGACTCAGTGGAAGAACTCATGACTCAAGATTCTAAACAGGCTGAGAATTTTATAATAAGAATTCAGATACCAAACGTTATACTACAATTTTTTGAAGGAGGAGGGGCAATAGTCCCTACATTACGGCAAATATTACTTTACAGTGTAGCCCCTTTTATTGTTATTGTTGTACCCATGTAACCCTAATTTTGTTATTATTAGCCCTTATTATTATTGTTAGGTCGGATAGGATTATATTATTGTGACCCCATGGACTCCTATATATAGAAGGGAGGTTTTTTCATTTGTATCATCCAAGAATTATTAATTTATATAATTTAAAGGAGGCTACCCCTCAAGCGCTTTGTATTTCTACAGTGTTGATCTTCTTTCTATTTTTGAGCCGGGTTTCATAATACTGGATGTACATTCTTGAGTCAGACAATACGAATTCAAGATTAACATCCTACCTTTGGATATATGGTCTTAGTAAAGAATGGTATAGAGGATGTACTATTCCTTGGATTAAGAAATGGTCCTGTGAAATCATACCTCGTAACACGGGGTGGGGGTATGTGCCTTGAGAGGCAGTTGGTGTAAATTTATTCCTCCTAACATTGTGCCCTAATCTAGTGAGATACGTTAGTCAAGACCTTGCTATTTTGATAATGCTATGTTGATGTAACCATCATTGATGCTTATCAATCTAGATCCTTTCTTATATGAATATTGTTTAAAATTGAGAGTATCTTGTTGTAATTTTAAATACCCTCAGTTAAGAGTGAGTTTTGAAAATGTAACCATGACAATTTCAATAATGTAATAAAATGTAATTTTTATCATCGATAATTTATTCTATTAGTTATTATTATTTTTTATTTTTGGTCAAAAGCATGTTCTCATGTTTACAGACCTCAATTGAGTGGAGAAAGAATTTATTATGAGTCAAAAGATATGATTATGCTAAGTCCTATTTGGAATTTTTTTGTAAAGAAAATAAAAATGCCACTTTTATTTTGAGTCAAAGAGAACAAAATACCAAGTCGACCTCTGGACAAGTCGGTCTATGTGACATCCATTCGACCCTCCTACACAACTACAAATACATGACATTTCAACCTCTTGTAATATCATCTCATCACTCAACACAATCACGTCAATTCTCTCTCGTGCAAGAAGAAGAAGAAAATGATCAAGTCAAAGGAGAGAGGAAGAAATTCAAAGGAGAGAGGGATGGCTTTCTACCCTAGTTTTTTCACACATGCAAAGTTTTTGTGGTTTTTCCCGAGGTTGTTACATACAAACTTGGCCCATCGTAGGACCAAAATTTTCCGTGGTTTGACCAGATTACATATGTGACCCGTGTTGACTTGGACTTGTTGGAGGTGACTTGGAGACGTTCCGACTTGGGATATTTGTGGCGTATCGGTCTTGGTATTGTCCTGATGATCTGTCGATCCGATTCTATAAGATAAGGATTGTTGGGTTTCGTGGGTTTTGTCCTGGCTTGGAGCCTAATTTTTGGTGTTCTTTTCATCTCTTGTGATCTCTATGCTTTGAAGTTTGTATATTTGGTGTGATGAAGATAACATGTACTGACAAGAAGACACCTAACATTCACAAGTAATTATTGTTGGAAATGTTGTCATTGATGGCCAAAGGAAATGACAAAGGAGGAGCACTTGAAACAACAACAAGGCAAAGAGAGCATGAGACACGAAGCAGAGGCAGTTTTAGAAGGGTCAGTTGATTGGAGATATGGAGAGGCAGTAGAGGAGCTTCAGGAGAAAGGAGCAGCATTAGTCAAGGAGCAGAGGTATTTGATTTGAGAAACTGGTTCTGAGTGTGGGAACATATTATAGAAGGAACATTCGAGGTTCTGTGGAAAAAAGGAAACATGTATTGACAGTTGAAATTGTCTATGAAAGTATAAAAAGAGTGTTGAAAAGTTACCTCTTATGCACAGACCATACCAGTAGAGGTCATGAAAGGATCTATGTAAAATGATTTGTAATTTGTAAGGAGTTTGAATAGCATCCAGACTGGAGGGTAGTGGCCTTTGTATTGAATATCTAGCCAACCATGAAATTGTAAGTGATTACTTTTGAGATGGATCACCTGTATATATATATATATATATATATATATATATATATATCTGTTTATGGAGAATTGTTTATAAGTTCCATGTGTGACTTCATGTCTTCTTGGTCGAATTACATGGGAATAGTTGAATTCTAAGAGTTAGTATGGATTCTGCGTTCTTGGTTGAATTAGTAATTCTGTGCAAGGTCTATATTTTTGTGTTTAATAGCAAGTGCTCGTAGTCTGTGTAGAGGAGGACTGTAAAATATCCCTCTCGCCCTTGAGAAACTGTGTGTGAAGGGTTGTGGAAATGCCTTGCATACAAGAAGGAATTCGGTGTTGTTGAGTAATTGTAACAAGGATGAATGTCAGTGGTCGAACCAGAAGCAATTGAATATGTTGGAATTAATATCACAATGACTCGACCTTGGAGTGAGCAAGAAAGGTCCGCGTGAGGGCTGTTAAATCCTATGTGGAAGTGTATTCCCAGAACCCTTGAGCCTGCGCTTCCTGTAGACAGATTGACACGCATTTATTTTGTAAGAAGGTGAAGTCGGTGGTTGGAGAATCGTGGTGGAGCCACAGAGTCACTTTAACTCTGTCGAAATGTTGGGAGATGGCGCAGATTAATGGAGTTGTACTAGACGGAACCGGATCACTAAAAGACACGAACGAAATCATGAACAAAGCATTAAACTTTGCAATGGAACTGTAATGATAAACAAAACATTGAAGCGGAGTTTAATTATAATAATACATTGAAGAGTGAGCAGAACCTGAGCGTAAAGGAGAAGAGTGGAACCTTGAAGGCGGAACCTTGCGGGAGAGAACAGTGAAGGCGGTTTCCAGGTTTCATTGCACCGCCTTCGTCGAACAAGCGGTATTCAAAATTTCAGAGCGATTCCATACGATATCTGACACGTGTCCCCGAGCGAATTTGCAAAACCGCTCTCACTGCGCACCATTGCGCGTTATTGTTCGCGTAACTTCGTCGAGCGATATCCGTTCGATCAAATGAGGCGGCGCGACGCGATAACAACTGTCGGATGGAGACGACCGTTAACGCTGGGGCCCAGTCCATCGCGCAACTATTGAATATTAATCCTCGTGCATCTTAGCCGTGCGATATCCGTTGGATCGTCAAAGCCGATGCGACGTGTTGTCCGCCGTTGGATGTGAAGGCCTGTCAGCGTTGGGGCCCATGCATACGAATGCGTTTATCATTGTTAAGATTTGCAGATTTATCAACCATTGGGGTCATAGTTATAAGGTTCGAACATTTAGTTATGAGGTGTGAAGGAAGCCCCCGAAATGAAATAATAATTGTCGGGTTTATTTAAATATCAAAGGTCTTGGGTCACATAAGGGATGTCTATTATATCAGTGGGTACTAAGCCCGTCAACGCATTCCTTAATCTAATTCTATGAATTCGATAATTGAACCTGAAAGAAGGATCAAGAAGGCTCCCTTATTGAATTAATAGAACGAACCAAGATATTGAACTATTCGAATTATGGGTTGGTTGGGCAAAGAACTTTGAATGTATTTTACACAGAGGTTGAAATTTATTATAAAGGTCGAAGGTTGACCCAAATTCTTACAAGTGTATTGACAAAGATTCAGCATGTAAAGGTTGCCACTGCAGAAATTAAACATATTGAAATTGCCCAGCAGTTATATTAAAAGACAGTTATATGTACAACAATTATACAACTACAATGAAGAAGAGAGCCTAAAATAACGAAAGAGAGGGAAACAACAGTAAAAAAAGACAAATCCAGTCAAGCCAAAATCCAGAAAAGAAGCTGAGTGAAATTGAAGTGCGTAACTGAAAATGTGAATGTAAATGTTGTAATTAAACTTTTATTGTTTGTGATGCATTGGCAAGTCTTCGGAGGAAAACAAAATCCCACCGTAATATTAAAATTAGTACCTACAGTATATTTTTCTGAGTGAGCTGAAAAGAAATGAGGAGGCAGAAGACCAAGGGGTATGACTATCCATTTCGAATTCCTAGAGGAAAACAAACAGTCATCAGGAAATATCTATAAGTAATATCATGTTTATATGCATAAATAGGTTAGAGAGTGAGTGAAGAGAATGCAGAGTACAAAAGATTTAGGCAGAAAAGATAAGAAGAAGGAGGAGCAGAACGAGATGCAGTGAAAAGTTAGAGAATGCATAAATGAAGCAGTGAGGCAAGAAGAAGGAGGAGTTGAGGAGAGATGATGCAAGGCTGATATGAGGATTGATGGACAACAGAAGAGATGCTACAGAATAGAGCTGATATCCAAGGTAAATCAGCAAGTGTTTTCTTTTGAAAGAGTAAGGAAGTTGGAGCTTCCCTAGTAAGTTGTAGCTTGGTAGATGTCAGTTGTAGCTGACTGAGGTTGGAGCCTCTTGTAGGTTGGTGCTTGTAGAAAATAGATGGGAGTTGGAGCTTCCTTGCAAGTTGTAGCTTGCAGAATTGAGGTAGGAGCCTCCTGTAGGTTGGTGCCTACAAAAAATCAGTGGTGAGAGGGAGTTGGAGCTTGCCTTTGCATCACAACAATAATAACATGTGGTTTTCTCCCTTTATGGGTTTCCACTTATATCTGGTGTCTCTGTGCATGATGTTTATGTGTTGATCTGGTTTATATCATCTGCTTAATATTTTCTGCTCTGATATTAAGGCTACTGTTGCATTATATTAATGCTTGCTGCTCACATTCTAAGATTACTCATATGTTAAGTTGAACATGAAATGAAGGTGTAAACAAGTGTTAATGGAAAAGGTTTAAAATTCCATGAATGTGTTAAACTGATTCACCCCCAACCCCACCCCCCCCTTCTCAATTTAACTAAGGGTTCAACATA
>JAXQQM020091425.1:0-39721 GCA_034641835.2 Pinus albicaulis | reverse complement strand
CATTTGTTATTATTGCTTCTTAAATGCCCTTTGCATCCTCAAAAGCTCCCACATAACTTATTTTTCGTGTCAATCTTTTGAACCAGATTATTCTCTGAATGTTCTTTCTGTATGACCAGCGGTATCTGCTCCAACTTCTCAACTTTTAAAGCTCAGGAGAGTCTGGGAAGAGGATATGGAAAAGGCAAACAAGGGTTTCCGAAATAGAGGTTCCTCAGGCAATGAATTGATTGTGGTGAACAGGTAAAAAAAAGAATAAACAGAAGGTTTTTTATTTCATTTTAAGAGGCTAGATCTTCAAGATAGAGATATTCAGCGCTGGGCTTGTGCTGTCCATTTATGCTTACTGCTGCTCTGTTCTCATAGATATGATCAACTATTTGGTGAGTGATAGTTCGGGCATCTGTAACTTTTTAATGTCTATCAATCTGCCTGAGGCGAACCTGGGACCTCTCTATGGCAGATCTCTGCACTATTGATGTGGGAGTAAAAGAAGAATATATGCAGGAAAACCCCATGGTATGTTTGACTGGCTTTAACTGTCAAAATGTACAGAATGTGATATGATGGGTATCTACAATTTGTACAGTAAATAATGTTATCGAAGTCCATGCATGCAGGCCTAAACTGGAAAATAGAAAATCAGAGATCTGTTATGTTCCAGCTATGTAAATAGATGCTGATAACAGTGAAAGGAAGTGTGTAGCACAGTAAATAGACAACATATTATTTATAGATTGAAGGATCAGTTTTCTTGTTGAGTTTAACATGTTTTTAGCCATTGTGTTTCTGAAATGCATCTGGTTCCTTTACGTTCAGTGGGGGATGAAAGGAAATGTGTAGCATTGTAAATAGGTTGATCATATAACGAATTATTTACAGAATGATAAGTTTTCTCGCTGAATTTAACATGCTTTTAGCCATTTTGTTTCTGAAGTGCAATAGGTGCTTGTACGTTCAGTGTTGCTCGTGTCATGAGGGGGCATTTCTGTGCAGATAGACTCTACATTCACTAAAGAGTTTAGGTACAAGAAGTGAGGTGATGGGATGGGATTTGCACTACCAGTCCAAATCTAATTTCATTAAAGAATTTAGTGACTGTAAATAGGGTGATGGGGCTTATATTAATTTACAAATTGAGGTTTTTCAGTGGCCATGTTTTAAAATAGACTTGTAACCCATGTATGGAATCTAGAGAGTGGATTGAATGCATTGAACAAAAACAAATAACCTGAAATAAATAACCTGGTTCCAGACAGTATGGTCTGGTTTTAGACAATGTATTGAATGCATTGAACATAAACAAATAACCTGAAATAACCTGGTTCAAGCTAGTGTGATCTGGGTTCTAGGAAGTATTGAATGGATTGAACATAAACAACTAACCTGAAATAACTTGGTCTGATGTCTACGTTCACCATGATAGTGTAAGGATGCATATATTAATTAGTTAATTTGATATCTATGTTAACCATGGTAGTGTAAAGATGCAGATCTTGAATTAGTTGGTTGAACCGTGCTTCAACTATACACTTGGATCAATCTATTTCTGTATGAACTTTGCTTGAGATTCTTAAACTTTTATATCTGCCCTTATCATTCATGAGCATCACATCACCTCACTGCTTGCCATATGACATTCATGTGAATAGTAACCCATCAAACCACGCACCAGTGGATGGGATAAGAGGATTATTTACATTGAATATAAATGGATAACTAGGTTTGATATTTATGTAATTATCTGCCCTTATCATTGATGAGCATCATGTCACTGTTTGTCATATGACATTTATATGGATAGTAAACCACACACCAGTGAGTGGCATAACAGGATTAAGTACATTGAACAGAAATGAATAACAAGGTTTGATATTTATGTGAAGCGTGATAATGCAAGGATGCATATTTTAAGATGATCAAATACATGGAATATAGAGAAATATTTTGCTTTGATATTTATCTCTAAGTCGAATAATCTGTTTTAATATTAATTCCAGCAAGATTAATTATAATTGATTCATTTAGTCAGGTTGGCTTTTCAATAAATGTTCCTTTGAAAGTTTTAATTCAATTTTTTTTTTTTTTTCTTCCTCCATAGGTGTCAAATAGCCAAGTTTGATATTTATCTGAAACATGATAGTGCAAGGATGTATATTTTAAAAAGATCAAAGACAAATGATCTCCTTTGATATGTATTTCAACCCAAATAATCTGCATATTTTAAAAATATCAAAGACAAATGATCATCTGCTATAATATTTATGTCAACCCAATCTGCTTTGATATTTAAGTCAAGCATGGTAGTGCAAGGATCCATTATCCTATAATTAATTCATCAATTCATGTTGGTTTTCCATTAAATGTTTTTGCAATGTTCTACCAAGTTCTTTGGAGGTGGGAGCGAGGGGGCGAGGGAGCTGTGTATGCAAAAGCTCCCTACCAATTTTCAGGAAACGTGGGGATGTCGGGGTCATAAAAATTATAAAATATAAAAATATATATAATATTATAATATTATATATGATATATCATTGAAAATTTAATAATAAATATTTATAATGCAATTGTATTTTTCATTTTTTTTACGGAGATATATACAATCATCATGTACACTTACATGGAAAGATAAATCATAAATGATAAAATTTAAATTATAAATCGATGAATGATGAATCATCTAACGAAAACAAATTTAAAAGTTAAAAGTGAAAACATATGTCATAGATTCATATGTAACTTTGTAACTGTATAATAATTAATGTAACTACTAACAATGTACAATGAAAATAAAGTTTAAGATATCATATGAGTCATGACATATATGATATTATATCAAGATTCAAAATAAACTTTAGTAGAAGTTTACAACTCAGAGTACGAAACATAAATATTAAACTTAAAGCAAATATAGTTTAAAGTTATGTTTGCAGTCAAAAAACATAATATTTTATGTCAACCCAAATAATACGCTTTGATATTTAAGTCAAGCATGGTAGTGCAAGGATCCATTATCCTATAATTAATTCATTAATTTAGGTTGGTTTTCCATTAAATGTTTTGCAATGTTCCACCAAGTCCCCTGGAGGTGGGAGCGAGGGGGCGAGGGAGCGCGGGAGCGGCCTATGCAAAAGCTCCCTACCAATTTTCGGGAAACGTGGGGGGACGTCGGAGTCATAAAAATTATAAAATATAAAAATATATATAATATTATAATATTATATATGATATATCATTGGAAAATTTAATAATAAATATTTATAATGCAATTGTATTTTTCATTTTTGCAAGGAATGTTTATACAATCATCATACACCTACATCATGAAAGATACATCATAAATGATAAAATTTAAAAATTATAAATCGATGAATGATGAATCATCTAACTGAAACAAATTTAAAAGTTAAAAGTTAAAACATCGTTATAGATTCATATGTAATTTTGTAATATTTGTATAATCATTAATGTAACTACTAGCAATGTACAATGAAAATAAAGTTTAAGATATCATATGAGTCATGACATATATGATATTATATCAAGATTCAAAATAAACTTTAAACCGAAGTTTACAACTCAAGTCTGAAACATAAATATTAAAACTTAAAAGCAAATAAGTTTAAAGTTATGTTTGCAACAGTGAAACATAAAACATAACTTATTCCGACTGCGGGCTTCTTCCGGCGGCTGCGGCAAGTGTTAAAGGTTGGGCGGCAAGTACTAAGTGCGGATGATACAATGATACAATGAAAACAAATGAAACCTAAAAATTAATTTAATTAAACAATCGACTATTAAAATATATTTTTTATTTTTTTCATTTATTTATTTATTTTTTAAATTGTGGACCCCACACGCCCCCTCTTGTCCCCTCACACCCCCTCACACTCCCTTCATGCTCCCTCACGCTCCCGAAAGCACCCTTGACCCCATCCCCTCACGCTCCCTCTCGTCCCCTCATGCTCCCTAAAGCACCCTCGACCCCTCAATCTGAGGAAACGTCCCCTTTGACGTCCTCCTTAATTTTCTGATTTTTAGAGGCGTCGGGAAACGTCCCCTAAAAGTCCCCAAGACCCCGGAGCGCGAGGGGGCGAAGATTCTAGACCCCTAGGTGGGGGGGCGAGTCCCCGTGTAACACTTAGAAAAACACAACTCATAATACAAATTTGTAAAAGAGATAATATTGGTGTTCCATTCTTGATGATAAGAATTGGTCACTTTATTTAAGTCAATTACTCAAAAGGTCTAACAAAAACCCTATTATATTATATATATATATATAAAGAAATATGGCCATTACTCTAGTATTTAGTCTACATTGAGAAAAAGTCATGAAATTATCACTGGACACGTGGGAATAAAAAGGGAAAATACCAATTGTCCATGCGAATTATCAATCCAGCCCAATGTAAATAATTATTAACCAGACTTTGTGACATCGCCCACTTGACCCATAGAGCTAGACCCATAGTATTAAAAACTGGCCAGCTTGAACCGGAAACCAGTCAAACCGGCCGGTTCATTAGTTGATCGGGTCAAACCGGTAGAAAAACCGGGTTCAACCCTCCTCTTCGCCAAAAAAAACAGTCCAACCGGTGCTAACCGGTCGGTTTAGGATGGAATCAGAGGCTGCCCACTTGACCCATAGAGCTAGACCCATAGTATTAAAAATC
This sequence comes from Pinus albicaulis, assembly GCA_034641835.2. Lineage (NCBI taxonomy): Eukaryota > Viridiplantae > Streptophyta > Pinopsida > Pinales > Pinaceae > Pinus > Pinus albicaulis. The sequence continues at coordinate 35,045 of JAXQQM020091425.1, read as the reverse complement.
GGCCAGCTTGAACCAGAAACCGGTCAAACCGACCGGTTCATTAGTTGACCGGGTCAAACCGGTAGAAAAACTGGGTTCAACCCTCCTCTTCGCCAAAAAATTGGTCCAATTGGTGGTAACTGGTCGGTTTAGGATGGCACTGACCGGTTCATTGCCAAGCCAACTATGGACCCCACATAATGCAATTTTTCGAGTTTTGGAGCTTTTTTGAGGGAAATTTAGGAGTTTTTCCTCCAAAAATATTCCCTCTAAGAAAAGCATACCTACCCTCTCTTTTTCCTGATACATCCTATTGGCAATTAATAGTAATGTTAAATTCATAAAGTAAAAGTGACATTTCCTTTATTTTTCATTTTCATCATTTTACTTCAATTTTTAACATTACCATGAAATGACTCAAGATGTTTAAGAGTGGTTTCGACCTCACTGGATTTCATATGGAGGAACTCGAATTTTAGATTTCACTCAAAATTCAACAGACTTAATGGTTTTCAGGTTTCATGGTTTGGGGGTTTGCAATGTTTCCATTTGATTCTATCATGTGTAAGGGTATGAGATTGGCATTTGATCAAGAGCATGAAGTCCTTGAAGAACCTTGATGTTGGTGGCATTGATTGTTGAACTTTGTTGATGTTGGTGGTATTGATTGTTGAACTCCCCTATGGTGGCCTTAACAAGAATGTACCATTCACTCAAAGGAAAACAACTAGTTAGGCATGCTAATCTTTTTCTACCTCATTTTAAGGTTGAGGAGATGAAACCTTCACTCAAACCAAAATTATTGGGTAGGCATGTTAAGTTTTTTCAATTTCTATCATGTTATAAGGTTGAGCAATCCAAGTCTGAAGACTTTGAGCTAGATGATCTTTATATATCTCTTGCTGATGATTCCATTTTTAGTAGTGATGAATCAATGATGAATTTCATGAGAAACCATGTTGCTCAGTGATTTGTAGTTTTGATGTCTATTTTTACTGCTACTACTACTACTAAAGTGTAGAGGAGTTTTAGGAGTCCTCAAACTCTGAGCCATATTATTTATGTAGCTCATGTTGATGATCCCTTGTCTAGTTGTGGTGATGATTTTGATCATGATGAGGAGTGATCATGTTGTTGATCACTAATATGTAGTCTTTTTTTAGGCCAATGGTCTCATAGCTTGTAGCATTGTTTTTGGACTTTATGGGCCATTTGGAGCCTCATTGCTTGTGTATTTTTCGATGATATTTATTGCACTTAGTACCATTTTGATACATTCACCTTTACATGGTATATAAATGAGCAAACTTGACATATTTTGTCTCTATTGATTTGGAACCATGGTTGCAAATCTTAAAAATAGTTTTTTTTATTAAAAAAAAATATTTAATGTATTTTTTTAAAAACCAATTCGTTTAGACCTGACCAATACCGGTTAGACCGGTTCCGGTCCGGTTATGGGTTCATTAGGTCCACTGGTCTAGCCACCGCTTCCAATTTTTAATACTATGACTAGACCATGGTTTTTCTTTAAATTTTTATGATCAGTGAGGCCTATCTATCTCCACGTTTGCCCCAAAAATTCAAAGGCCCTTTCAAATCTTGAATGGGGCTACTGCAATTGAATTTGAAAAAGCAAAAGCTTAGAATGAAATGAATGGGAACAGTAAGAAGAGATGGAAAGATTCTTGCATAGTAGCCTGGATAACCACCATTTACAATGCTGTGAAAATTGTTGCACACTATTGACTGGTCACCTAGGTGCGTGTATCACAGGGAACCACCTACAAACCCAACCCATCCCCTTGTAGGTTTTCCATCTGTGGGTATATGTTATTTGTGTGCGTAGGAGCCGAGGAGCGGAGGTAATATTTGTGTGTGTAGAGGAAGCTATTATTATTTCTCAGGTCATAGGTTAATTAATGTTGGTGAGCAATATATGTCTACTGTTAGATTTAAACAAATTTAAGTCTAACGATAAACATATACTGACCACCAACATTAAATAATTTATAGCCTAGAAAATATATGTTACCTAAAAAGAATCCATTTGCACAAAGGTGTGAAGCCTCTGTAAAAAAAATGCTAATTTTGAAAATGCTCAACCACACTCGTTTTCGACCGCACAGCTGTGCAGAGAAAGTTTATTGTGCGAAGTGCCAAAGTTGTAAGAAGCTCCACAAAATAATCAGCCAAAAGCATATTGCAACATTTGATTTAAGCATAATTAGGAGAGCTATTAACATAACTTGGATAATTAGGATAGCTTTTCACTTTAAGCATAATTGGGACAGCCTTTCACTTTAAGCAGCGAAAAGCATATGTCAACACTGGAGAAAAGCTGAGAGTACGTTACTTCCAGCAAGGCCAATTTGACAGTTGCAGGCTAATTCGATGGGCAAGGTTCGTTCCAAAATACTCTCTTTACAATTTTTGATTCTTGACTTTACTCTTGCATATGTCATCGCATGGAAAGTTAATATTAAGTATGTTATTTTAACAATTGTTTTAATATTTTTATTTAGGTGTTTTCATTAATGAGATCTATCTTAACTAAGGAATTATCAAGTATCAAGAAGTAGTAAATTTTTTAGAGTGTAAATATCTTTTTGAGTGTAAAATTTGTCATTTTAGAACTTGATAAATAAAGAGTTAACATAGATCTAAACTAGTTTAATTATTGATTATTAATTTTTTAATTTTATTTTTTTAATTTAAATGTTTTAATTAATAATTTAGTTTTTTATTTTTATGTAATTTGATCAAGTGAAAATGTTTAGATCACATAATATAACTGGACATTACAACAACTCTTCCCTAGTGTAATAGAGAGTAATAAAATGTAATAAACAAAATTTAAAAACAAATATATATTTATAAAATATTTTGATTGTGAAATGAGAGATAAATTTTGGGGGTGTGGTATTGATGAGTCATGGGATTGGCCCATGGTATGGTATGGTAAATAATATCCATGGTAAAGTGGGGTGAGTATCCATAGTTAAAAGTCTTGTTAATTGTAAGTATTATTTTGATTGTGAAATAAGGGATGGTTTTTGGGCATTTGGTATTGATGAGTCATTATATTGGTTTATAGTATGATATCGTTAACAATATCCATAGTAAAGTGGTGGTGAATATCCATGGTTAAAAATCTTGTTATATTGTAAGTATTAAGTATTTTTGCTCTTATTAATGAAATTTAAATGTGGTTACAAGATTATCATTTTAATTTAATGGATCTTAGTTTATAGCTACTATTTATATCTTATATATTTTCGTGTGATAAAGGTATAGATATTTCACAAAAGTAATTATAATATTTTTTCTTTTAAATTTAGTAAGAAAATGTTATAAAAATAAATTCAAATAAAATATTTTGAGTGTGAAATGAGAAATTGGCCATATTGTATTGATGAACCATGGTATTGTAACAAACTTTATTTACAAGTTAATAATATCTATGACAAAGTGAACAAAATCCATGGTTAAACATATTGTTATATTGTAAGTTTATGAGTTTATTAATTAAATTTAAATATGGTTACATAATAATTATTCTATTTTATAAAGTGAGATCTTAACTTATTGTTGCTATTTATATATTTTAATGTAATATGTATATTATGATTTTTTTTTTTTAATTCAAAAAATTATTCGTAATTTTATTAATAAAAACAAAATTACAATGTAACAAATTTGAATTTTATTATTTTTATTATTTTTAACATTTTATGGACACTACAACATTTCTATTAAACTCTATATAAATTTAATCGAGATATAAATGTTTACCGTATTATAAATTGAACATATTAATATAATTTTTAATTAAAATCTTCATCAATTAATAACAACTTTGAATATCAATAAAAAATGTTATTGAGTAGAAAGAAAGCTTATACAAATATTAAAAAAAAAAAAAAAAACAAACAAATAATACTTGTACAGAGAGTTTGTTTGTACGGAAAACTTACACAAAGCTTAATCAACTAATTAATTATAAGAATTATAGACAAAGACTTAAGCTGCATTACATTTATTAAGTAGTTCCCTTCCCCTAATGGCTTATATATACAAAGTAAGCTATGTTGTATATTGACTAGTTTAAATTTTTGAAAGAATGACTTATGTTACATATAATACGGATAGTAATTAGTATAGTCTGATAGGAAAAAGTGACGACTCCTTGTTTTCTAAATATTTTTAAAGAGAATGTTTCCTTTGACTATCTATATAAACAGCATATTATGGGAATTTTATATTAAAAAAAAAAAACCATTTGCCATCTGCTATCAGGGTAGTCCAAAGCAGATTACAGGAAAGACCTTGCTAAAAAATTATTCCAAGCACTTCTAACAAAATTGCCATTTGGGCATCTAGTATGACTAATAAAAATTCGTCTGGCATAAAAAAAATCATAAATCCAGCCTTTCAGCTCACACAGCTAGAGTCACAAACATCAAGATCCATAAATCAGGGTTTCATGTAATTCTTATTATTTTATTGAAAATTTCTTCAAAAGAATAATATAAAGTTCTTATTACGCAAACAAGAAAATTGGTGCACAGATCAGGTGCAGCTTCAAGAAGATACTGGGACATGTGGCTGATCGCCTAACATGGTTATTCCGAGATGGAAGTCGTATTCCGCCGGGCTTCACCAACATTCAGGGTTTCTCCAAGCTTTTTAAACCATCTCCCCGCCTTATTCATAGGCTTGCACACAGGGGCATTTGCTTCTTATCACAAAATATTCAGTCATGGTGTTTTGGTGCACCAGTTTTCAAAACCGCTGCACAGATGGGCCTTCAAGCTGAGGATGCTCTGGAATGGGAACAGTTCTATGATACATTAAGGACGGTGGAGGTATGTTATGTTATGTTATGGGGGAGATATGGTGTCTTGGGATGGGCCAATAAATGGGGTTCTGCTTATTGTCAAAGACATATATTACAGTATTAATCTAGAATCATACTCGGGACAGATTATTAGAATTTTTGGCCCATTCTGGTTTCAAAAGATTCCCACAAAAATCATTCTCTTTGGGTGGCTTACATGGCGAAATAAAATTCTTATCTGGAATAACATTATCAAAAGAGGCATACATGGGCCTAGCAGATGTGCAATATGTTGCGACATGGAGGAGTCTACTGAACAAATTTTCTTCCGATGCCCTGTTGTTATTCAATTATGGAAAATTTTCAGTGTTCATATACTTGAACCATCTTGGGCTCCGAATGACTTTATTTCTGCTGTTGGAGACTGGGATAAATTAAATAGCATGTTTAGATCTCTTCCTTTTTTTCTCATCTTGGGAAGTTTGGCTGGCTAGGAATAGGCTTATTTTTTATGGTACTCCTTTCCTCCTTCCCAATATATTCGCAGCCATAATGAGATGGATTGAGGAACGAAATCCACCTGAGATCAAGACGATGGATGGATCTTGCAGAATTCATCCACATGAGATATCCATCCCTGCAATTTTCTTTGATGGAGCGTGCAAAGAGCGCATTACAGGCTGTGGTGCCTGGATTAAGATGTCTCGGAGAGAAAAGATCCATTTGCATTGGAATGGGGATCCGGGGACCAACAACAAAGCGGAGATTATGGCCTTATGGGGTGGACTTCTTGCTGCAGTCAACTTAAAATTGACAGAGATCCATATCTATGGAGATTCTAAACTGATTATTGACTGCATCTCTGGCTGCCAGCATATGAACATTCCGGATCTACAGGGTTGGCTAAAGAGGACGCAAAGATTATGGCACAGATTGGACAATCCTCCTATCTCTCACATTTATAGAGAAAACAACATGCGGGCTGACGGCCTATCTAAAAGAGGTATCAATGCAGTTTTTTGGATTATGCAGGTTGTTCACTTCAGGGATGGGGCACAAATTTAGAACAACTCTATTCCAATTCCAAAGAATCTTATCATCCTTCATGGAGTGTCGGATCTATTATATTATCCAGCCATGGTCTATATCATATTTTATATACAGGTATATTTTTTTGTTTCTAATACAGTCTGCTGCTTTATATATTTCTTCTTGCCCAGCAAACACATACACAACACTTTTTCCAAGCGAGCCTGATATGAACCACTATTTTAGTTTGTTTATCAAGCGAGCCTGCTATATTTTCTCCACAAGCACACCTTTCAAGTGAGCCTTCTATTTTTCTCTTCACAAGCGAACCTGTTTCGTCTTTTTCCCTACAGCTGCTTGGTATGTTTTAGAAGGTCTATATTTCTGAACTGAACAGATAAAGGTAACATTTCTTAGGTGCTTCTGGCCCTCACACAAATGAGATACAGGTTCTTTTTGTAATATGAGGTTCTTTTTGTAATATGATGTTCAATGATGGTATAAGATCTGGAAATTTTGATTGGAGTGGAATTATGCCCTCCGCAATTGGTGATCCCGTCATAGTTATTTAGGTTTCTTTCTTTCTTAGAAGAGATTCTAGAATCTCTACGGCGAATTGGATCGCGTTTTTCTCAACTATATGCAAATGAAAATGTAATGATTGACTTATGAACTGTTATATAATACAGAGTAACTTATATTTGTGAAGCACTGTTCTGTGCCTAGTGTGTGTTCGACTTGTCTGGCTCATTCAATATGTTTTATTCAAAAAATGTTCTCATCACCCAAGGGGGTTTTGAAATTATGTTATGACTGAGCATAACAGATGCCTTCAACTAGACAAAATGAGAATAACTTAAAACACTTGCAACATATAAAAGCTTTCTGTGTAAGCTGTACCTTATAAAAGCTTTTGTGTAAGCTGTACCTTATTGTGAAGTAAAACTGTGCTCAGCAATCTAATCTAGGCTTGACACGAAGATTTAATCCATCTTCAGTCATATGGAGTGTCAGTGAGGGACGATATTTCACTTCCTTACCTTCAACAGCTTCAAATTTGAAGAAACGTGCAAGCACAGCAGCAAAAATCTTCATTTGGATGTATGCAAAGTCCTTGTAGACAAAATCATCCACTGTTTTGATGCTTTCCTTCAAGGTGACTTCTGACCCAATATTGAAGTATCTTTTTAATTTCCAAGAAAGATCAAGATAACGCCACAGAAGCAGAGCATTTGGAGTATCAAAAGCCTCTGCAAAAGATGCCTCTGCTCGAGAGTTGGCATTTGATAAGCTGTTGATCTCCACCCCAAAGCCCAGTTTGCAGATTGCATCCATTGTTGATTTCAGTAAAAGACCCTAGTGGCATTTATCCCTGTCAGATTATGATTCTGTGCCATACTATTTAAGAAATACAGAGAGAAACTAATGTGAAAAGAAATCCCATCCTAGGGATATGCCCTCTAGCAATAACTTGTAATCTGTCACATGGATAACAACTGTAATCCCAAGAGGGCCCTAGGGGATGATATCAGTAATCGTTTTCTCACAGGGTAACCATTTGGCATTAACACAAAAGTCATTGATTACTTGTTAAGAAGTCTTGAAATTGCAATTTCACAAGTGATTGATTACTTGTTAATAAGTCTTGAAATTGCAATTTCATATATATATATATACATATATTGAATTGTCAATAAGGTTTGAAATTGCAATTTCATTTATATATATAAGAAAGGTTTCGGGGATATTCTAATTTTCTGAATATTTAAATAGAGAGTAGCTCAATCATCAATCACAATCAATATTTTTAATACCAATGGATTTGATTAGATTTAAACTTCTGATCTAAGACCTCTGCATCAACAACATACCTAGGAATGGTAATTAATTATCCTAGGGCTAGCCTTTAATATATGTGTATAGACCCTAGGGATAATTTGGCTGGTTCAACCCTTTCCACTATGGTGTAATTCTCCAGGAAGTCATGGAATCCATTGTCACTAGGACCTACAGCTTCACTAGTTGATATTGTGGCTGGCAGTGAATTCAAGCCACAGTGTCACTAGAACCTACAGGTTTACTAGCTGCTATTGTGGTTGGCAGTGAATACAAGCCACAAGGTGCTGGTAAGGTACTAGATTCTTCACTTTGAATACTTCATACACAAGAATTTGATATAAAACAAAGATGAAACCACAAAAAAAGTGGCTGCCAGTGAATTCAGGTATCCCTCCAGAAAACCAAAACTACAGCTTTCTCACTTTGAATACTTCATACATATACTTTGATATTTGATATACCATAAAGATGAAATCACAACAACAACAAAAAAGAGTTGGGGTTTGCCTATTTATTAATAATGAAACAAACAACTAAAACAAATTGAGTTTGTTCACTTATATGAAGGAGATAAATTTAAAAAATTGAGATTGTTCACTTATAAGGAGATAAATAAAAAAAAGAAAAATGCAATTCTAATTATAAATTTTCAGAGCTAATGAGATAATAGGTAAAGGATTTATCATGCCTGCATCTCTACTGTTTGCTTTGTTCCACAAGCTTCCAAAAGAATTTTGGAAAGTTTCACTGCATTCTCTGGGAAAACAACATTGCTGAAGTCCTTCAACACTTTAGTGGAGAACTCAAAACTAGCTAACTTTCGCTGTTGTCGCCACTGCTCACCATCAACGTTGAAAATGCCATCCCCAAGAAGGTCTTCGATAATATCATGGTTGAACTTTCCCTGTGAATTTTTCAAAACTACATAAATCACAACACCATATATAAAAATATATGACTCCATATAACAGAACCAATTTCTTCTATGTAACAGAAGCTGACCTTGACGTAGTTTGCAAAATTAAATCTAAGGATGTGCTCCACATTTGCAGGATCCGTGGTAAAAACATAACTGCGTGTAGGATAAGCTATCCTGTAAGTTTTGTAGCGTTTGTGATGATCACAGAGAAATTCATGTACGCGTTGCAGCCACAGGAGGGCACAATTCACCACTCCATTTCATTTTGAATAAAAGTATCACCAACATAGCCAGCCCTATTGATGCTGTGAAATATTCTACACTCCAATCCATTGTTTTTTCTGGTAAGACAGATATGACTGTGATGAAATGAAACGGGTATAAGGAATTGCCTGGATTATGTTATTTTAGGAAAAACTAATGGCCTTGGTTCCATTTAAATAGCCTTCAGCATGCGCACTGACTTCGAATAGTTGGGTGTAGTGCTGAAGAACTTCAACAAGCTGAACCAGGTGCCTCTTCTCGTCCCACAATTTTAGGTCAATGCGAAATTACATGTTGCAGATTATGTGATTCTGATGAGTGATCCAGAAGGCTCCAAATTTACTTGCCTCGTTGACAAAATGTGTTTCGTACTCTGGGATGTAAAAAGATGGTGGCCGCACAGCGCAGCTACTGAGAGGGCCTTGTGCAGGCGCCCTCCATTTCCACATCCGCCGACCACGTGGCCAGCACCACAGACGTTGTACGACACTTGCCAGCTCTGCTCGTTGACGTGTTTTGGTGGGTGAGGGACTTAAATTTGATTTCCTGCTGTACTTCTAGGGTTTCACAATACCTATTTTGCAACATGGGTTCCTCACCTTGTGCATTTCTGTTCGGGGCGGGTTTTTGCTCAGAGAGCTCCGCCGGTGGCTGTGCGCTGTGTCGCCAGCGCTGGTGCATGCCTGCTTCCCCTGTTGACCAGATGCTCGCGGTTTCTGTTGCTCTTCGGATGCCTTGTTGGTTTGTCACTCTTTCGTTGATGTTGCTCCTGCACCCTGCGGTGGACATGTTTGGCTCCTGCGACCGCCATAGCTTGCTCCTCCACTGTGAAATTGCCCTCCTCGACTGCTCAATGCTGTGGGGAGATGTTGACGACTTCGTCCCCTCTACTGGTTTGCAGAAGTACCATGATTTTAAGGTAATTTTTCGTTTTCGAAGGTTTTTTCGAGTGTAATTTTTGTAGAAGTTGTGTTTCTTGCATTTTCAAGGGTTTTACAGAGATTTTGGCTAATTTATGCTATTTTCGAGGGTTTTGCAGGGATTTCCAAACTGTGGCGGGCTCTGGCTGTCAGTTCGCTCCTACATCGACGTTTTCCTCTGCATTTGGCGTGGCGTCTTCACCTCCTGGTAGGAAAATAATTCCTACCAGCCCACTGTTGTGTTTTTCAACACTTGAAAACATGTGTTTATGAACACTTCTAATCTACTTCGGTTCAATTTAGCTCTTCTTCGGAATGTTTGTTCATGGCACTGGTTTTGGCACTGTGATTTCTTCTTCCTATGTAGTTTAGGGTCTAGGGTTTTTGTGCACATGTGCCTTTCTCGATTCTGTGATATGCATGTGTATACCTCTATGTTTGCTACAATACTTAGTTGTATGTATATTTGCGAATAAACGACATTAGAACTTTATATCTTTTGAATATTGCAAGAATTTGTGATTCTATAGCATTTGAAAGTGGTGAACATTTGGTATAAAAAAAATTAGAAATATCTAAAGATTAAATGTAAGGAGTTAATTGTTTTTTGTTTGATCTCATTGCTATTCTTCATATTTTTGGATATTTGCCAGTCTTGGTTGTATGTATATTTGCCGAGATAAGGCTTGTTAGGGTTTTATACCTTTTGGATATTTCTGGAATTTGTGATTCTATAGCATTTGAAAGTGTTGAACTTATTTGGCATAAAAAAAATTAGAAATATCTAAGAATTTGATGTAGAGGTTAATTGTTTGATCTCATTGTTATTCTTCATATTTTGGGATATTTTCCGAGATACTGGTTGTATGTATATTTGCCGAGATAAGCAGGCTTGTTAGGGTTTTATATCTTTTGGATATTTCTGGAATTTGTGATTCTATAGCATTTGAAAGTGTTGAACTTATTTGGCATAAAAAAAATTAGAAATATCTAAGAATTTGATGTAGAGGTTAATTGTTTGATCTCATTGTTATTCTTCATATTTTGGGATATTTTCCGAGATACTGGTTGTATGTATATTTGCCGAGATAAGCAGGCTTGTTAGGGTTTTATATCTTTTGGATATTTCTGGAATTTGTGATTCTATAGCATTTGAAAGTGTTGAACTTATTTGGCATAAAAAAAATTAGAAATATCTAAGAATTTGATGTAGAGGTTAATTGTTTGATCTCATTGCTATTCTTCATATTTTGGGATATTGGGGAAATTTGAAATGGTTTGATACTATTCTGATTAACTAGTTAATTGTTTAACCTCATTACTACTACTGTTCCACATATTTTTAGATATTCTCCAAATCTACCCATACCTTATTTTTAGATATTCTCCAAATCTACCAATACCCTATTTTTAGATATTCTCGAAATCTACCCATACCATACCCACTTTCTCATTGCCTATTTGAATGGAATAAACTTTTATATTTTTCAGTTTATCCTGCTTTGAATAAAATAAGCTAAATTTTTGTTAAGAGATTCTTTTCCTGAACATTTTGTTCACATTCCAGCACCAAATGTCAAAATGATGATTCAAATTGTGGCATGGAGGGTTTTTATATACTTTCATATTAACCAGGTAAGGAAGGTTTTAATATCTTCTCATATTAACCAAATTTGAATAAAGTTGAAGTTATAGAAAAGTTAGGAAGACAAACCACTTTGTCCCTTACTGATCTCTAAGTTAGGAAGACAAACCACATCGCATTTGACTAAGTTAAACCTCTTATTGCTTGTTTGAGTTCTCTGCATGTCGTTCTTTCTTTTATAATTTCCAGGTTATCTTTTGTTCTGACTGATCTGAGTTGGGAAGACAAACCTTTATAAACCTAATTGATCTCCAACTTTTTTAAAACCAACTGATCTTTGAGTTAGGAAGACAAAACACGTTACATTTGACTAAGTTAAACCTACTGATATGTGAGTTGGGAATACAAACCACATCAAATTTGACTAAGCTAAACCTACGGATCTGTGAGTTGGGAATACAAACCACATCACATTTGACTAAGTTAAACCTTTTATTGCTGGTATGAATTCTTTGTTTTCCGTTCTTTCTTTTGCTAGTTTGTTTTTACCAACCTGGTTTTTCAATAAGGTGTAAGGGAATGGCAGGCAGTGTGATTGAACCACTGACACTGGAGTGTACTGTCTTTGGGATTTGTAATCTGCATGTTTAACTCTGTTTCTATTGCACTAACTGCTGCAGTTTTGGAATCGATTGTTTGAACTAACTGTTATTCATAACTGTTGTTCTAGAAACATGGGACTAATTGTCCATTCAACTTAATCTTAATCGTTTGAAACATGGTACTAATTGTGAATTCAACCTGGGACTAATTGTCCATTCAATTCAACTTAATCCATTCTAAAAATATGGGACTAATTGTCCATTCAACTTAATCTTACACGTTTAAAACATGGGACTAATTAATCGATTTTAGAAACATGGGACTAATTATCCATTCAACTTAATTGATTCTAAAAACATAGGATTAATTATCCATTCAACTTAATCTTACCTGTTTGAATGGGATTAATTATCCATTCAACTTAATCTTACCTGTTTAAATTTATATGGGTTTTACAATTAGTCCTTGGCTACTATTAGTTCTTTTGCTCTGTTGCATTTTCTGTTGCTACTAACTGTTATTCATTTTCCTTAGTTGCATCATCTGGTGATGACATTGTTTCCAAAAATGGCTGCCATTGTTTATTCATGTTGTTAAGTGTCACTTACAGCCCATGCATGGGAAATCTAGTGAATATAAGATGAGACATTTCACACCGAAATCTAGTGAAGGGAAATCTAGTCAATATCTAGTGAATATAACATTTGCACTTTGAGACATTTAGAGACATTTTTCTTTTACTGAACTTTCCTTTAGAGACATTTCTTTCTTCTTTCAGTGCATCCAAATGACTTCTCAACATTATTCTGCTATTTCAAAATACATATTTGTAGCATACTCCAGCTAAGCCCTGTAGTTAACAAGAGTGCATGCCGTATAACCATTTTGTGCATTTCTCATCCATGACAAAGTGGATGTATTGCGATGATGTTAAATGCAGTCAATATTGCAAACAACTTGATGTAGCATGTTTTTCAACTTTACAGTTTCAGAGCACTTCATATAATTAATTAAGAAATTACTCTCGATTCTAATGATTTGTAGTATCTTATGTTGGTAAAGTATATCTTAACCTTAAGTTACAATGAGAAGCACTCGACCACATTAAAGTTAGATGTTAGGTTAGACTAGGAGTCTTGTTTGAGATGATCCCAACAAATAGAAGTTGGGTAAGGGATCCAACTAGATGCCTATAGTGAAGTATGAAGAGATTATGTTGATTGAACCCTTAGATTAACATCTCATGTTAGGTAGATATAACCATATTGGTTCTGATTATGTTGTTAGGCTACCTTATTTTCCAAAAAAAAATCATCTAATTATGAAAAACAAAATTACATTCACTATGTGTGTTTCTGCATTTCAGATATATCCTTAAGCATAAGAAGTGATAAAAATATGGCTGGGAAGATATCTTGCTTCATAAACAGTCTTCAAAAACTATGACAACCCTATCACAGTCATTCTAACATATCACCGATTTGAAACTAGTTTTGTCTCATAAAAAATTAGCTCCTAGGTATGTTCATAAACAGTCCCTTAAAAAAATATACATATAGATATTCACATTTAAACAGTCCCATGATTATACTTAGTGTAGTAGAAAGGAAATTTGAGATCTATTAAGATATAAAATTCCAAACATATAGTCCATCCAAAAATCCACATCATAATGTGGTTACATCCAAAAACATCTAACACTCCATAACTGTTGACGCCCTACTCTCCATATCTTGCAGCGTTTGACAAAGTAAATACTTTTTATCGTTCCATTTCGGGAATCCATGGCGCCATGGCGGCTTGTACCAGGGATTTCCGAGATCCAAGTAAGACACTTAAAGTGTTTCGACACTTAAAGTGTTACCAGAAACACTTTAAGTGTCTTACTTGGATCTCAGAAATCCCTGGTACAAGCCGCCATGGTGCCATGGATTCCCGAAATGGAACGATAAAAAGTATTTACATTGTCAAACGCTGCAAGATATGGAGAGTAGGGCGTCAACAGTTATGGAGAGTAGGGCGTCAAAATTCATACTTTGGGAGTCTTGTTTGAGATGATCCCAACAAATAGAAGTTGGGTAATGGATCCAACTAGCTGCCTGTAATGATGTACGAAGAGATTCTATCTATTGAACCCTTAGATTAACATCTCATGTTAGGTAGATATAACCATATTGGTTTTGATTATGCTGTTAGGCTACCTTATTTTCCTAAAAAAAAATGATTTAATTATGAAAAACAAAATTACATTCACTATGTGTTTTTCTACATTTCAGATATATCCTTAAGCATAGGAAGTGATAAAAGTATGGCTGGGAAGATATCTTGCTTCATAAACAGTCTTCAAAAATGTCAATATGACAGCCCTATCACAATCATTCTAACATATCACAGATTTGAAACCAAACATATAGTCCATCCAAAAATCCACATCATAATGTGGTTACATCCAAAAACATCTAACACTCCTATTCTTTATGGCCTTGAGAATCTTCAGTGCCAAACCCTGAGTTTCCTGATTGAGCCAAGTAGGTTGGCCTTCCTAAGAAGGCTTGATTAGGTGGTGGTTGATTGCTTCCATATAATTGAGACCAATTTGTCCCTTCCAACCATGGAGGAATTGAGTACCCGTACCTCACACTTGCGTTAAGTGGAGGTGTGTGCTGAGCATACATTGAATTCAGACCTCCCGTGGTAGGAATAAGGCAAGTGGGTAAACCCCAATTTTGATAGTGAGGCACTTGAATGTTTATGAGGTCTTGGAATAATGTTGTATTATTTGCAATGTTGTCCAATGTGTTGGACATGTTCCTGGATTCATTCTCATCAACTGTGCTTGCATTTATGTTAACCATATGAGTCAACCCTTGTTCCCTTTCAAGCATTTATTGAGCCTTCCTTGCTTTCTTTTCCTGTCTTGAGATTTGTTTTTGTTGCTCCTTCTCTTGCCTTGCTCTCTCTCTTTCAAGCCTTTCATCTGCTCGACGTTGTGCTGCAATAGCCCTTGTTGCCTTCTTCTCCTTGGCTTGATCTTTTTTTTTTTCTGTTTTAATTCCTGAATTTCCATTTTCTTATTTTCAGACTCAACAAGGAGCTTTATATAGTCTTCAGAGGTGAGTAACTGTGAACTTCACCCCAAACGAAGACTATTGGTTGTTCCTTGCTTCTTTTTCATTGACACTCTTTCTACTGGTAGCTTTAAGAACCGCCCAAGTAACTTCTCCCTCCCTCCCACCTGCATGTCATTGCTTGGCACTTCAGTATCCGTGGCACTTGATTGAACTATATTTTTTTCTTCATCTGCTGTCTCATTATGTCCTCCATCTTCTTCCATTGATCTATTGTCCACAAAAAAATGAACAATTTCACTATTCAATTCAGCCACTTGTGAAGGCATGTTCATGCTTTGTTCATTGGTTCTTGAGACACTATGAGCATTCAAATTAATCATGTTTTCTGCCAACCATGATGGTGGGTTTACTTGGCTAGGCAATGTCAATTGGTCATTTTCAATTTCATGCCCAATATCAGCAATTTCATTTTCTGCATTAACAATATCAGCATTTTCATTTTGAACTAAATCTGCATTAACAATATCAACAATTTCTGTTTCAACAAAGTCTGCATTCTCAACTGCATGTTCAACAGTGTTGCCATCAATTTGTTGACAAGTATACTGTGTTTCACATACCTGCTCATCATCATCAGCATATAACTGTCCTTGAGAGAGAGAAATTATATTATCAGCTGCAACCACATCATCATGTTCATTTACTTCTTCTTCCACTTCATGTCTTTCTTCCTGACCATCCACATGGAAAGCTTGGCTACAAGCAGTATCATGCATAAGAGCATCATAATTTAGTGGCCATATTCCTGTCCTTCTAAAGCCAACCTTGATATTTGATGGTGTCAGAGCCCTTTTAAAAGCCTTACTTGCAAGCTCTGCTAACTCGAACCTTTTGACCTCAACCCCTGGATTCTTTGCCATCCATGCAGCACGTTCTGACCTGAAATAGTTTTTGAAAGGGCCAAACACACTAACATCAAGTGGCTGCAATCTATGAGTGGTATGAGCGGCCAATGTTAAGAGGCCAATGCCCAAATTGTATGCTTCCTCAATTGTTTGTAGAGCCATGTGGCTTCCATGGCCATCTAATATCAACAGGTGTCTGTTATTAGGTGAGACACCACCTGGCACAAATGCAGCAAAGTGGCAAAGCCAATTTAAAAATAGCTCTTTATTCATCCATGCATGGGGATGTGCAGCCATGCATGCTCCAGGTTCACAGTTTTGTATATAATTTTTCAACTGATTTTTACCTTTGAAAAGATAAAATCCTGGGATTGAAGCACCAATTGCATTGACACAACATAAAATGGTTATCCATTCCCTACTCTTAGGCAAAATCTTTGGCACGTTTCGGCTGCCTCTTTTGGCAATTACCCTCATGCCACAATTCCTTCCCGCCTGTAAACCTGTTTCATCACAGTTCCATATATGGTCTGCAGCATAAGAATGTTTATCATATGCACTAGAAAGAGTGTCATAGAACTTACATACAACTGTAGGGCACAAATTTAATGCTCTGTCTCTGTCAAGGCCCTCAGTTGTACGCAATGCAAGGTCTGGATGCCTTTTTTTAAACCCAAACCACCATGATTTACCAGGAAACCCATATTTGAATGGGTTTGGCCTCCCTTGACAGATTTGAGCAACTGTAGATTTGAGTTGTATCAACTCTAGCCCATGTCCCAATTGGGCCATTTCTTTACACCACTCAACCACCTCGGCCTCCTCCTCTTCAGTCATAACTGTAACAAGCCCTCTACGTTTGGTGTGAGTCAGCCCATTTATCCAATAATGTATTGATGAAGGGGGAATAGTATGCTTCTTTGCAGATGCCCGAACATAATATCCATTGAACTCTATGTCGTCAATTGCAGCTAACATTTCTTCTTTTGTCCAACCTCTTATGGCGCTGATATTTTTAGTTGAAATTGCACCTTGGACTGTGGTTGAAGGTGGCTCTGTGGCTGATGGTGCCACAACATCAGCTTCGGCCACATGGTCATCGTCAACAACATTTCTTGGAACATTGGTGACATTGACATCACTTGTTCTTTCTTCATCTGATGAGGTGCATCGCAGTTGGGCACCCCTGGTCACTCTTCTGCCACTTCTCCTTGTGTGAGCGACATAACTCACTCTTGCCATGGATCCAACTACCTGCAGAATTATTGCATGCATTTAGTTAAGAATAATTGAACATAATTCTTTCATACAAGCAAAACATCATCTGGTAACATCATCTCTTCCCATTTATAACAATTTATAACAGTTTACAATTAGTTTGTGTGTTCATGCCCGAGTTTTCTGAATGCCTTTCCTTCTGTTACAGTTTTCTTATTTTCTGTCTTGTCATCTTTAATTCCTATGATCAGCTAATGCTCATCTACTCATGCTCAAATATTTTCCACAGGCTTATATGCTCAGCTAGTCATGTTTTGTTTTTTGTTATGTTTTGTTTTTTTGATCATTTAATAGAAACATGCATGATCATTTTGTAAACATAATAATAAACTTATAACGGAAGCTGTCAGGTCTCTGAGGTTGAGTGGTGGGTGAGTTTGCTGGTTTTTCTGACCTTTTATCCTTCTGTTATATGGGGACTATCAGTGTAGATGAGTGTATGTAAAAATTACTAAACTTATTTTGTGGTAGGTTGATATTTTTTCTATAATTCTTTTTCCTCTTTTTATGTCAGAGTTTTTGTTTCAATGAAAATGTGAAACAAGAGTTTCTTAATCCTGTCTTATCTTGTGAGTCTATAGCATTACTTTTACAGTTAAAAAATCTACTGTCCTAACCCCTCTCCTGTGTCTGCTTATTAAAACAACTTTAAATCTAGAATCCAACTGATGTTAAGAGACTGCTGCTATTTACAGAAATTGACTGTGCTAAGACTATCTTATAGCACATATCATTTAAGTCTGCATTTGTTATACCTAGAGAGTGAGTTGATCTCTATGTAAAAAGTTTAGAATATAGAAAACTAACAGGTGTAGTTTACCATACAATTTAGATGTAGTTTACCATACAATTTATTTTAACCAGAATCAGAATGTTGTAGAATCCTTAACTATTTGTAGTTTACAATTGACCCGATGTCTGCTCAATACAAGGGAAGAGTAGCACATTTTCATATCATGTCAGCTGCTCAGGATCAAACTCAGTGCACGTATTATTTCTCTCAGGATATTTAATTAACAATCATAAAAACACAGCTAGCATATAGAACCATTTACCCTTAATTTTTAATCTTAGTATTTAAAAAAAAAATGAGAAGTCAATATTCGATTCAGATTTTCCCTCTAGATATATAGTAGATCCCCAGGATAAAGCTATGCTACTAAAAAGTATTTATCAGCTATCCAGGCAACCTTTGCTAGCATTAAAAGTTTATTAGCTAGGATAGGGTAAACAATTAGCACCATATAAAAAACAATATATAAGATCAAGGCCACGATCAATGTAAATGCATTATCAAACTGAATATTCATGAGTCAGTGGCTCAAACAAATTTTGTTTGCTTAATTGTAAAATGGATTATCACTGCTAGAAAATCATGCAGTCTTCACCTCAAACAATACACAGATCATAATATAACAACTAACGAATGTTTAAAAACTAATAGATGATTTAACTGTGCTGAAAGGATGGGAATTTTTTTTCCCATTGTGTTAGACTACAGAAAATCTATAGAGCATAAGTAACTGAGGGTTTAAGCATAAGTAACTGATCTCTGTGTTTTCTATTTAATGCTAATCTGTAAGCGAAGAAACTTATCTGTGATTTTAGGCTGATTCAATCTCTCATTGGGTTTAGAAAATAAAACTGATATAAAGACTTGTAAGACAACTGAAATAAAGGCTCAAAAATGAAAATAATAGTGTAAGAATCAGAAATTAAAATAAAATTGTAAGAAAATTGTTGAGAAAACTAACCTAATTATACTTTGAAATGCTCTGTGTTGGTTTGTCTCCAGAACTGGTGAATAGTTTGAATGTTCAGCAGTGGTTGAACTCCTTTTATAGTTTTTTGCAGTTGAATTTAATTGGTGACAATGATAGCCATGGATTGCAATGGCTTCATTTTGCATGTGTGATCAAGATTGAATTTGATGTGATCCAATGGCTTCATTTTGCATGTGTGATCAAGATTGAATTTGATGTGATCCAATGGCTAGGAATTTGTTTTTGTTGATCCATGTGCTTTGATCTATTTTGATCTGTTTTAATGGAAAATCATTTATTGAATTTATTGGGTGGGTGTCATTTATTGTACACAGTGGTTTTAAATGTTGTTTTGGGTGGGTGCCATTTATTGAACACAATGTGTTTAAGTGTTGAATAACACAGCAGTTATGGCTGACAAACATTTATTTTTATTATGTGCAGGTATTGATATTTACTTCTCTAACACAGCATCAGGGTTGATCAGATGGGCTGAAGTGACTGTCTTTTTGTACTTATTGACTTGACCATTTTGGAAGGAAAAATGGTTTTATGAGTTTTTGAGTTGATATGATAGGATTTGTAATCTTGATACTTATTAAACTATTTATGGATAGTTGTGGGCCCAGTCAATGACTTGGGAAATTTTGGACTTAATTTAATATATATTTGCACTTCAAATTATTTCTTTATGTTTAATTATTGGATGCATATATATCTATTTTTGGTGGGTTGATGGGACTAGTACTATAACAATTACTGGTCCCTGCACAACATTAGACAACTCTCTATCTCTTGGTTTAACTTTTATGATTATGTGTGGATAAAACAAGTTATTTATCTCTGCTCATATATTTTTTTATAATATATTTTAAATAATTACACTTATTATATATATTAATTTATTTATCTCTTTTAATATATATTATAATTTTTTTTATAATATATTTTATATTAGTAAATTTAATATATATATTTAATACTAGAAAATATATTATATTTTGTTGTCAAATTGGTAGTGAGGATTTCTGGTTGTTATTGTACAAATGCAAATTGATTTATCATCATTATTAAAGGAAAAGGAAAACCACACTATTAGACACTTAATCCTCGGGATTATTGATATTAGTTATTAGAGTCCAAGAAGAAATTGAACCAGAAAAAAATATTTTCAGACAAAAAAAATTTAAGACAAACAATTTAAGACAAAACTTTATATTTAAAACAAAAATCGATTGAGACAAAAATATTTTAAGACAAAAACAATGTAAGACAAAAATTTATATTTAAGACAAAAACAACTTGAGACAAAAATATTTTAAGTCTAAACTTTATATTAAGACAATGGCAATTAAGACGAAATTCATTTAAGACAATTAACAATTAAGACAAAACCATATCACGTGAAGACAATATTATCTAACATGACTTGCAAAATTGACTCTTAAAGTGCACCCTAAGTTTGTCAACGTGCATGCTACTACTGTCTTGCGCCTATATTGAGGTTGCTATTTCACTTATCATTCATGTTATCTTATATAAATACAACAATTTGTTGGGCTCTTCGTTTTGGGGGGGTAGCTGTCTCTAAAGAACGCGACAACTTTTCCTGGCAAGATTTCTCTGACATCAATTCTTATTATGTCCCTTCGATCTCTATTTATATGTGTTACCACAACAATTTGTCCACCGTCCACCGCCATTCGCCATCCCGCACATTGGAGGGCTCGTGCACGTGACCTGTGAGCAGAGACAAGACTTGAAAATAATTTCATTGCATCCCTCTAAAGATGAGCTTTCATTGCCCTGAAGACATCTCCCTGCAAAAAACCCTAAAAATAGCTCTTTTTCCATTGGCGTGGTTCCACAGTTCAGCCCTCGCGCCAAGGGGGAAAATCCTCCAAAGAGGGCGCGCCAATTGGCGCTCTGTCATAGAGCCGCACCCGCGCCAACCATATTAAGAGGTGTTTTAAAAAAATAAAAGGCAGAAGTTTCATCCTAACAAATTCCTGGACTGATATCTATCTTGAGTTGGGAGGTTTGGCTACGGATTTCCATAGAGAGGAAGTGGTTTGCCACCTCTCATGGAAGTTTCCTTGATGATAGGGCCAATCCCATAATTATAGGGATCCCAACTCCCCTTCCTCCATCTATAAAAGCTTGCTCATCTCCTTTGCAAGCTAGTTCCCAAGAGCTTTCACATCCTTATGCTGCAAGAGCCTTCTTGATTCCCTTAAGGCCAAATCCAAGCAAGGAGACTATTTCCAAGTATCCAGAGAGAGAGGCTTGTCCCATCCTTGACAGGCTTTATTGAGACATGTTTTGCTGATGACCCGCCAAAGGATAGTGTTGCGTCGAAGCTGTGGTTGTATTCTTCTTTTGATTCATTAATGATAAGCGACTATTGGTTATGGTTCCACTCTTGTTCTTGATTATGTTCATGAGTTATGTCCTCTTCGATTGACATATAATTGCATATACTGGATTTTATGCTTGCGTTTGTGTTGTTTCTTGCACGTGCAGGTGTCCGATCACGGAGATCGTGAGGATTGTGATCTGCCAGGGCAAAGGAACGGGAGCACCACCTCTTCTACAAACGACAGCGTTGGATTCCAGGTAAGCCTTCATCACAAGTCGGTTTATTTGCAATTAGGAACCTGCACTGTAGCGTGTTTGATTGTTGCTAGACCCGATCTGGGCTAGTAGGGATCGCCTCTGTCCGCAGAGGGGATTTACCTCCTCAACAATTTGGCGACTCCGCTGGGGATTCAGCTTGTTGTTTGATTTGTAAACTATAGACGGAGCCTGAAGCACAGCCAGATAGCCTTCGAAATGCTTTTGCTCTGCATTAGCGGAGTAGATCAACGCTGCTTCAGTCAATCTCCGGTTTGGTTTACGGACTGAACAACTTGGAGTTTTGTCTTCTCTTTTCGTTCAATTTCTTGGTCTTGCTTTCTTGGTCAGCTCTTTGGACTGGTTTTTCCTGTTTGTTTGGCTTTGTTTTAGCCTTGTCATCACTTGTCTGTGTCTCAGATTGCTTATTTTTTATTTTTCCATAGTAAACTCGGCTGGCGCGCTTTTTAGCGTGACAGTCGCGCCCATTGGTGCAGGTTGCTTGTGTATCACCCGCGCCATTGCCTTTCTGGCGCTAATTTCAAGCTCACAGTCGCGCCAATCCTGTGAGCTATTAGGGTTTGTTGTGTTTTATGCTTTCTGGGACTGACTTGTGATTTTGATCTTGTTTTTTCGGCTGTTTGAGTGCACTGGAGCCTAGTTTGACTGATTGTAACCTCCATCCTTTGGTTGTTTGCCTATTTCTTTCGATTTTGCATTCGAGCCCTAGGGCATCTAGGTGCTTTTGTGAGTCGAGCCTCCCTTGGGAGTTTTTGGTTTTCGTTCGTTCAGTGGACTTTGGGATTGCTTCCTTGCATTCGTTTGACATTTGTCTATCATTTTATTGCACTTTTTGAGTGACTGATTTCGTTTTCATTCGAATTTCGCTTTGCTTCATTTTGGGCCTAGATTACACGGCTCATTAGTGTCTTTGGGACTTTTCTTGGTTTTGAGAGACTTTTGGTCAATTTGAGATCTGATTGTTTGTGCCATTGAGTGAAATCTTCTTGTTTTTGCTCTCTTATTATCATTTCTCAAATTGCTTCTCATTTGTTTTCGGTTTGTTTAGTGCATCTAGCTCTCAAACATTGAAAATACAAAAAATCTCTTTTGCTTTTGATTGATTAGTGCAAATTAAAATCTTTTCGGTGTTATTAGTAATTAGTGACTTTGAAAGAAAAGTTTTTAGTTTCATTAGCTGCATTAGAGATATCACTGATTGTCTTCCGATCATTTTGTTTGTGTAAAAGCTCTCAACTCTTCTGTAGCTAGATTTCATCGAACGAAATGATATACTGTGGCATGTAGTTTTGCATTTAGGAGATTTTTGAGACATCACATTCGTTAGGGCCTGAAAACTGAAACGTAATTGAAGATAAACTTTAAAATTTACTCAACTTACACTAAGGCAGCATTGAAATCTAACGAAACACATTTAGAGGTCTAGGCTAGAGACGTGTTCCAGCGTCTTAAAACCTAGTAGCTGTCGTTCGCCTCTTGGCTTTAGACAGCACTAGTACGGACTTGTGCTCCCCGTACCATCGCGTATATAAAGGGAGACCCCTCTAGGTTTCAATCCTTTATCCATAGGAAGCCGAGTCTGCCGCCCTATACCCGTGATACACCGAACATAGCATTCGGGGAGATTGCCTGCACGTACGGAAAGTCCTTGGTTGATTTCTCTTTCATTATTGAAACCAAGGTGTATATTGCAGTTCACGGTTATTTGGTACACCCTTTTGCCTAGTATTCCTGAGTAGTCATTTGATCTTTTCTGACTCCCTAAATTTGAAAGGATCACCAAGCGCTTGTCCTTTCACGCTTGTGTCAAATATGAAAGAGATAGAGTCACCTTTTCGACCGTTTCTCGACTCTTAAAACATGAAACGGTGAAGTTTCTTATTTTTCAATGTTGTAAAAAATTAATCACCCATGATTACACGCCCTGTTAGATTTTTCTTGTTGACCGTTTGATCATGTGTCTTGACTCTTTTTCAGCCTGTGTGTGTGTTTGATCTTTTCTCTTGTTGTTTTTGTCACAGTGGCGGAACCCTCGGTTTCGTCTACTGGTAGTCCTTACACGGACGATTCATCAGAGGTGTCCCAATCCTCTGCTGAACCACAGCAGCCCGTTTTTTCCGAGTTTCCTGACGGGGGACCGGTTCTTTCTGAGCAACCCTTTGGGGGACCAGTTAAGTTCGATTGGCCCTTTTCGGACCTTGTGTCTGAATTGAGATTAGGAGCTGATTTCCTTTCTCTTACATCGGGTTCGCCTTTTATAGATGTTGTTTTTCCTCTAGTCCTCGCCGTCTATTGCGAGATCTAGCGGCAGGCTCAACCATGAGTGATTCTGGTGAGGAAATTCCAACATCTGGTGAAGACTATCAGCTCTTCCCACGAAGATTGTTTCCGGGAGACAACTCTGAATCAACTGTTATGTCAACAGCCAGTCCCTCATTACCACCGGGGTACAGGTCTTTGGGTCAGATCATTTCCGCTGCTGCCTCTATGGGAGTGTCAGCTCCTTCTCCGAGGCCAGCTGCTCCTTCACCGGGGGTGTCTCCTCAGACGCCCGTTACTTCTGTACCCGTTCGACCCACTGTTTGTGTGGCCGTCTCTACACCCGTTGTCACAGCACCCTCCGCCAGGGCTATGCCATCTCCTGAAGACATTTATCTAGCGACTGCTGTACCGGAGAATATCTCTCCGGAGGAGTATCGGTTGTCCCTGCTACAGCCGAACCCCAAGGTTGGACCATCCTCCCAAGATCCCAACCGCTCTTACTTTTCGCACTATGCACAGGATGGTACACCCATGTATGATTTTCCAGGTCAGTATGATGAGCACGGGGACATTTTGCGTCTACCCGCTCCTGAGGCTTACCTCCATGCTCAAGGTTTACCTTATAACCAGGCTTATAACCCGCAAGGGCAACCTTTCCAAGGCCAACCTTCGGGCCAACCTGGCTATCCTTATGACCCACAGGGGCAGCCCATGCAAGGCTATCCTGCAGGCCAGCAAGGGCCATCGTATGGTCCGCAAGGATAGTATTACAGCCCTTCCGGTCAACCTGTACAGCCTCAGCCGGGGTACCAACCGGGACCGGTCTATGGTCCTAGGGGGAAAATCCAGCCTTCTCAACTTATGCAACCGCAGTATCCTGTTGTTTCTAATGTTGCATATCGGCCGGGACCATCCTATGGTCCTGCTCTAGGTCAAACCGGTTACCGGCAACCACCTGGCCCTATTCCTCCACCAGGCCAACCGGTCCATCCGGTACAACTTGGTGTTCCGCCTCCAGGCCAACCAGCCCATCTGGCACAACCTGGGGCTCCTTTACAGCTAGTTCAACCTGCACAACTGGCACGGCCTGTCTATCTGGGTCAACCTGTTCACTCAGGGTAGCCCGCTCGGCTGGGTCAACCTGTTCACTCAGGGTAGCCCGCTCATTCCATTAACCCTGCCCAGCAGCCGATTCATTCGATGCCGCAGCCAAATCAATAGTTGTGCCCTAGTTATCAGGCTCCGCAGGGTTCCACCTATCAGCAGCCGACTCATCCTCAGGGCGGTTATTATCCTCATGGTCAATCTCAACTGAATTATAGCAGCCCCGAGGCTCTCAGTATTATCCTCATCCACCCAGTTCTACCTATACTCAGCAGCCAAATCAAAATGCTGCTTACACTGGGCCGACACATAATCAGGGTCCGTACTCTGGTTATCAAGCCCCACACACTGGTTACCAACCGCCAAATCAGTCTGTTTATACGACCTACACCCCCTACAGTTAGAATCCTATGGGACAGAACCCATGGGGGCAAGGATATTCCCAACCAGCGTGGAGTACAGGTACCGGTCCTCATCCCGGGCCTGGCATGCCGGTCAATCCGCCATTGCCATTCCTAGCTACCTTGGAGTTGCCAGATGTTTCAAAATTGACCAATGATCCAATTTTGCATAATCCTTATTAGCCTCCGGTTCCTACCAAGATACCAGGTGATTGCCCCAATTTTGAGGGTAAATTTGGGGAGGACCCCCAAGCGCATGTGATGACGTATCATCTTTGGTGTTCGTCTAACTCTTGGGTCGATGATTCGATTCGTCTGTGCCTCTTCCAGCGCACTTCGACTGGAGCTGCTGCTAAGTGGTACATCGAGTTATCCCGTGGCATCTTCCAAGATTTCAATTCCTTAGCCATGGCTTTTCTGACGCACTTTCAGTTACCGGTTCGCTATGAAGCCGGGACGCACCTCCTGACTTCTTTGAAGCAGGATAAAGCCACTCACATTTCTGATCACATTCATGAGTGGCGGCGCCGTCGTAGACTGATCAAGTTTCATATACCTGATCAGATACTAACTCACTGGTTCACCACCTCCTTCGTGAAT
Organism: Pinus albicaulis; assembly: GCA_034641835.2. NCBI lineage: Eukaryota > Viridiplantae > Streptophyta > Pinopsida > Pinales > Pinaceae > Pinus > Pinus albicaulis. Next base: position 9,049 of record JAXQQM020091425.1, on the reverse strand, counting down.
AAAATCGCCCAAGATATTGCGATGGGAGCGTGTGTGACGGAGGAACAAGCCATTGCGCGTGCCCAATATCTGGATCTTGTATATTCTCAGTCCGGCACGCTTTATGATATCTTGCCTGATGCTCCACGGTCCGGAACCTCTAAGGCTCCACCTACCCCTGCAGTGGATGGTGTCATTGGTTCCGTGTCTCAGAATTCGAAGAAATCTTCGAATGGGAAGCAGAAGTCCAACTCATCCAATAATTCTGCTCCTCCCACCCCTACCGATTCTAGCAAAACTGCAGAGGTTAACGCTGTTCAGGCCAATCCTACGGAGAAAGCCTCCAAAGGGAAAAAGAAGGGCAAAGGTAAATCTAAATCCGACGCCCCAAAGCCAGAATCCAAATCTCGTACTGAGGATGGTTCTCAACGTAAACCGAAGTACCCCTGCCTCATTTGTGAAGGAGACCATTATACTAAGGATTGTCCACGACGATCCGAAGTTAGTCAACTTCTCAAAGGCTCCAAAGGGACTCTGGCAGTTCTAAAAGAGCCATTCCCGTCTCAGCAGACCCAGATGGTTGAACAGCCGTCACCATCTGCACCATTTGGGTCCCAAGTTTTTATGATGAATGGTGCTGCACCTATCTCTGTCGCTACGCGTTCGAAGGATTACAACGAATCGCGGCAGGCACCCGGGAAGGCAGTTGCGGATGGACCACCTCCCCCACCTGTCTCCGGTTCGTTGGAAATCGAGAAGCCTACTCCTGAACCTGTTGTGAAGCCACCTTCTAAAGGTGTTCTTCGAAGATCTTCTTATAATCCAATTGCTCGTGCTTCTCAACACTACAGCATTGTTGAGGATTTGGCACAGGCACCTTCTGCTATGTCTACACTAGAAGTTCTTCAAAGCTGTCCTTCGCAACGGAAGGCTTTACTGTCTACAATCGGTGGCATTGATCCCGCCGATTCGAGTCTTCTCACCTTCGATTTAGAGAATTTCACCCCCCGACTTCCACATCAGATCGCTCTTGTTATTCAAGTCGGGATCAACGGTCTGAACATCCATAGGGCCGTTGTGGATGAAGGTGCTTCTACCTGCGTCATGTCATCCACTTGCTAGAAGGCCATTGGCTCTCCAGCCCTTTCGTCCTCTCCCAATGCCCTCGAGGCATTTGATGGTCGGGAATCCAAACCCCTGGGTGTTCTCGAGAGTTTAGCGATCACTTTACAGGGGAAGACTGTCAACGTGGAAGTATAAGTAGTCGACGCCAGGATCAACTACAATATACTTCTTGGCCACAGCTGGACCCATGCCATGCTATGCGTGCCGTCCACCGTCTTTCGACTTCTTAAGTTCCCTCATGAGGGAAAAATCGTCACGGTGGATCAGTTTTCCTTCTTCACCTCCACCTCCGAGAACAACGTCCCATACGTGGATCAGATTCTGAATCCCCCTGATAGTGTAGGACCCGGTCTCTTCAAAGACCCCGTCCTCATGGGTATCTTTCCTGCACCACCACCGCACACCGCTCAAGTTAACATGATTTCCAGGTCTGATGACCCCTGGCTCATTCCTACGCCTGAGCATGTGTTTGAGTTTGGAGAATCCATGCCCTTGACTCCAGTAGAGATTAGCTACTGTGAAATTGTTGCTGCATCCGATCCTCCACCTCCTCAGCATGCTCCTTTGAGCATGGCTCTAGATGTTTACTCTCAATCCCCCTGGCTTGGTCAGGCCGATTCACCTGATCCTCTCAAAGAGACTTTTCCTTCCGATGAAGCCATCATTGAAACTATGTCTCTCGAGGAGCTTCCTTGGGGCGATGGACATCATCGCTCCTCTTTTATGCCTAGCTTGGGGGCAATTTCAGATTGTCTAGAGCGTTATGCATCTCAGGTTCCTACTCCTCCTCTCCAAACACCAATCTTGACGCACGAGGTTTTTTCAGAGGGAAACCTGAGTAATATCACTCAAACCATCCCGATCAACATCTCCGTTAAACCGGGGATCGTTGAGAATATACACATGGGAGTGACTTGTTCTCCTAATGAGATTCAAGTCTATACTGATCTTTTTAAAGAATTCAGATATGTGTTCGCCTAGTCCTACGAGGAAATCTGGGGATTGATCCCAGTATCGTAGTGCATGAGATTCCAACCTATCCTGATGCGAAGCCCGTGCGCCAATGCTTATGCCCCATGCATCCTCGGAAAGCCGCTGCAATTAAGGCAGAAGTTGAAAAATTTCTGAACGCGGGCTTTATTTATCCCATCCCCCTCACAGAATGGGTTTCCAACATTGTCCCTGTTAATAAAAAGCAGGGTACTATTAGGGTCTATGTTGATTATCGCGACATCAATCGCGCCTGTCCAAAAGATAACTATCCCACTCCGTTCATAGACCAGATCATCGATGAATGTGCCGGAAGTGAGATTTATTCCTTGATGGACGGTTTCTCAGGGTATAATCAGATCAATATTGCACCTGAGGATCAACACAAGACTACATTCATCTGTCCGTGGGGTACTTTTGCGTATAAAAAATTCCCGTTCGACTTGAAGAACGCTGGATCCACTTTTCAGCGTGCGATGTCTTATGCTTTCCATGAAATTCGCTATATCGTTCATCCTTATCTGGATGACTTGCCAGCTCATTCAGCTAGGCGAGAGGATCACCCTGAACACCTCCGCTAGATTTTTCTCCGCTGTAGGCACTACAATATTAGGCTTAATCCTCATAAATGCGTCTTCTGCGTGGATTCTGACCGTATTTTGGGATTCATAGTCTCCAAAGACGGAATTCGCCTTGACCCTTTAAAAGTCGAGGCTATCATCAACCTCCCATCACCCTCCTCATTATATTAGTTGCAGAGTCTGCAGGGAAAAGCGAACTTCCTTCGACGCTTTATCCCAAACTACGCCGAGGTGGCCAAGGGATTCACGCACCTATTAAAGCAGAATGTTCCCTTCCATTGGGACGAAATTGCTCAACAATCCTTTGAGAAGCTGAATACATTACTCGTTAATGCTCCTTTGCTTCGTCCTCCAGACTATCGTCGTGATTTCACTTTGTATCTCGCCGCCGCGTTTAGCACCATAGCTATGGTTCTGGTGCAGGATGATGATGATGGTAATGAACATGTTGTTTATTATCTCTCACGGAACCTTCTCGATACAGAAACACGTTATGCTCACGTCGAGAAGTTGGCGTTAGCCACAGTACACGCTGTGCAGCGTTTTCGCCATTACATCCTGTTGCGTACGATAACAGTGGTTTCAAATTGCAACCCCATGACATATATTCTATCTAGACAATTTCTGGGGGGAAAATACTCCAAATGGATCGTTATCCTGCAGGAGTTTGACTTAGAGTTCACTACCGCTAAGTCGACGAAATCAATTGTTTTCGCGAATCTTATATGCTCGCTCCCGACAGACTCCACTCCTTCACTTTCCGAGGATCATATCCCGGACGAAACTCTTTTCCTCATCAGTACTCGCAACCCTTGGTATGGCGACATAATCGTGTATCTTCAGACCTCCACATTTCGGTCTGAGTTGACTAAAGATGCCCGACGTCGGATTTGGCATCAGTCTCAACCCTACCGCATCGTAGGAGATACCTTATACCGTGTTGGAGTAGATTCGGTGCTCCGTCGGTGCCTAACCTTGGAAGAGGCTGAAAGGGTCCTGAATGACTACCACAGTGGCGCCTGTGGTGGACATATGTCCAGATATGCTACTGCCCAGAAAATTCTGCGAGCAGGTTACTTCTAGCCGTCCATATTCAAAGACTGTATTGTTGCAGTCCGTAAATGTCACGCGTTCCAGGTGTTTCAGTGCAAGATGCGCGCGCCGCCTCTCCCTTTGCATCCTGTTATTATCTTCAGCCCTTTTGTGAAATGGGGTGTGGATTTTATGACGTGTAACCCTCACTCGACCGGGGGGCATGCGTATATCATTGTCGTTGTCGACTACTTCACCAAGTGGGCCGAAGCGATGCCTACACTATTTGCCGACGGTAAGACAACTGCCCAATTCATATTCAACCATATCATTGCACGTTTCGAGGTCCCGTAAGCCATCGTTACTGACCACGGTACTCATTTCTGAGATTATATGATGGCTGAGCTGACTTCAAAGTTGGGCTTACGTCACGATAGCTCAACGTCGTATTACCCTCAGGCGAATGGCCAGGTTGAAGCAGTGAACAAGGTTCTGGTCACTATGCTTCAACGAACAGTTGGTATCCACAAATCCAATTGGCACCTCCAACTGTTCTCAGCTCTATGGGCATACCGGACGTCTGCAAAGAGTGCAACTGGATTCACACCATTTCAATTGGTATAAGGTCTGGAAGCAACTCTTCCGGTTGAATGCGAGATTCCTTCGTTGAAATTAGCTGTAGAACTTCTACCCGACACTTCTGCTAAGGAAGAGCGTCTTTTGTATCTGGAACGGTTAGATGAAACCCGCCGCTTAGCTGCTTTAGTCATTGAAGCACAAAAGAAGCGGGTCAAAGCTCACTTTGATCAATCCGTTTCTCCACATTCCTTTATCGAAGGAGACCTCGTCCTCCTATACGATCAAGCGCATGACAAGCTTGGGGTCGGTAAGTTCCAACCTATGTGGCATGGGCCCTACATAGTAAAACGCGTTTTGAAGAACGGGGCTTATGAGCTTATAGATTATGAAGGAGTTCCGCTGGCGCAGCCCAGAAATGGGCTGTACCTCAAAAAATATTACGCCTAAAGTTATTTTTGGTGTGGTGTGTGTACATAGATGTGTGTTTTTCATTTGTATGCATGTGTGGTGTGGTGTGCGATGTAAACATCTTTCTGTTGATCGGGTCTTCCTGATTGTGCAAATGTCCATTCGTCCGTTTGTTGGTTTCGCGGATGGTGCCTCCCGCAGTACCAGGAACCTGTCTTCGGCGGCCTGGGTAATCTATGATCCTGCTGGTGAGTTGGTCAACCTGCAAGGTGTGTGTCTGGGACGTACTACAAATAACATTGCAGAATATAGTTCTGTATTAGAATTATTAACTGAGGCTGTAAACCTTGGTATCTGTGAATTTCTTGTGTATCTAGACTCACAACTTGTAGTATTACAACTGAACGGTCATTATTCGGTCAGAAACCCATCTATTTTATGTCTGTCTCTGCGTATTCATTTACTGGAAAGAAATTTTGACTATATCACATATCAAAATATACCCAGGCATATGAATACATTAACAGATGCAGTAGCTAATTTGGTGTTAGATAGACATTTGCGAAATTTGTAAAACAACATCACATGAAAAAGAAAGATCCATCCAGAAATAGATATGTATATATATATATATATCAAAATGTTTACATAGTGTGCGTCGCATAGAATAAAAAAATATATATGTTCGTCTTAATACATCCGGAGATGACATGTCTCTCAAAAAATATGCATGATAAAAGTCCTAGGAGTCTAATCCGCATGGTGCTCATGATAACAAGTGACTGCACGCACTAAGCATCTCAGAAGTCGGTGGAGGCGACTAGGCACTCCCAGCGTATGTCTCTGGTACGCCATCGGTACATCTGCCAGCCGGGCGTAGTCTGAGATCCCTCGGGCGATGCCCTCGAGATTCTGGATTAAGTCCCCCCCCTCTGCACCCTCTGCCTGAGGATCAGGTGTGGGAAGAGTCCTCCGTGCGATAGGAGACATACTGGCTGGTCTCTCTGGACCCACGTCTGCATACATATAAAATGTGTCAGGAAGAACATGTATTAACAAAAAATCATAAAACATAAAAATAAAAAAGAGAAGAGGTCATACCCAACTCCTCGTCCCAATCATCTCCCTCCGACAGTGGGAGATCTGGATCACCAGTGAAATCGGTATCTGCATATGGCCAGTCTTCCACTACGATCAATTGACGCCGCAACCACCCAAAAAACTCTGGCCTCCAGGACATCTGTTGGCCCCCTCTAGCTCTGGGCATCAGTGCTGCCCAGTGAGCCATTCTTGGCTCTCGTGGAATCGGCTCAGCTACTATGGCCCCTTAGCCCTGGAATATTGGTAATCGTTCCAGAATGAACGATACCAAGATAGAACCGTAGCCAAACTGTTTCAGTTTGGCCTGCTTGCACTTCGTGAGCTGTCTCTTCATGTTTATCATCACTGCTATGGCCCAGTCAAACAATAGGGGAGTCATACACTTTGAGGCTAGCAAAAGTTGGGCCTTTGTTGCCTCGTGCGGTGCCTGCGACCCCGTAGCCCGCATGATGGTATGTAGCACCACTCTCAGTGCCAGATCAGGAATGGTGTGAATGTTTACTTTCCCACTTCCGGATCCCAGTTGTGCCCCTCGACACACTCGTGCCATCACTTGCTCCATCTTCTCACCAGACGGTCTGCTCCCTGTCAATATGGGCACCGGACCTCTGCGCGATAATCTGGTTATGAAGTACACGTCAGCAACCTCCAGTTCTAACACTTGATCCCGCAACTTGAATACTTGTTCATCTACGTCCCACATATTGATCAAGTACTGTAGAAGCTCAGGCTGAGCTCGTAAACAAGGTGTCAAGAAGAACTTTTTTAGCCCACAGTTCCTGAGGGCATTCATGCAAATTTCATTCTCCATGGCTTGTTCATCCTCTTCACCGTGCTCCCTCTCTTTCCACTCAATCACCATTTTGCTCGGTTTCCTGCATCAACATGGTCACAAACCCTTAATTAGATCTCTGTTGAGCTTCAAAATTCATCAAAATTAATTAAAATCTTGAATTTTTAGGCGAAAATTGGGGTTCTGCCGCTGGCGCGGTTGTTTCCTGAATAGTCGTGCCAGCTGGCGCGAGCCCTTTGCATATAAAAGCCCATTGGCGCGGGTCCGTGCCCGATACCCGCGCCAATGAGCGGAGCCCTAAAAATTTAAAAATTTGCCACAGAAATCTAATGCATGATGGAAAACTATTAAAAAATGGATTGAAATGGAGTACGGAGAAACGCCTCTTACCTGGAATTGACGGAACTCTGAATGGTAGCCCGGATAGTTCGTAATCGCTGTCGGAAGTTTGCACACCAAAATGGACCACTGCTGCTCTTTGGTGAGGTAAATAGTAAAAAGTAATTCTATTTTTACCATTGGACATATTTATAACTTTTTTGAACTCAAAATAGGTTTTTGAAAGTTATTTTTCTGAATATTTTAATATATTTGTGTCGAAAATGGGTTTTACACTTGCTTTTTGTGCAGCAACAGGTCTTTTACACGACTTAGACGGTGAAACGAGTTGTATTTTATACTTTTTCGGACTCGGTAAATACACGAAAAAGTCACTCTAGAGTCATCTTTCAGCTCTTTTCTGACTCTCTAAACATGAAAAGATTTCCTAGGCCCTTGTCGTTTCGATCTCGTTAAAATGGACACGAATCGACATCTACCCAGTATACGTTTACCCCTTTTTTGGGTTGGGACGGATTATTTACGAAAAAGGAATACCCTAGCCTCTCGCGACTAGGAGGTTTTCTTGGATATTGTTTTCTACCTTTTCGGGTCCGAGGAACTATCTACGAAAAGGGACCGCTAGAGTTTACTTTTCTGCTATCTTTTCAAACTCTCTAAACATGAAAAGACACCGAGTTCACCCTTTTTCAGACTCGTTAAACCCTGATGACATTGGATTCAGTCGAAATGATGTTATTCGAGTCGCTCCTTCCTAGGGCTCGTTAAATGTACTAGGATGGATTCGCCCGAAGGGCGGACTTATATTACAAGCATATGCTATCCCCTTCAAGCTTGTTATCAAAAATAATTTGGGTACTCGCCAGAAATGGTGGGGGGAAAATGGAACCAACATCGTTGTCGTGTCGGCAGTATGTCGCTCTTGAACATGGCACTTGTCTGCATTCGTGTCGAGTTGGGGACATCTCATCTCGTTTTTCACTTTGCCTCCGTGGGTTTGGATAATCCCTTTTTACCTCTCATCTGCTCATTGCCTCGTCACCATGACCTCTGATCCGTTGATGTCAAATACTGCCAAGTCCACTGTCGTGTCGTTTACATGTTCAAGAGAAGTTGACCTCTGCAAAGTATCAACCTCCCTCTGATTCTCATTTGATTGTGATTCACAAAAACATCATGTTCCTCTGTCTCATGTCGATGATGTGGGAAACATTATGGCCCACCTTCGATCAAGGTCACTTCCTGTCGACTTCAGCTCATCATCCAAGAAGATGATCTAGAGACTCCCTTATGGTACCTTGGAGCCTGCATGCCTCAATGGCAGGTTCGTCACATTCGACGTGAGGTTTTCATCATTGGCCTCCGATTGAGTGATTCTACGAGTGTTCGACACCAGCTCATTGATTCGCACGCTGTGGATTGTACCTATAGTACCTTGAGAGCCATTGTCATTATTGGTGGTTCCTCTCGCGTCTGTTAACAGCTTTCATCATTGGCTGGTAATCAGGCGATGTTCTTGCATGTTCGACTTCAACTCACATATTCGCATGCTTGAACTTGTACTTTGTTCGGGTCGAGATGGAGCGCAAGACCCTGGATTGTGTCTGCTGTAATCCAAGCTGCGATATTGTGGATTATTATGATTATTTACATGACTCACTGATTGGATGGCTGCGACCATGCCTGAGTCTATTTATCGATCCTCACTGGATGGTTGCGTCCATGCCTTGGATCTAGTTTATTGTATACTCTGTTATGGATGGTTGCGCCCATACCACGCATATATATCATGTATCTGAGACATCAGTTGTACTTCGCTCCACAGGTTTTCCGATGGCAGTGTTTTCAGTCGGCATGTTCTCGTAAAGCATTTCACCCCTCTCTCTCTCTTTCGGGCCTCATGCTTTAGGGGGCATCTGTTACACAGCAATTTGTCACCGTCCCTACAATCCCCATCCCGCACATTGGAGGGCTCATTCTATGACCTGTGGGCAGAGTTAAGACTTGAAAATACTTTCATTGCATCCCTCTGAAGATGAGCTTTAATTGCCCTAAAGACATCTCCCTGCAAAAAACCCTAAAAATAGCTCTTTTCCATTGGTGCGGTTCCATAGTTCAGCCA